>JALAZF010000937.1:0-600000 GCA_022829125.1 Lathyrus tuberosus | reverse complement strand
GGGGTGTTCGCACTGCGAACGATGAGAATTTTCTAGGCTATTTTGCTTCTGCCTTGGTTCGCTGGTACACTCGCACTGCGAATGAAGTAGCGAAGGATTCGCTAGGAGCTTCGTACTGCGAATGTAGCATATTCTCCCAATTTGTTTTCTCTGTAACTTTTGATCTGTGTTTCGGATTGAGGTGTGGTTTGATGCGTTAGAGAGCTTATGAAATATACTTTATTATGACGATGTTTTGGAAATTGTTAGCCGATTTAATTATGTCGGAAAGTCGTGGATAGGGTTATTTAGCGACTTTTACCGTTTTATTTGGTGTGTTTTGGATGTGAATCATACAATTGTGCATTGATGTGAATGTATATAGATTGTATGTGATGGTATGGGATGAATGCATGAATATATTTGTGAATATGTATGCATTTCAAGAATGTCTTGAGTCATTTTGTATGTGAAGCATAATGATGTACATTCTTGTGTTGTGTGATTCTAATGAGAATCTGTTGTAACGTCGTGTGCCTATGTGAGGTGTGAACGATGATTACAAATGATTGTGTGCCCATGTGGGGTGTGAGCAATCGGATTGTGTGCCTATGTGAGGTGTGAGAAATCCATAAACATTGTGTGCCTATGTGAGGTGTGAGCAATGGGTGAACATCGTAGGCCCGACGGGGAGTTACATTGGTAACGAGCCATGGTTCCAATAAGTTCCTGAGTGAACTTGAGATCATTAAGTCGGTACCGCATTGCATTTGCATAGAGTCGTGAGGCGGTCTCTATGATTTGCATTTATCATCTTTACAATTGTGCATTGATGAATAAACATGAATATGTATGTTTATGTGGAATGATAAGAATTGTGAAAGTATGAAGGATGAATATGCTTGGTTTTGCATATATATATATACATTGTGATGTATATGAATTGTGGTGAGAATGTAGAATATGTGTATTTTTATGCTAAGATATATAATTATATGCATTGTTATTATGATAATATTTCTCACCCTTCTGCTGTTTTATGATGCTCTATGAGGCATTGCAGAGTAGGTGCTGGTGGTCTTTTTGTGAAGCGTGTCTTCATTCTTTTGGTCGGTCGGCTCTGATATGTAGCACCGGGTAGCTAGGATGTATATGATTCTTTTGTGATACATTTGTACATGTATCTTGTTGATGAATGTTTATGTAAACATGAATTATGTTGGTGGATAATACTTAATGATATATATATATATATATATATATATATATATATATATATATATATATCTATGTATATATGTTTGAAGTTATTCAATGTTTAGATTTTCCGCTTTTATTCTAAATATTGAGATGTGGGTGTAAGGACTAAGTTCCTCCGTTGCATAGTTACCCCACTGTTGCATATCAATTGTTGAGCAGGTGTTGAATGTTTTAATTTCATGTATAATGTGACAAACTTTTTCTATACTATGTTTATAATTATACTCTGATGAAATTTTTAATATGTGCCTAAATGATGTATGTGATTATTTGGGGGTATAGAAAGGGGGTGTTACAGAAAGCCCAAGAAGAAATTTGGAAGAATCTTAGAATTTAAGAGAGCTTGATTCACCCGAAGTCTAGGGCTAATTGGATTTAGGATGGCGATAATAATTCGAGTTTCTTTCATGCTTCGCTGAAGAATCGTAACAGGCGTATTTTTATTGCTGGTATTAAGGATGACAGTGTCTGGCATGAGGATCCTGAGGCGATAAAATAGGCTGTTGTTTCTTTCTTTAAGGCTAAATTTCAAGGCATTTTTTCTCTCAGACCTACTTGTGATTGCTTAGATGTGGTCTCACTGGGCAGCGGTCAAGAGGATCCTTAGATACGTCAAAGAAACTCTTGGCTGCGAATCCTCTTTCCCGCAACGGATATGGGTCGAAAATACGATTTTCTTGATTTCACCGATTCCAATTGGTGTGAAGATAAGGATGATAGAAAGTCGACAGCTGGATACATCTTTATGTTCAAAAGGACACCAATCTCTTGGTGTTCGAAGAAGGAACCGGTGGTAGCACTCTCGTCTTGTGAGACAGAGTATATTGCAGCATCATTATGTGCGTGTCAAGTTATGTGGCGCATAAATCTATTGAAGGAGTTTAGTAGCAATGAGGGTGAAGCTACCATACATTTTGTTGATAATATTTCTGCGATAAACCTTGTAAAGAATCCGATTGCACACGGAAAAAGCAAGCATATTGAGATGCGGTTTCATTATTTGAGGGAGCTAGTGAGTGAAGGAAAGCTAAGATTGGGATATTGTCGAAGCGAAGACCAAGTAGCGAATTTGTTGACTAAGGGAGTAACAAATGAAGTGTTCAAGAGGTTGAAGATGAGCTTGAGTATGGTGGGTATGGTGGACTTGGACCAACTTAAATGAGGTGGTGTGTTAGAAGCTGATTTTCTGACATTTCAGTTGGTGTAACAGGTTACCGGATATGTGGTAACCGGTTACACACTGCTCGCACAAAAGCATGTGTTTTTGAGAATTGGGTGTAACCGGTTATGCCAAATGTGGTAACCGGTTACACTGGACATTTTTAATTTTTTTGCTTATTTTTTAAGATGTTTTGTATTTTCCCAATTATTTTGTACATGTTGTATAAATAGCCTTTAGTGCTCCCATTTGTGGTTAATGCAAATTATAATTCTCACCCCCTCTCTCTATTATTTCTCTTAATTTCAAATCCCTAAATTTTAAATTCCACCATTCGACTAGCTCCTCTTCTTTGAATTCTGTCACGGAGTTTCTCATCTCGATGGTGTGGAATTATAGTAACTGTTGAATAATATTTTTGGGGGGGTGTTTTATCGTATCCACAGGGATTGTGCGATATTAAATGCTTGCCGTTCAATAGTTTACCGTTTTAAGTAAAGAGTTTTCAAATGGTTCTTGGTTTTGTAACATAAGTTTGTAGCAAAGAAGTAAATTAGAACAAAGATGTTGGTGGTTTCTTAATGCACCACCCAAGTTTCTTAGGCACCACGTGAAATTATTTTTTTACCCCCTTATTCCGGATGCGCACATCCGAACGCACCAATTTTTTAAAAAACGCTGAGGTCTTCCGGATGTGCATATCCGGAAACAATTCTGATGTGCACTTCCGGAAGAATTTCTTATAACTTCACACCAGACCTTCTTCCTCCCCTCATTCTTCACCTTTTCATTTTCAAACCCCCTCAAACTCTCTCAAACCCTCAAATTTTCAATCACCTCGAATCTCGATTATTTCCTCTCAAGTTCGGCGCAAAGTAATATCTACAACGAGCAAGAGCCTCCAAATCCTCCGTATCTCATATTAATCGGTAAGTTTTCAAATTTTAGAGTTACAGAGTAATTTTCGAGTAATCGATTTAGAGTTGATATTTAGTTGTAGAAATTGTTAGGTTGAATGAAAAACATAGGTTATAGTCAATGTAGGACTTGTGTAATGCTTCATACGGACGACCAGGGCATTAAAATGCCCTTTTGCATGGTACAGTGGCCATGGCTGCCATTTTTAGACTTCAAAATACGTACAGGAAGTGCAGATCCGGGAATATTGTAACGTTTATTATTCTGGGTGTTTCCGGATGTGCACATCCGGAAGTACTCAACGTTAAAAATTTTGTGTTCTTCCGGATGTGCACATCCGGAAGGTTTTTTTTTTGTTTGTTTGTTTGCTTAATTATTTTTAAAAAATTCTAATTTTTTTAATGCTTTGCAGATTAGATGACTGACAGAGACGATCGTATCATACATGGGCGGACAGCTCAGCACGCATCTGTCTGACGTGAGCGGATGCAGTCTACAGCCGAGGCTTCCGGCGCAGAGGGAGTCCCTGTAGCCCATACAGCTGAGGGACATCCTACACCGCATCCTACACCACAGCCATCCACATCACATGTTCATGTCACTCCCCCGTCAGCCGCCTCTTCTACATCTCGGAGGCGTCGGATTTCAACTGGTACCTCATCAGGGTCCCAGCACGTACGCAGGCCTCGGCGGGAGACTCCAGCTCCATCAACTGCTCCTCCTCGTTCCCCTGTTCCTGTTCCTGTTCCAGAGGGTGATCTCCCAAACCATGTGGTGTTGACGACGATGATGATTTCGATGAGCTGGGAGGTTACCCCGGGGGACTGTAACACCCCAATTCCCATCGCGAATAAATAATACATAAATAAAATCAGAGTAACTAAAAATTTATTTTTCTGACAGAAACAAGGATGCCACATTTTAAAATAAGAATACACACTCCCTGCTCATAAATTTGATACATAGCATAAAATAGGTTACCCTCAATTGGGAAACTTTTCCATATAAAGGTAATACCAAATATATTCAACAATTATATACATAAATAAAATAATCGTTTCCCCGACTCCCGTGCTATGTAACGCCCCAGTTTTGATCGTTTTATTTAATCGAGTCGATTTAATTATTTTGAGTATTATATTATTTTTACTTATGACTTTGGTGTGATAATATGTTGTTTTGCATTGTTATTATATTTTATCGCGTTTTGGGAACGTTTGCGGGACAATTGAGAGTAAGGGTATTTTAGTCTTTTCCTAATAATTTACTAAGTTAGAAAAGAAAGAAAATAGAAATATAAGGGGAAGAGAGAAAATAGAGAGAAAGAAATAGGAAGAAGGAAAGAGAAGAGAAGGGGAAGAGAGAAAAGAAGAAAAAGCTTGGAAATCAAAGAAAAACAATTTCTAGGAATCGATTTAATCGGGTAAGGGTGCGAAACTCGATTATTGTATGATTGTGTATGATTATGTATGTGCTTGCTTGGATGTTTCTTGCCTTTCCATGGTTTTTGAGGTTTAGGTCGAAAATGATAAAATGATTAGGAATCGATGTTTTTACGGTCGGAAATCGATATAATTTGCGTTGTATGATTACCATGTGTTTATGAATCATTGCTGGTAATTGTTTTGCTGTTGGAATTGATTTGGAATGAAAAATGAGGTTTTTGGGGGTTTTGGAATAGTGTAACCCGTAACAGCATTTTTCTGGCCCTGGTGCGATTCGCCAGGCGAATTGGGAATTCGCCAGGCGGATTAGGACTCGCCACTCATTCGCCAGGCGAAGTTCTGGCGAAGGGTGATTCGCCAGGCGAAATTGTAAGTCGCCAGGCGAATTTGGAATGACAGAAATGGGGTAGCTTCTGTAACTCTTGGGGTTTTTCTAATTTGGTGACTCGCCACTAGCTCGCCAGGCGAACTGCTGGCGAATGGTGATTGGCCAGGCGAAGTACTGGCGAAAGGTGATTGGCCAGGCGAAGTGCTGGTGAAAGAGGTTTGGCCAGGCAAATTCTGAAGTGGCCAGGCGAATCTGGCTGTTTCTCAATAAATTCTTTTCTTTAAAAATGCATAACTTTTGATCCGTAACTTGGATCGGGACGTTCTTTATATCGTTGGAAAGCTTATGAAATGTACTTTCTTATGATGATAATTTTGAAATTGTTAGCCGATTAAATAAAGTCGAGAATTTGGGAATAGTGTCATTTACCGACTTTTGTCGTTTTAAATGTGTATATTGGTTGTGTAACATACAATGTGGCATTGATATTAATGTGTATGCCTTGTATGATGTGGTGTAATGATAGTGCATGTGATGACATGTTGTGATGATAAAGTGTGGCCGAAAGGCAAATGAATATGATATGTTGTAATTGGTTTCATATGCATGTTTATGATTACATGTATGGGTGAAAATGCATTGCTTACGTGAAGTTCAATGTATGTTAATTGGTGGCCGTATGGCAAGAAAAAATGCATTGTTGGATTGATTTATAATGCATGAATAAAGATGGTGAAATAATTCATATTGATGAATTGTATGTGATTGTAAGAGATGAATGCATGACAATGTTTGTATACATGTATGCATTATAAGAATGTCATGAATCATTTTGTATGTGAAGCATAATGATTGCATTCTTATGTTGAGGGATTCAAAGAGAATTCCGCTATGACATCGTGTGCCTATGTGAGGACCTAAAGCGATGGTTATAGATGATCGTGTGCCCAGGTGGGGACTTAAAGCGATCGGATCGTGTGCCCAGGTGGGGACCTAAAGCGATCGGGTTGTATGCCCATGTGGGGACCTAAAGCAATCCATAACGTCGTGTGCCCATGTGGGGACCTAAAGCGATGGGTGAACATCGTAGGCCCGACGGGGTGTTACTTGAGTGATCCTTAGTAACGAGCGATGGTTCCAGCAGAGTTCCTGAGTGAACTAGTGATGGGATATGAAATCCTGGAGTCGGTACCGCATTTTCATTTGTATAGAGAGTCGTTGTGTCGGTCACTTTGCATCTGCATGAATTATGATTGAATTGTTATATGCGGAAAGTCATGATTGATTATCTGTGTGGAAAATGGTGATGTACATTTATGATAAATGTATTGTGTATGTTTGGTATGCATTAATAAATGGTTGATTTTATGATTGAGCTTATGATAAGCCTTGGGAAATTGTTGTGCAATGGTGTTGGATGTAATGAATTGTAATTGATATGTTTTGTGTATGAACGTATGCATTGTATGAGAATAGGTGATTATGTGAATATAATCGGTATATGTTTTATGTGTTGGTATTTGATAATTGTGGTGAGAATACTTGATATGTGTATTTTTATGTTGGTATATATAATTATATGCATTTATATTATAATTGTGTCTCACCCTTCTGCTATTTTATAATGCTCTATGAGGCATTGCAGATTAGTGCTGGAGGTCTTTTTGTGAAGCTTAGGACTTCATTCTTTTGGTCGGTCGGCTCTGATATGTAGCACCGGGTAGCTAGGATGTATATGATTCTTTTGGGATACATTGTACATGTATCTATGGATGAATGTTTATGTAAACATGAATTATGTTGGTGGATAATACTTGATGATATATATGTATATATGTTTGAAGTTATTCAATGTCTAGATTTTCCGCTTTTATTCTAGATATTGAGATGTGGGTGTAAGGACGAAGTTCCTCTGTGCAAGTTACCCCACTGTTGCATATCTCTGTTGAGCAGGTGTTGATTGTTTTAATTTCAAGTATAATGTGACATACCCTTTTATGCCGTGTTTACAATTATACTCTGATGAAATTTCCAATACGTGCCTAAATGATTTATTTGATTATTTGGGGGTATAAAAAGGGGGTGTTACATTAAGTGGTATCAGAGCCAGTGTTGAGTCAGTTTGTGTCTGTCTTGTTGTTGTTGTTGGTTGAACTGTTGTTTAACCGTGTTGTCGTTGTTGAGAATGATCAGAATATGGCTGGTAGGAACGACAATATTATTGCTGCTGCTATGGAGTCTATGGCTAGAGTTGTGCAAGGTGCAGCGAACGTGAATGCGAACGATGAGTTTAGAAAGAATCAACCGCCGGTCTTCAAGGGAAGATTTGATCCGGATGGTGCTCAGATATGGTTGAAGGAAATTGAAAGGATTTTCCGAGTTATGGGTTGTGCGGAAGAGAACAAGGTAAGGTTAGGAACTCACATGCTGAAGGAAGAAGCCGACGATTAGTGGGTCGGTATGCGTCAAATTCTTGAGATTGATGAGGAGGGAATTACTTGGGAATTGTTTCGTACCGAGTTTTTGCTGAAGTATTACCCTGAAAGTGTGAAAGGGAAGAAAGAAATGGAATTCCTGGAATTGAAACAAGGTGGTATGTCAGTGGTGGACTATACTGCTAAGTTTGTTGAGTTGGTACAATTTCATTCTCATTATGCTGCAATTACAGCTGAGTTCTCAAAATGTGTTAAGTATGAGAACGATTTGCGTCCCGAGATTAAGCAAGCTGTGGGATACTAGAGGATTAGAAGATTCTCAGATTTGACTGAATGTTGTAGAATCTTCGAGGAAGATAGCAAGGCTCGTTCTACGTATTACAAAAGTGTGAATGAGAGGAAAGGTAAGCAGGAGGCTAGGAGTGGACCTTATGTGACACCCGTTGATGAGGGCGGGCATAAGGGAGACTTTGAAAAGAGACCTGGAGGAGGTTCCGGTTCCGTTAAGTGTTTCAAATATGGTGGGCTTGGTCATCGTTCATTTGAGTGTAGAACTGATGTGAAGAAATGTGTAAAGTGTGGAAGATTGGGGCATATGACGGCTGATTGTAAGGACCGTGAGGTTATTTGTTTTAAATGTGGTGAACCTGGCCACATTAGTCCTTATTGTCAGAAACCGAAGCAAACTTAGGAAAAGAGGTTGCATGGGCAGAATTCCAGCCTACCAGTGCGGATCGTTTGATTAAAGGTATATGTTTTATTAATAGTACGCCTTTAATTGCTATTATGGATATGGGAGCGACTTATTCTTTTATTTCTCATGTGTGTGCAAAGTGTTTGAATTTGTTTATGACTTGTTGGACAAGAGATTGGTAATGCCAAGTTGTTGAGTCTGTGTGGCATGGCAGTTGTATATTGTCGATGTTGTTTATTCCCTAGTACATGATAAGTGTGTAGAACACTATCAGTGCTTCCTGGTTTTTCTAATCCTTTGTCTTCAGGACTGAGAATGTTATAAGTAGGGGAGAAGTTGGTACTTCTTCAAGTGGCTTCAGGTGAGGAGCGTTGGCTCAGGGTGCCGTTGTTTGACCGATTGTAAGTGTTGTTTGGATAGTGTGGTTTCCGATTCCAAAGGGAACACGGAGGCGAGGTTTATGTCAAGTAAGGATTGGTGCCTTAGGTGGTTTTGTGCACAAGATGCAAGGAATGTTGTTATGGCTTGGTAAAGATGGTTTATGCCCCATCATGATTGTCGACTGTCTATTGACAAATTGAGGAACTGATCACCCTTAATCTCTTGTTGATATCAGACGGAAATTGTGTTGAAAGGAATAGACGTGTTTATCCAGCTTAGTTGGTATGTTCGGCGAATGGTTGTGGAGTATGGGAATTATATCTTCGTACTTATTTGGATAAGTTTGTAGTGGTGTCCTTTAAGGATATTTTGATCGATTATAAAATCAGAGGAAGAACATGTAGGGCGTTGAAGATTGAGTGCAAGTGTTGAAAGGAGATGAAGCTTTAAGTTAAGTTGTCAAGAGTGGATTTTGGTTGATAAAGACGAGTTTTCTTGGTCGAGAGGAATAAGTATGAGACAACATTGATGGTTGGGATTCCAAAACGAGTTATAAATTTGAATTGGATTATTCTTTGAGAAGAATTAATGTCGTGCCGGATGAGTTAAGTTGAAGGCCTTTGCATATGTATGTTTGGATGGTCAGAGAATTAGAATTGTTTGAGCAATTCAGAGGCTTGTGTCCGGTGTGTAAGCTACTGCAGAATAGTGTGAGGTTGTGTATATAACCAGTGAACTATGACTTTCTGGTGAATAGTAGGAAGAGTCAAATGTTGAATATGAATTGGTGGTTTTGTTAGTCGCGAGTAATCGGAGTGCGCAGCGGAAGTGTGGAATTGTTGTATTGGTTATTGTGAGACAAGGATGTAGGTATTCTGGTTTTGTGGATGTTGTTGAGGCGAAGTTGTGTCATGGAGCTTATGTTCTTATCTGGTTGTTGCCTTGTTTCCATTGTGATGGTTCGAGTGCGAGTAGCTAATTCCTATGTTTGGAGATTAGAAGAGTGTTACCTATGGTGTTGGTAACGATCTTGTTGTGTTCCGGTTCAAGAGTGAACCTGGGTGTTTGTATCTTGGTTATCCTTTGAGTTGCAAGTCGGTCATCAAGTGCATTGTATGGGCTTTGCATCTTGTCGTTATTGTCATCGTGGTCGTGTTGTCGTGGTTGTTGCTGTTAGCTAGGTGGTTTTTCAGTTGTGTTATTCATGGTGTGCCTTTCATCGGTCTATGTTTGTTTGGTCGGATGCGAGGGCCGTGTTTGGAGTTGTTGGGATCGGTTATATTTTCGAGGACGAAAATTTCCAAATGGGGGAGAGTTGTAACGCCCCAGTTTTGATCGTTTTATTTAATCGAGTCGATTTAATTATTTTGAGTATTATATTATTTTTACTTATGACTTTGGTGTGATAATATGTTGTTTTGCATTGTTATTATATTTTATCGCGTTTTGGGAACGTTTGCGGGACAATTGAGAGTAAGGGTATTTTAGTCTTTTCCTAATAATTTACTAAGTTAGAAAAGAAAGAAAATAGAAATATAAGGGGAAGAGAGAAAATAGAGAGAAAGAAATAGGAAGAACGAAAGAGAAGAGAAGGGGAAGAGAGAAAAGAAGAAAAAGCTTGGAAATCAAAGAAAAACAACTTCTAGGAATCGATTTAATCGGGTAAGGGTGCGAAACTCGATTATTGTATGATTGTGTATGATTATGTATGTGCTTGCTTGGATGTTTCTTGCCTTTCCATGGTTTTTGAGGTTTAGGTCGAAAACGATAAAATGATTAGGAATCGATGTTTTTACGGTCGGAAATCGATATAATTTGCGTTGTATGATTACCATGTGTTTATGAATCATTGCTGGTAATTGTTTTGCTGTTGGAATTGATTTGGAATGAAAAATGAGGTTTTTGGGGGTTTTGGAATAGTGTAACCCGTAACAGCATTTTTCTGGCCCTGGTGCGATTCGCCAGGCGAATTGGGAATTCGCCAGACGGATTAGGACTCGCCACTCGTTCGCCAGGCGAAGTTCTGGCGAAGGGTGATTCGCCAGGCGAAATTGTAAGTCGCCAGGCGAATTTGGAATGACAGAAATGGGGTAGCTTCTGTAACTCTTGGGGTTTTTCTAATTTGGTGACTCGCCACTAGCTCGCCAGGCGAACTGCTGGAAAATGGTGATTGGCCAGGCGAAGTGCTGGCGAAGTGCTGGCGAATGGTGATTGGCCAGGCGAAGTGCTGGCGAAAGAGGTTTGGCCAGGCGAATTCTGAAGTGGCCAGGCGAATCTGGCTGTTTCTCAATAAATTCTTTTCTTTAAAAATGCATAACTTTTGATCCGTAACTCGGATCGAGACGTTCTTTATATCGTTGGAAAGCTTATGAAATGTACTTTCTTATGATGATAATTTTGAAATTGTTAGCTGATTAAATAAAGTCTAGAATTTGGGAATAGTGTCATTTACCGACTTTTGTCGTTTTAAATGTGTATATTGGTTGTGTAACATACAATGTGGCATTGATATTAATGTGTATGCCTTGTATGATGTGGTGGAATGATAGTGCATGTGATGACATGTTGTGATGATAAAGTGTGGCCGAAAGGCAAATGAATATGATATGTTGTAATTGGTTTCATATGCATGTTTATGATTACATGTATGGGTGAAAATGCATTGCTTACGTGAAGTTCAATGTATGTTAATTGGTGGCCGTATGGCAAGAAAAAATGCATTGTTGGATTGATTTATAATGCATGAATAAAGATGGTGAAATAATTCATATTGATGAATTGTATGTGATTGTAAGAGATGAATGCATGACAATGTTTGTATACATGTATGCATTATAAGAATGTCATGAATCATTTTGTATGTGAAGCATAATGATTGCATTCTTATGTTGAGGGATTCAAAGAGAATTCCGCTATGACATCGTGTGCCTATGTGAGGACCTAAAGCGATGGTTATAGATGATCGTGTGCCCAGGTGGGGACTTAAAGCGATCGGATCGTGTGCCCAGGTGGAGACCTAAAGCGATCGGGTTGTGTGCCCATGTGGGGACCTAAAGCAATCCATAACGTCGTGTGCTCATGTGGGGACCTAAAGCGACGGGTGAACATCGTAGGCCCGACGGGGTGTTACTTGAGTGATCCTCAGTAACGAGCGATGGTTCCAGCAGAGTTCCTGAGTGAACTAGTGATGTGATATGAAAGCCTGGAGTCGGTACCGCATTTGCATTTGCATAGAGAGTCGTTGTGTCGGTCTCTTTGCATCTGCATGAATTATGATTGCATTGTTATATGCGGAAAGTCATGATTGATTATCTGTGTGGAAAATGGTGATGTACATTTATGATAAATGTATTGTGTATGTTTGGTATGCATTAATAAATGGTTGATTTTATGATTGAGCTTATGATAAGCCTTGGGAAATTGTTGTGCAATGGTGTTGGATGTAGTGAATTGTAATTGATATGTTTTGTGTATGAACGTATGCATTGTATGAGAATAGGTGATTATGTGAATATAATCGGTATATGTTTTATGTGTTGGTATTTGATAATTGTGGTGAGAATACTTGATATGTGTATTTTTATGTTGGTATATATAATTATATGCATTTATATTATAATTGTGTTTCTCACCCTTCTGCTGTTTTATAATGCTCTATGAGGCATTGCAGATTAGTGCTGGAGGTCTTTTTGTGAAGCTTAGGACTTCATTCTTTTGGTCGGTCGGCTCTGATATGTAGCACCGGGTAGCTAGGATGTATATGATTCTTTTGGGATACATTGTACATGTATCTATGGATGAATGTTTATGTAAACATGAATTATGTTGGTGGATAATACTTGATGATATATATGTATATATGTTTGAAGTTATTCAATGTCTAGATTTTCCGCTTTTATTCTAAATATTGAGATGTAGGTGTAAGGACGAAGTTCCTCTGTGAAAGTTACCCCACTGTTGCATACCTCTGTGACATGCTTCTTTTATGCCATGCTTTGTAATTACACTGTGATGAAATTTTTAATATGCCTAAATGATTAATATGTGTTTATTTGGGGGTATAGAAGGGGGTGTTACATGCTACGTATCAGAGCAGACACCAAGACCTAAGCAAAGACGAAGATCTAACTCTTCCACTTGCCTCCACGCCTCTAAAGCTGGCAATCTGCACTATGCCATAAAAGCATATTCCAGCTGAAGGGTGAGAAATATTATCATAATAACATTGCATATAATTATATATCTCAACATATAATACACATATACAATATTTTCTCACCATTCCATCATACCACATAACCATACATATTATGTTTACTATGTCACAATCATCACATCTCACTCAATATACATCGCAAGGCATATATATATAAAACCAAGCATATTCCTCATAATGCTTATCATTCAACACAAACACACATATTCATGTTTATCCATCCATGCACACCTGCACAATTCTACTCATTCCACATCAACATATACATCATGCATAATTCACCAATCCAATCAAGACCCGACAATACCACGCATCACATAACTGGGAATGACAGCATAATCATTCTACCCCAATACATACCTCACTAGGAACGACAACATAGTCATTCTACCCTAGTGCACCTCTCATTAGGAATGACAACATCGTCATTCTACCCAAATGAATATCCTACTAGGAATGACAACATAGTCATTCTACCCCAATGGACACGACAACTCAATTGTACATCACTAGGAATGACATATAGTCATTCTACCCTAATGAGTACTCCACCAGGAACGACATATAATCGTTCTACCCCAATGGACCCAACGACACACTCGCACTTCACTAGGAATGACATAAAGTCATTCTACCCTAATGAGTACAACAACAACACTAGGAACAACATACAGTCATTCTACCCTAATGTGTTCGAACAAAACATTAATACCTCACTAGGAATGACATATAAGCCATTCTATCCCAATGAGTATTCTAACACAATTGGAATCCATTCCACATACCAAATATTACTATTATAGCAATCCCATGATAATCAATACCTTACCATTCATCTTGCTGTGGATCTACGCCACCGAGGCCGCCATATCATACATTAATCATACACTCGAAACCACATACATTGACACTTACTTAAACAACGTATTTATCACTAACTACAACCCACAACAAATAGCATTTCATCATTTACACCCATATCAATTCACATCAAGAATTACTCACCATCAACCACAACAATCCATCATCACAACATCTCATCATATATTCACAATCAACATGCATTATCATTTAACTCAAACAATGCATATACTCACCAAAGAGCCACAAATCACAAAGAATTCCCCAATCAAGGGTTCATTCCACAAGCATATCTACAACACATTCATAACCACACATTCATTTCATCAAAAACAACTATTCACGATTAAGCGGTAAAGTCGGCCAAAAGTCGGCTAAAAATAATATTTTACATCATCATCAAAAAGTACTCATCCACAGCTTCGATTTGATATAAAGAACACTTAAATCCGATAAACAACGAAGAAGATATGTATATTTTAAAATAACGCAAAAACATAAACCGGAGGGCTGACACTACGAAACGGTTCGAAAATACTGTTCCAATTGGACCAGGTTTAGACCTCAAAACCATTTTTCCTAGAAAGAACATCTTGTTAGCTTCCCAATGCTTTGAACGGGGGTCAAAACCGACTTACGGTTCAAGAGATATGAATTTCCGAAGTTTTCCGAAAAATCAGGATTTTCCACCTACAGCACGCGTCCGTACGCCTGCGCACAAAACCAGAATTTCTGCTACATTCTGGTACAGCTGCGTAATCGCCCGAAACCCGACCGATTCAATTAATTTCTTCCGAATAAATACATGGTGATATCACATAAATACACACCAACATATTAGGATCAAGAAAAACCCGATTCCACGACTTTTATTTTTCACCAAAATCTCTAAACCCTTAATCACCAAAATTGTGAAAACTCACATAATCAACCAAATTCAACAAAACGAGTTTCTATAATCTCGGTCTAACCTCATGCGACTAATCTTCACAATTTATTTCAAATTTCATCCGTGAAAACATCGATTCTAACCGATTATGTCAAAATCCAACCTAACCTCAAATATTTCTAACACAACCAAAACAATCGAAATAAAACATAAATAATCGTATACAAAGTTAAGATAACGATATTTCACACCCTTACCCGATTAATCGAAGATTCCAAGCTTTGTTGATCGATTTTTCACTTCTTTCTTCTTTTTCCTCTCTTTTCTCTTTTCTCTTTGTTTTTCTCTTCTTTCTCTCAGTCTCATAAAATATCTCTCTTATCTCTATCTTTCTATATATAAATATTCCAAGAAAAGAAAAATATCTTATTTTTCTAAAAATATTTACCCCTTTAAAAGACCATTTTACCCTTTCGCTTAAATATCTCCCAAACGCTCTCAAAACGCGATCAAACATAATAACGACGAAAAATAATATATTATAAAATAAAAGTCAAGAATACAATAATATAAAAACGAAAATAATTAAATTGACTCGATTAAATAAAACTGATAAAATCTGGGGCGTTACAATTCTCCCCCACTTAGACATTTTCGTCCTCGAAAATATAACCGCTACGAACAACTCCGGATACGACTCTCGCATCCGACCAACAAACTAACATGCCAACAAAAGCACACCACGAATAACACAAACTGACAAACCACCTTGCTAACCGCAGCTACAACAACGACACGACAACGATGGCAACTACAACGACAAGATGCAAAGCCCATACAATGCACTTGACGACCAACTCACAACTCAAGGAAAACCACGATACCAACGCACAGGTTCACTCTTGAACCGAAACACAACAAGATCGTTACCCTCACTCTAGGTAACACTCACTAACTCCCCACACAGGAATTAGCTACTCGCACTCGAACCAACACGATAGGAACGAGGCAACAACACAAACAAGAACACAAGTTCCACTACACCACATTGTCTCAACAACCTCAACAAAACTAGAATACCAACATCCTTGTCACACAACCTTATTACAACCATGCTACGATTCACCAATTGAACATACAACCAAAACCTCCATCTACATAGTAGCCCATGAAGAATATTTAAACCTTTCACCTAACACTTCCATTCTGAAACGTCCCATGGTCTCAACACTCCTACATGTTCCCAATGTTCAACCTATGAACTCTTACAAGTCCCACACGTAATTACAAAATGTGCCACCTCACACTTCCGCTGCACACTCTGATTACTCGAAACCATCAAGTCTGCCAATCTCACGTCCAAAGTATAACTCTTTCTCACCTCTGCCAAAAATCACTGTGCACTTTAATATACCCAACCTCGCACTATGCATGTCAGCTTACACACCAGACACAAGTCTCTGACTACTCAAATAATTCTAACTCCCTGACCATCAAAATAGACATGTATAAAACCTTCGACTTAACTCATCCGGCACAACCTTGGCTTTTCCCGAAGGATAATCCAAGCCACATTCATAACTCGTCACAAATTCTAACCATCCTTATCGTCTCATACTCTATTCCTTCAGACCAAACAAGTACTCTAAACTCTTGCGGTTACCAACCCTTCGAACCTAGAACCATAAAGATGATACCTCCAAATATTCCAACACAATACAACCGCGACCAATTCCAAATCCAGAATAGTATAGATCCTTTTATGAATCCTCAATTGTCGTAAAGCATAAGCCACGACTTTACCCTCTTGCATTAACACACTGACTAAACTCATCAAAGACACATCACAATACCTCACAAACGGTTGAACAGGATCACACAGAATCAAAACTGGAGCCGTAGACCATTTCTACTTAAATCCTCTCAAACTTTCCTCATAATGAACATCCAAAGCAAACGACTCACCCTTTGCAAGTCAACCGAAGTAACGAAAACGCTGACTTGGAAAAACCTTCCATAACCTCCGGTAATAACCAACTAAAGTCCAAAAAGCTTCTAATCTCCTTAACCAACTTCGAAACCTCTCATTGTAGAACTGCATCTACTTTTGATGAATCCACAAAAATACCATCCTCAGAAATAACATATCCAAGAAAACTAACCTTTTCAACCAAAATTCTCACTCGAACAACTTAGCATAAAGCTTCGTCTTTTTTCAATACTTGTAATTCAAATCCCACACACTCTACCTGTTCTTCCTCTGAATTTATAACAGATCCAAACGTTCTCAATCAAAGCCCTTACGAACTTATCCAAATAAATATGGAAGATACGATTCCTCTACTCCACAAACATTACAGACGCATTACTAACACCAAACAACATCACTGCACGTTATAATATCCAAACAAACCAAACCTCATCCAAACTTGTCCAGACTCACATACAAGCCTAACCGAGCAAATAACAACGTATTCCGATGATAACAACCATAACCAGTCACATTAAATCGATCAAAGCCTCAACTCACACAATTCACTATCCTTATCAAACGTGCCAAACAATTGTAATTTCACTCCAACTCAATCAAACCATTCCAGTTATCTATCCATGAGAGCGAACACTTATTCTCAATCGTTACCTTACTCCACTGTCAGTAATCCATACACAAGTCCTTCTCTTAACCGTACAAATTCCATAAATCCCAACATGTAGCAATAACCAACCAAAAAGAACTCTTAAATATTACATCCATACCTAAAGCTTCTCTCAAAATTTTCCATTAGTGCTCTAAAATTCCAAAGACTTCAAACCTCACCAGAAGTCTAAGTTTTCCTTTCCAAAGTCTCAATACCATTATACCCATCATGCTTGTTATTCCATTCAATCATCCATCCAGTTTGTTACTAACAATACTGGAGCTCTCTAAGGCGACACACTTGGTCTCACAAATCCCTTTTCCAGTAAGTCTTCCAACCACTCTTTCCATCTGAGTTTCACGTCCTAAAAGTTCTTCTACGTACTTAGCAGATCCAAACCTCAAATCATCACCTTCGTCCAATTTGAGTTCACACTCTACTCTCTGAGAACAACCATTAACGATACCCAATCGTTTTCTCTCAATGACTTCCCAACTGGACCAACATGCAAAAACCTCGAATTCGGCTCACCTTCAGATATTAGAATCTTCATCGACTCAACAAAACAATCTGTAACCATTTCCTTAATTCCAAACAATTTATTTCACCCACTATCAAAGCCGGAAAGACACGCCTATTCCATCCAACATAATTTCTGTCTGCTATCAACAAGAGATTAAGGGTGATCAGTTCCTCAATTTGTCAATAGACAGCCGACAATCATGATGGGGCATAAACCATCTTCACCAATCTATAATAGCATTTCTTGTATCTTATGCACAAAACTACCTAAGGCACAAATCCTTAGTCAACATAAACCTTACCTCCGCATTCTTATGGAATCGGGAACAACACTGTCCAAACAACACTTACAACTTGCAATTCACAACACACTGAGCCAGCGCTCCACACCTGAAGCAACATGGAGAAGTACCAGCTTCTCCCCCACTTATCTCATTCTAACTCCTGAAAACAAAGGATTAGAAAACCAGAAAGCACTGACAGTGTTTCACACATATATCACGTACTAAGGGGCAAACAACAACGACAGTATTTAACTGTCACTCCAACTGACTCAACAACCTGGCCGGACGGACCGACCAGCTCTGATACCACTAATGTAACACCCCAATTCCCATCGCGAATAAATAATACATAAATAAAATCAGAGTAACTAAAAATTTATTTTTCCGACAGAAACAAGGATGCCACATTTTAAAATAAAAATAAACACTCTGTGCTCATAAATTTGATACATAGCATAAAATAGGTTACCCTTAATTGGGAAACTTTTCCATATAAAGGTAATACCAAATATATTCAACAATTATATACATAAATAAAATAATCGTTTCCCCGACTCCCGTGCTACGTATCAGAGCAGAAACCAAGACCTAAGCAAAGACGAAGATCTAACTCTTCCACTTGCCTCCACGCCTCTAAAGCTGGCAATCTGCACTATGCCATAAAAGCATATTCCAGCAGAAGGGTGAGAAATATTATCATAATAACGTTGCATATAATTATATATCTCAACATATAATACACATATACCACATATTCTCACCATTCCATCATACCACATAACCATACATATTATGTTTACTATGTCACAATCATCACATCTCACTCAATATACATCGCAAGGCATATATATATAAAACCAAGCATATTCCTCATAATGCTTATCATTCAACACAAACACACATATTCATGTTTATCCATCCATGCACACCTGCACAATTCTACTCATTCCACATCAACATATACATCATGGATAATTCACCAATCCAATCAAGACCCGACAATACCACGCATCACATAACTGGGAATGACAGCATAGTCATTCTACCCCAATACATACCTCACTAGGAACGACAACATAGTCATTCTACCCTAGTGCACCTCTCATTAGGAATGACAACGTCGTCATTCTACCCCAATGAATATCCCACTAGGAATGACAACATAGTCATTCTACCCCAATAGACACGACAACTCAATTGTACATCACTAGGAATGACATATAGTCATTCTACCCTAATGAGTACTCCACCAGGAACGACATATAATCGTTCTACCCCAATGGACCCAACGACACACTCGCACATCACTAGGAATGACATAAAGTCATTCTACCCTAATGATTACAACAACAACACTAGGAACAACATACAGTCATTCTACCCTAATGTGTTCGACCAAAACATTAATACCTCACTAGGAATGACATATAAGCCATTCTACCCCAATGAGTATTCTAACATAATTGGAATCCATTCCACATACCAAATATTACTATTATAGCAATCCCATGATAATCAATACCTTACCATTCATCTTGCTGTGGATCTACGCCACCGAGGCCGCCATATCATACATTAATCATACACTCGAAACAACATACGTTGATACTTACTTAAACAATGTATTTATCACTAACTACAACCCACAACAAATAGCATTTCATCATTTACACCCATATCAATTCACATCAAGAATTACTCACCATCAACCACAACAATCCATCATCACAACATCTCATCATATATTCACAATCAACATGCATTATCATTTAACTCAAACAATGCATATATTCACCCAAGAGCCACAAATCCCAAAGAATTCCCCAATCAAGGGTTCACTCCACAAGCATATCTACAACACATTCATAACCACACATTCATTTCATCAAAAACAACTATTCACGATTAAGCTGTAAAGTCGGGCAAAAGTCGGCTAAAAATAATATTTTCCATCATCATCAAAAAGTACTCATCCACAGCTTCGATTCGATATAAAGAACACTTAAATCCGATAAACAACGAAGAAGATATGTATATTTTAAAATAACGCAAAAACATAAACCGGAGGCCCGACACTACGAAACGGTTCGAAAATACTGTTCCAATTGGACCAGGTTTAGACCTCAAAACCATTTTTCCTAGAAAGAACATCTTGTTAGCTTCCCAACGCTTTGAACGGGGGTCAAAACCGACTTACGGTTCAAGAGATATGAATTTCCGAAGTTTTTCGAAAAATCAGGATTTTCCACCTACAGCCCGCGTCCGTACGCCTGCGCACAAAACTAGAATTTCTGCTACATTCTGGTACAGCTGCGTAATCGCCCGAAACCCGACCGATTCAATTACTTTCTTCCGAATAAATACATGGTGATATCACATAAATACACACCAACATATTAGGATCAAGAAAAACCCGATTCCACGACTTTTATTTTTCACCAAAATCTCTAAACCCTTAATCACCAAAACTGTGAAAACTCACATAATCAACCAAATTCAACAAAACGAGTTTCTATAATCTCGGTCTAACCTCATGCGACTAATCTTCACAATTTATTTCAAATTTCATCCGTGAAAACATCGATTCTAACCGATTATGTCAAAATCCAACCTAACCTCAAATATTTCTAACACAACCAAAACAATCGAAATAAAACATACATAATCGTATAAAAGTTAAGATAACGATATTTCACACCCTTACCCGATTAATCGAAGATTCCAAGCTTTGTTGATCGATTTTCCACTTCTTTCTTCTTTTTCCTCTCTTTTCTCTTTTCTCTTTGTTTTTCTCTTCTTTCTCTCAATCTCATAAAATATCTCTCTTATCTCTATCTTTCTATATATAAATATTCCAAGAAAAGAAAAATATCTTATTTTTCTAAAAATATCTACCCCTTTAAAAGACCATTTTACCCTTTCGCTCAAATATCTCCCAAACGCTCTCAAAACGCGATCAAACATAATAACGACGAAAAATAATATATTACAAAATAAAAGTCAAGAATAAAATAATATAAAAACGAAAATAATTAAATTGACTCGATTAAATAAAACTGACAAAAACTGGGGCGTTACAGGGACCATCTGATATGTCCCTACTTGTGGGGTACGCTGAGCATAATTCCAGATTTGTCTGGCAAGGACAGGTAACCTTATTTGGTTTATTTACAGAATTGTTTACGTTGAAAATATTTTCATTTGTAACATTGTTTTATTTGGAAATTTTCAGGCGAAGGATCCCCAGAGGTTCTATAACCATGGGGGCAAGGTTATAGACACGATTGAGATGCTGTCAGAGGATGAGTGGTTCACGTTTGCACTTGCGGAGTTTGGTCTTGGAGGCCTGTCTAGGATTGGGTATTCCCAGATCCAGTACGGTATCCTGATGGCATTTGTTGAGAGATGGCACCCTGAGACATCCTCATTCCATCTACCGTACGACGAGATCACGATCACGCTGGACGACATCTCGTGCCTCTTACATCTATCGATCACGGGTACCCTTCTCCGTCACGGTAGGATGACGAAGGCGGACGACATGGAGTTGCTGGTTACAGAGCTTGGGTCTAGCGTAGAGAAGGCACATGCGGAGATGCACCAGTTGAGGGGCGCACACGTCTGGTTCTCGTTTCTGATGGATAGATTTGGTGAGGCGCTTGCAGAGGCAGGACGGGCAGCAGGTAATCCAGCTGAGGTGGAGATCCACAGGACGCGTGCCCTGAGATGCTACTACTTGTTTTTGCTGGGCACGCAGGTGTTTGTGGACACCAACTCCTATTATGTTGATATCGTGTACCTCAGGTACCTTCTGGATCAGACAGAGATCCATGGGTACAACTGGGGGCGGCTGTGCTGGCAGTCACTTATTCCAAGCTCTCTGATGGTTGCCGCTGGGCAGCCAAGACTGTGGCAGACAGTTGTACGCTATACGTGGTAACAATCTAATATTCTAAGTGAGTTTTTCATTTCTTTTCTTTCTGTATTCATTATAATGTTTGACACCCATGTTATGTTTTCCATTTCAGGCGTGGATTTTACAGCACTTTCCCTACATTATTGGTTGGGGGAGTGTCCAGGGGTACACTGAGGATATGCCACGTGTTGCTGCATTTGTCCTGCTCAGAGGGAACCAGGCGCCGGACCCCTTTAGAGTGTATCTAGATCGGATGGCTGCTGAGGACGTTTTGTATTGCGCCTATGCCAATCACCGTGTGACACGCCCGTTCGATGACGTTTGTTTGTTCTCAGGATGGTTGGCATGCAGTTCGACCATTACTGCCCGATACCTGCCGGAGCGCGTCATGCGTCAGTTCGGTTACACACAGACGATCCCCAGGATGCCTCATGAGTATGCTGTTCTAGGCTTGACCCGCAGGCAGATAGATCAGCTGGACCATACTAAGGATGTCCTACCACGCTGTCGTCAGATAGTACAGATAGGGCAGTAGGCCATTGAGGCCGATCACCTCCCTAAGGGCTCTGGTGCCAGACTTGCCGTGGATAGGATGATTGCGATTGTTGGGGGGCACTTCAGTACTGCAGACATCGATCCAGATTGGGGGGTAGGGGCAGAGGAGCAGGGGAGCCAGGAGTGATCCTTCGCCACACGCAGTAGTTTTTTTGTGATGTATCATTTTTATATTACATGTATGCACTGTATTTTGACAGACGTTTATTATATATATATATATATATATATATATCATTTTATTTTATATATGGATGTTGTCAAATGAATATTAAGTTGCGACGATTTATTAATATATGCGACCAAGCAAAAAAATCGATTTTAAAAAAAAAATAAAGTTCTGTTGTTTTTCGAACCTGCAGATTCGGAATGTTTCCGGATGTGCACTTCCGGAACACATCAGCGTTTTTAAAAAAATTGGTGCGTCCGGATGTGCACATCCAGAATCAGGGGGCAAAAACGGAAATTCAGGTGGTACCTAAGAAGGTTGGGTGGTGTGATAAGAAATTGCCTTATATTTTAGTTTTGAGGAAAGCATGTCAAGACTAGATTTCGCTAATCCTTTTCATACGTATCCGATTAATCAAGCATATGAACTTAGTTTCGATCAATACAATCGTGTATCCTCGCAAATCAGTTTATGTCTAAAGCAAATTCGTGGGTATTATTGTTTAAATCGTTAGATGATGTCTCACGCTAACAATTGAAACAACAAATGTTAAGATCAATACAAAGCGAATATTAAACCCCAAATCTATGTCTAGAGTTTGGTTTTTAAGAGATGAAGATATTAGGTCAAAATTTGGAAAATCTATGTCTAGAGTGATTCAAAACATAAATATGACATTAAAAGCAAACAACTTCATCATATATTGATCATCAACCTTGTTCATATACAAAAGATCAAAAGAAATACATACAAGCAAGATTAACTACCTCTAATCTTGACACAAAAGGTGTTTAGCTACCCATTGTCATAGTAGCTTGATCAACAAGTAATAGACAAAGCTTTTGTTGCATCAATATTCAATGGATCAAGGATTGAAGAATAAAAGCTTTGGATTCTAAGAAAAATAATTAAAGATGAAGTTTTTAAGCCCCAAATGTGTTTCTAGGTTACAATGATTCTTGCAAAAGGTGTTATGTTACAAAATATCTACAAAACTACCTAAATACCACTTTCTGCCCAGACAAATTCGCTAGGCGAACTCTAAAATTCGCCAGGCGAAACCAATAAGTTCAGCCACGTGACCAAATAGTGCAGAGAAAGCTGGATAAAAATATCTGAACTCGCCAGGCGAAATTCAACTTCGCCAGGCGAATCTCTTTCGCCTCATCTTCGCCTGACGAACCTTCCAGCGAAGCACTTCCAGTAGCTACTGGAATTGAAAACAATTTTCGCTGGTTGCCTCGTCAGGCTTTCGCCTGGCGAAGGTCCTATAGCTTCTGACACGCGACTTTCTTCGTTTCTTCGTGTTTTCTTCCGATTTTTGCCGCGCCCTTTTTACAAAATATGTTGTAAAACTAACAATAACATCAAAAAGACTAAATATAGACATTGATTCAAAAATCACTTAAAAATAAGTTGTTTCGCATTCAGACATCTGGAAAAGTGCTTAAAAAATGTCGTAAATTGATCTAAAAATCATTCTAAACCAGACATCTATCACTAACCCAATTTGGCGCTTCTTTAGATCTTCTGTAGGCGACTTTCTCCGTGGATACAATATGATGGGCAACTATCCGAGCTCGCTTAGAAGCTAACATTATCGGAGAAAAGAGTTAACAAAGATTAGATTAAGATATAGTAAGATTTTGACGAATTTTAAGTGAAAATTTGTGAGAATTAGAAGATGGTCCCCATAAACAGCGCCCCTGTTTTGATGTGGTGGTGCTGATATGTGGGACTGCATAGCGGGGAGGGGGGCGTGGTTAATACTCCAACATTCAAGTCAAGTGAAGTCACAAAGATGTAACTTGCAAAATTGAATGGAAAAGTACTAGCTATGACACATGAATGAGCTTATATAACATAGATGGTTAAAACCACTCCTGATTGATCCGACACAGAATGCAGTAGACCGTCATATTGGATCTGAGTTAATGATGGTTGACTGGTCTGAATTCTGTTTGCAGTCTTATGGGAAAGATCTACCTGTTCACCGCCCTTCATATAATGGTATTTTAGACTGGACGTTTAATGTTGGGCAAGTCTTGTTGGCCGTTTCGCCAACCCTTAACAATTTTCAATAAAAAAATGATGAAGTGTTTTCTTTTAAATATTGTTTAGTGTGATTCAACATTATAGTTGAAAGGTTAGCTTTCTGATCAGGACAAACTTTAACTTGAACATTATTTAGTCTCTCATTCATCTTTATAGTTGGCACGTTAGTTTTTGCGCCGGACCAACCTCAAAGATGTGTTATAAAAATAAGAAATCAAACAAAAATAAAGAGACCATTTGCTATTAAAATAAAAGCATATACATAATTTATCAAATCCTTAATGCTTTTGTTTTAAGATTAAATTTGCAATCTTTATTATTAGATAGTGAAAATTCAGTATGAAAAGTAAAGATTATATGATGTTTTCTTGAAACAAAGACAAGTGTTGATGATCTATGTAAAAGAACAAAGTATATATTTGTGCCACCCTTTACTCATATCATCAAAGGAGATGAGTTTGACTGATCTTCCGGTAGTTGGGAACCTTCTTACTTGGTTCAACTCCAATGGGCAATGTAGAAGTCGCTTGGACAGGTTCTTGGTGAATGAGCATGCCATTAGAGTTCTTCCTTTCAATATTCAGGAGGTGGGTGACAGAGATATATCCGACCACCGCCCAGCTTGGTTGAAATCTAAAAACATCAACTGGGGTCCTAAACCCTTTAGGTCCCTCAATTGCTGGCACTCTCACAAAGGATTCCTCCCTTTCGTCAAACTCAAATGGGAGTCTTATTCTTTTGAAGGCTCATTCAGCAACATTCTCCTTAAGAAGTTGCAAGCCCTTAAAGGAGATTTAAGATCATGGAATATCAATATTTTCGGTCATCTGGACCTTTCCTTCGAAGAAAAGGTGTATCAACTAAATCAGTTGGAGTGTAGCTCCTTTATTGGGAATGGAGGACATGATGAAATTGCTATTAAGGAGTGTCTCAGACTTCAGGAGGATATGTGGTCGACTCTGAGGCTAAAGGAAAGCTTGCTTGCGCAGAAATCTCGAGTGAAATGGCTTCGTGAGGGAGATAACAATACCAGATTTTTTCACAACTCTGTTAGATCGAGGAATCGTTCTAATCATATTTCTGCTATTAGAAAGGAAGGTACCCTTTTGGAGGATCCCGTAATAATTAAGGATGAAGCTAAGCTTTTCTATGAATCTAGATTCCAGGCCCAACCTCTGCTTAGAAGGTGTTCTAATGATTTCAGAGTTCAAGCCTTTGATGATTCTGATAGAACCAGTCTTGAAGCTGACTTCTCAGCTGAAGATGTTAAGTTTGCAGTTTTCAACTGTTATGGAAACAAGTGTCCTGGGGTCGACGAGTTCAATTTCTCTTTCATTAAGCTGTGTTGGGAAATTATTGGAGTAGATTTTACTAACTGCATCCTGGAATTCTTCAGGACTGGTTTCCTTCCGAAGATGTTCGTCTCCTCTTTTATTTCTCTAGTGCCTAAGACTGACAATCCTCAAGGGTTTGAAGACTTCAGGCCCATTATTCTTGTTAGTTGCGTTCTCAAGACTGTGTCCAAGATGCTGGCTAGTAGATTGGGAAGGTTTATTCACAAGATTATTTCTCCTTCCCAATCTGCTTTCATCCCTGACCGTCAGATATTTGATGGGATTCTATTAACTAACGAGATTACAGATTATGCGAAGAGATCCAACAAATAATGCCTCCTCTTTAAAGTGGACTTTGCAAGGGCGTATGATTGCGTTGACTGGCGGTTTCTTGAATTTATGCTTGTTAAGATGGGATTCGGTAGCAGCTGGCTTAAGTGGATTCGAGGATCGGTATTTAAAAGTTTCTTGTCCATCCTTATAAACGGAAGTCCTTCTAAGGACTTCAAGGTCGGTCGTGGATTAAAACAGGGTGATCCTTTAGCCCCATTCTTGTTCGCTATAGTCGTGGAAGGCTTGGCTTGCTTTGTTAGAAGTGCTGCTGATAATAATATGCTTTCCCCTTTTAAAGTTCAGGAGTCTCCCTCTCCTTGCTTGTTACAGTTCGCTGACGACACTCTTCTTATCGGGGATGGTTCGGTGCGGAATTTATTGACTTTCAAGGCCATTCTAAGGGCTTTTGAAGTCAGTTCTGGGCTTAAAATCAATTATTCCAAGAGTTGTATCTATGGCATAGGTGTTGAACCTGTTATCCTATCTGCTGTTGAAGACTTCCTTCATTGCAAGTCTGGCTCTCTCCCCTTCAAATTTCTGGGTCTCTTTGTTAGATGCAATCACCGCCGAATTTCCTTTTGGAACCCTGTCATTGATTCTGTGAAGAAAAAGCTTTCAACCTGGAACAGTCGTAACCTCTCCTTCGGGGGAAGAGTTACGTTGCTTAATTCGGTCATTACCAACTTGCCTATTCATCATCTCGCTTTCTACAGGGCGCCTACGAAAGTGGTGAAGCAAATTATTTCTTTACAATGCCGATTCCTTTGGGCAGGGGCTGCTGATAAAGGTTATGTGTCCTGGATTTCTTGGAACACCATATGCAAATCGAAAGATCTTGGTGGACTCGGGGTTAAACACGTGGGTCGTCTCAACCACGCACTACTACTTAAATGGATTTGGAAGTTCTTCAGTGGTTGAAATGAGATATGGAGACAAATTTTGGAAGACAGATATGGTAATTTGAGTCTAAAATTGCAACTCGCTGGCACAGTTGGATCGAAGAAGAACGTTTCGCATTGGTTCAAGGATCTCCTAACCCTAGCTGCTAACGATTCTTTCCCTATCAGAGATGTCATCGATTGCAATATTGGTGATGGATCGAATGTTGCTTTCTGGCATACTATTTGGATTGGCCCCGAAGCACTGAAATTTCGTTTTCATTCTCTGTTTAAGGCTTCCTGTCATCATGAGATTAGTGTTAAAGATATGGTGGTGAGGGATGGTGAAACGTGGAGTTGGAGGCTGAATGATGTTGTTGATGTCGTGGTCTCGAGCGATCCTATTTTGGTCCAGGAGAGGAACCACTGCCTCCAGGTTCTGGCCCAAGCCCATCTTAGCAATCGTGAGCCCGATTCTTGGAGCTGGCCCCTTCACAACTCTGCATCTTTCACGGTAAATTCTTGTTACTTGGCTTTGAACAATTCTTTCAATCCTAGCGGGGCTGCTACTGCTAATGCCGACTTGATTCAAATTCTGTGGAAAACGGTGCTCCCGGCTACTGTTCAGATTTTTGGCTGGAGATTGGCTCATGACAGACTTCCCACTAGATCTAATTTGGTGATTAAGAAGCTTATTGATAATGACCATGAAAAGGTTTGCTGTTTCTGTTTTCTTCACTTGGAAGATTCTGCCCATCTCTTTTTCTCTTGCCCAAGTCCACCTTGGTTTGGAACAAAATTTGTGACTGGATGAATATCGGCACTATATCGGAAAATAATATCTGTCTTCATGCAAAAATTTGGAACGCTAGGATTAAAGGTTGTTGTGAAGTGGGTTTTAAAAACTCCATTTGGTTTATTACTTGTTGGATTTTATGGAAGTATAGGAATAATATCCTTTTTAATGATGCTATTTTTAGTGTGAATGACATTGTATTCGACATCAAAAACTACGCGTGGAACTTTTTGATTCTAGGTAGGAAGGATAGTAAAACTTGTAGGCTCTACGAGTGGTTTAAATATCCGCTCCACTTCTTGTAATTTTCGGTTTGAGATTTCCTTAATCTCGATTATTGTTATTGCTTATTAAAAAAAAAACATGTTAATAACAGATGAGACCAACAAAACTCTATTTTTTGTTAAATGAATCATTCTCAAATTATTTTTGGTTATCTGATATGGAATGTCCTAGCATATGTTAACAGAAATGTCTAGCCTGAGTTTTAAACTTCAGGGAACAACTTTGTATGTTAGATATCATGGAACCAAATGTTTAAGAAACAAGTAGCTTTTTATATTAACAATATAATGTAAAATATTTGTACATATTTGATACCTCTGGAACTTCAAAAAATAATTGATGAAGCAGTAGGGATAAACGACTTGACTATTTCTACAACTTTTCTATCTGAGATTGAGAGATAGCCTGCTGGAGATATCTTATAGCTTTCTGGTAATTAAAAAAACCCATAAACCAGAAGTCGAAACCATCTACGGTGACTATTGCTATTTACTTTTCTGATGGTTTTTCATATTTTGACTTTGGTTGACATGCTCTATCTTTTCACGTGGAATACAGACCTGAAATAGTACACAAATTAAGGTTAAGGCATACAGGCAAACATTTACACAATAAGTGATTGGGCCTAATAACTTTTTCAACAATTGGGCAGTAATGCTTTTAAAAGAGTAACACATGCATCATCAAAGCTAGTTATTTGAGATAACTTTGTGATTAGATATTATCACCACACTGCCAACTTAATTTTCAAAAAGCAACTAAACACACCATGATGTCAAAATGCTATCTTGAATAAAAAGTACTTCAAGTTCCCATGACAATAGTGTCTTTCTTACATCAACTAAGATCTTGGTTGAGGCAATCCCACAAGATTCACTTCCAAATCTCAATCCCTTTAAATAATACATTCCTTAGAATACAAGGAACAGATCTAACCAATTTAGCATAACTTCCTTACCAATCTACAAGAAAATTCCTATTTTAGGGAAACACAAACCTTATTAATCAATCGACATGCAGAACTCACTTTTTCACGAAATAGATGTAGGAGATCCAATCCAATCATGTCGGAAACATAGAGAAACAATTGAATTTATAGACCTCTAACTATCACAGAATTTTTAGAAAAACTTGCAACTCACCTGTGTGACTATTGACTAACATGGACACTATCTGTTGCCATTCCCGCTAGTAGGGAACACACTTTTTGTTTAATTTATTTTGGAATAGTAAGAGATTCAGCTCTATGTGAAGAAATTGAGAGGACTTAACAATTAAGAGATGGCACACATGTTTCTGAAAAGGGAATCACAATATCATTTCTATGTGCATCCGCGTCATTCCAAATGGACCTGCATGAACGCGAGCATTGCATTTCTAGTTCTAACATTGACAAATTAAGATGTACAGAAATTGTATTTTATCATTCAAATTTTTCCGAGTTTTACTGTTTTTTAAAAAAGGACAAGTGAAAAGAGAACATCAACAACCAATTTTGATTGCTTACCATTATAATTTATTTAATACTCATACATAAAAGTTAATGCTAATTTTAATAGTTAATGATCTCAGTAGCATTTCAGTCATATATATGTTACATAGAATGAAAATGAAGGTTGAGTGATCGTAAATTGCAACAGTAACAGTATATATATATAAAAGATATAAGTCAGTCAAATACCTGCTTAACTGCAAAAGAAATTACAAAACTATTAAAGTTATGCTGATGCATCCTCACAAAAGTATTATCTTCTTTACTTATACTTATACCCATTTTTCCCAAAACAGTGCACTTCTCCAAAGGGTTGGCCGACAACATGTCATATGCATACCATGGAATCTTGCTCCTCAAGATATATAACCTTCTCTCTGAGCTTCTAAAAATAAATCCTTTTAAGTTGTTTTTTATGAAAAAGCTAATTTATATCTTTCCTCTTTATCATCTTTTCCTAAAAGCAACCAAACAATCCATGATGTCAAAATATTATCTTAAATAAAGTCTTTCAAGTTTCCATGTCAGTAGTGTCTTTATGACATCACCCAAGATCATGGTCTAGTCATCCCACAAAAGGCTCAAGATTCACTTCCTTACTTTTCATCCCTTTAAATACTACCCCCTTAGAATACAAAGGGACTGATCTAACCAAGTGATCTTAGCTTCCTTGAAATCTACTAGTTATCTATTTCAACATGCAGACCTCACTTCTTCATGAGCTAACTCCAGTCATATATGACCAGTTTCAAAAGTCGGATAACAGATACTTGCTTGATTCAGCCTCACATCAGTTTCATTATCCTTCTAAACATCAAAGCAAATGTAAGACTTTCTTTTCGTTCTTTATAGAAGAATCACAATTATCTAATCTAATTTCCTTTAGTATTGATGGTTTGACTAATATAGAGTGCTTCAATGTTTCAGGTAGAGCATGTTCTAACCAGAAAAGGCGCAGCAGGAAGGCCGATATTAATTCTGAAACTCCAGCGAGACTTGGAACAAACATATCGGAAACTATTAAAAGGAAGTTGAGCTTAGGGGCAAGAATTCTTCAAGTGGGTGGAGTGGAGAAAATGTTCATGAAGTATTTTAGCGTGATCGAGGGGGAGAGGCTGTTGAAAGTTTGCCATTGTTATCTGTCCACCACAACTGGCCCTCTAGCTGGTCTCCTCTTCATCTCCACTGAAAAAATTTCCTTTTGCAGTGACAGATCCATAAAAGTCTTTAATCAGAAAGGTCAAATGTGTAGGATCCGCTATAAGGTAATTCAGGAACTAATATACCGTACAGAAACAAACCTCTTCATATATTTCAATTTCCCTAATCCAAGATTTGTTATGTGCAGGTTGTGATTCCAGCGAAGAAGATAAAGTGTGTGAATCAAAGTCAAAATGTTGAGAAACCAAGACAGGAGTACATAAATATAGTTACAGTGGATAATTTTGATTTTTGGTTTATGGGTGTGTTCAAATATCAGAAAACTATAAAATATCTGGAGCAAGCAATTTCACAAGTTTAGATGAATCTCCCTAGTCCACCATATGTGCATAATATAACTAGTCGATGCTCGAAGAAAGCTTCATGTTGCCATTACAAACATTAAGATGTAAAACTTTGAAAAAATGATAACTAACAAGACATCCTATGAAAAATGACACTTTTAGTTGAGAAGATATTGGGCTGTCTTTGAACAAAAGAGATTTCGTTGACCGTATTGATCATTCTGAAGTAGAAAACATCTTGCAGACTTTCGGCTTTTCCCCCAAGAATGACTAGTGAACATATATATGCACATGGTTCATTCATATCTTCTCAGATGCTCAGATGCAGACATGGTGGTCAACATAGTGCTGATTAAATTATGGATGCAAGAGATCGAAGGATGGTAGAAAACAAGATCGAAAGGAAAGGACAGTAAATAGAAAGAATGAGGAAAAGTATTAGAAGTTTAAATTTCAAGCACGATTAGTGATAGAGAGTATCAAGTTATATTTTAGTTTAATAATTTAAAGTTTTATATTAGTTGGTATTTTAGTTTAATTGTTATTGAATTGGGCTTCCATTAGTATTTGGATATTTTAGTCGTTGGCCCATTAGTATCATTATATATGTAGTGTCTTTGACACATTAGAAAGGAATCAATGAAAAATCCAATTTATCTTTATCCCTATTTTTCTTAGCATTTTGCTTCCTAACAATTGGTGCTTTCATCCTTGAACACCAAAACCTCCCATGGCATATCAATATCATCCCACCATAAACACCACTCCTACCACACCTTCATTTCGATCTTTTCCATGGGAACCCTTTTCACCCTATTACACAAATCCATGTGTTACAACCCCATATTTGTATTTTAATCATGGGTATACACCACCTCCACCTAACTCATATTCATCCTATTCTACATTTCATTACTCATACTACTACAACAATTCCTATCAATTCCAAAACCCAACAAACAACTCCTCCATCTTTGGTCATAAATATCAAACCCATTTTAGTCATAGAAGAAATTTTGAGAAACACTTGAAAGTGTTTCATCTATGCTTTAAGCAAACTTCTCAAAAGAAAAATTTCAAAACCCTTTTTTTTCACAAAAAACAGAAAATCGCTAGCGTTCAGAAGGAGAGGAAGCAATATACAGGAAAGGAAGTGGCGCCGAAGTCAGAAGATTGGGATTCACATGCGTTACCGACGAGCATAACGGATTCACATGAGATAATGGCCTACCGTTTTTGCTCCTCTTCTCCTTCCTCTCTCCTCCACGACCCACCCTCCTTCTCTTCCTCTTTCCGCAAACCCAAACTTCGACACTTTCCATCTTCTCTCACTCCGCTATCCAAAACCATTCTCCAATCCAATCATGTCCCACTACAAGAACCCATTCCTCAACAACAGTCTGAAAAAGACGCAAATTTTGATAACCTAGTTACTAAATCTACTTCCTCGACAAGCAGTCACATATGGGTCAATCCCAAAAGCCCCAGAGCCAAACAAATTGCGAAGAAATCTCATGATGCAAGGTATAATTCTCTTCTCAAGCTTTCCAAGTCTTTGGATTCATGTAATCCCACTGAAGATGATGTTTCTAGAATTTTAAAGAGGTTAGGAGAAAATATTATAGAACAGGACGCAGTCATGATCATCAATAACATGGAGAATTCTGTTGTTGTACCTTTTGTTCTTCACTTAAGATTGGATGGTGCAGAGAAGGTGTTTGATGAAATGGTTAACCGAGGGGTGAAGCCTAATAATATTACTTTTTCGACTATAATTAGCTGTGACAGGCCTTGTCTTTTGCCTCCTTTGGTTTATGAAGAGATTAGGGATATGTTGAGGAAACAAGGTAAGGTTAGTGCTAGGTTGTTGCAGAGGATAAGAGACCGTGTTCAGAGGTGGTATCACGACATGCTGCAGTTTCGGTTGGTTTAGAAACTGAAACAATTATATCGGTTTTGAACAAGTTATCCAAGACGAAGCTCCCTAAAGAGATGATTAAATTTATCCATGATTCTTCTGCGAATTATGGGAAAGTGAAACTTGTTCTTAAGAAGAATAGTTACTTTGTGGAATCTCCATTTCCAGAGGTATTAAAGATACTGCTTAGGGATGATGCTATATCTCGAGCCAAGATCATTTATGAAGGTTCACATGGAGATAGATTTATAATCAGCAAGGCAGCCGGTGAACTTGAAGGCACTCATGACGAGTTGCTAAATGAAGTAGAAGTAGCAGCTGCTGCAGAAGAGAAAGAAACTCATGCATTCGAACTTGATCCTGCTCAGGTTGAAAATGTAAAGCAAAGTTGCTTGCCGAATGCCTTAAATTATCCTATGTTGGAGGAGTATGACTTCAAAAATGATACAGTGAACCCAGACCTTGACATGGTGTAACGCCCCAGTTTTGTCCGTTTTATTTAATTGAGTCGTTTTGATTATTTTATTATTATATTATTTTATTTTTGACTTTTATTTGGATATATATTATTTTTCATCGCTGATTATGTTTTATCGCATTTTGAGAGCGTTTGCGAGATATTTGAGCTGAGGGGTAAAATGGTCTTTTAGGAGTTTAGATATTTTATATAAATAGAAAGAGGAGAGAAAAGAAAAGAAAAGAAAAAGAAGAGAAAGAAAAGGAGAAGAAAGAAAGAGAGAAGAGGAGAAAGAGGAGAAATCGGGAAAACTCCGTTTCGAGCGCGATTAATAGGGTAAGGGTGAGAAGTCTCAATTATATCTTGCTTGTGTATGTATATGTGTTGTTTGTTGTAACTGTTTTGATCGTTTCGCGACTTTTCGTATCGATTGGAATTAGGAGCGATTGATAGAAATCGATGTTTTCGCGGATGAAATTCGTAAAAACTTAGTAGAATACTTGTCGTTAGGTTTGGATCATGTTTTGGTTGTTATAGTATGTTTTGGAAGTGTTTGGGTGGAAGAAATGAGGGTTTTTGACCCAAAATGACCTAAGTTATCGCTGCTGGAAATTCCGAGTTTCGCAGGTTCGCACTGCGAGCCCCAGCGAATGAATTTTGTTTTCTTCATAACTTTTGATCCGTAAATCGGATTGAGGCACGGTCGGATGCATTGGAAGGCTCTTTAAATGCTCTTTTGGATAGTGGAATAGGATCATATGTTTAAGCCATGGATTGATAAGAAAATATGGAAAAGTGATGTATGTGTGGAAAGTGCGGTTTATGTTTCCACCATAACTCCCGAATCGCGAGTCCGATTGATGTGGGACTTGAGGCCATAGATAGATAACTTGATATGCTATTAAATGGTGATGTGATACCATGTGTTAACTAAGAATATTTGGTAGGGGGTTATTAGTGGTTTTGTAGGTTTGTTGTGTTTGTTGGTGTTCGACGTGATATGTTATCGTCATACAAATGTGGGTATTTTGTGCTATCTCTATATGATGTTAATGCATGTGATAATGATGTGGTTGTGTGGTAAAATACATTGTTTGATTGAATATCAATGTATGTTGTTATGATGTGTTGTGGGTAGCCTTTGTGGTGTGAATCCCTTGTGGAAGTAATTGTGATTGTATGATTGTTGTGGTTTGTGATGATATGCATTGTTTATGTGAAATTCCAATGTATGTGGTTGGTAGCCTTTATGGTTGAAATGCGTTGTTTGAATTGTTTTCAATGCATGAATAATGATGAGGAGTTGAAATATATGCATGATTATGGTTGCATATATGTGTGAAGATGCATTTGATTGTCATGAGTTCTTGGGTGTCAAGCATCATGATATGCATCTTGTACGATGGTGTGCCCGTGTGGGGTGTGAGCGATCGGATCGTGTGCTCATGTGGGGTGTGAACGATCCATAAACGTCGTGTGCCCATGTGGGGGTGTGAGCGACGGATTGGTTCCAGAGGGAATCCGCTATAACGTCGTGTGCCCATGTGGGGTGGTGAGCGATGATTATAGACGATCGTGTGCCCATGTGGGGTGTGAGCGATCGGGTCGTGTGCCCGTGTGGGGTGTGAGCGATCCATAAACGTCGTGTGCCCGTGTGGGGTGTGAGCGACGGGGAACATCGTATGCCCGACGGGGAGTTACAGTGATGTAACAAGCGATGGTTCCAATAAGTTCCTGAGTGAACTTGAGATGATTGAGTCGGTACCGCATTGCATTTGCATAGAGTCGTGAGTCGGTCTCTATGATTTGCATTTATCATCTTTATAATTGAGTATTGATGAATAAACATGAATATGTATGTTTATGTGGAATGATGAGAATGGTGAAAGTATGCATGATGAATATGCTTGGTTTTGTATATATATACATTGTGATGTATATGAGTGAGTTGTGATGAATTGTGGTGAGAATTGTGAATGGATGCGTTATGTGTGGAAAATCATGATTTGATTTATTATGTGTGATATGTTTTGTATTTGTGGCATGCTATATGTGTTAGAATGTGATGGTATGGGTGAGATGATTTATACATGTGTTTGAATGTGTGTTTGCATATTATTATGCAATCTTGATTTAGTTGTTATTTCTCACCCTTCTGCTGTTTTATAATGCTCTATGAGGCATTGCAGATTAGAGTTGCTGGAGGTCTTTTTGTGAAGATTAGTCCTCTGTTCTATTGTCGGTCTTGGTGTCTGCTATGATACGTAGCACGAGAGTCGGGGAACGATTATATATATATATATATATATGTATACATTTGTTGAATGTATTTTGTGGTACTTTTGTGTATATAGTTGACGTTCTAAAATGATTTATTTTGTAAAACAAGTCGGTTATGGATCTTTACGCTTTATTCCATAATTGACCTTTCCCTTTATATGGAAAAAGTTTCCCCTTTGAGGGTATTCTATTTTATGCTATGTATCAAATTTATGAGCAGGGATGATGTTTTGTTTATTTAAATGTGACATCCTTGTTTCTGTCGGAAAAATAAATTTTTAGTTACTCTGATTTTATTTATGTATTATTTATTCGAGATGGGAATTGGGGTGTTACACATGGAACTAAAGCCTCATGCACAACCACGACCATATCAAGAGAAGAGCCTTAGTAAAATGTTTGGAAATGGTAGAGCAAGATCCGGTATCATAGTTCTACCCTGCGGTGCTGGTAAGTCCCTAGTTGGTGTTTCAGCAGCTTGCCGGATAAAAACGAGTTGTCTTTGTTTGGCAACAAATGTTGTTTCTGTGGATCAGTGGGCTTTTCAGTTTAAACTATGGCCATCCTTCTGTATTTCTTCAAAACTATGTCACTATGGAAAAATGAAACCTTTCCCAGCTTCTCGTAGAAATGGAGGCATGTTATCTGGATGGCATGGTCCAAGGTCTTTTGATAGTGCTCGAGACCCCAAGATTGTTAACTTCCTTGAAGAGTTGAAATCTGGAAAAGGTCGCAGATTTGAGCTATCCAATATTATTGGACATATCGTTGAATTTAGTGCTGATCAGCATGGAAATCGATTTATACAGCAGAAGTTAGGAAGTTGTGGTGTTGAAGAGAAAGCATTGGTGTTCAAAGAGGTTCTTCCACATGCTTCTAAATTAATGACTGATGTTATACAGAAGTTTTTTATTACTACAAGTGCAATAAGTTTAGCTGTGCGGCCCTTTTCCCTGACAAACTTTGATAGAGAAAGACCTTGTATGCTGAATGGCAACCATGCTGCTAAGCAGTATATTTTACATCTAATGACTATTCCTTGGCTAGTGTAACATATCCCACCTGTTCTTTTACCTGCTTTAAAACATAAATCGATTATGTTCACATGTTTTCAGGCACTTTTGGTGATGACAGATTTTGAAAGAGGGTGTTTTATGGAGATGTCAGAGTTGGTTAAGTCAGAAATTCTCATCTCTTTCAAGGCTATTCCACCAGTTGGTTGGTCTCTCGCGAACTCTATATGTCTAGCAACAGGGAAGGAAAATAATCATGTAGACTCTGAATCCTTCAATCAAGGTTTAGACTGTGCATTGTATGTCCATGTTATTGTCACTCTAACAGAAAGCCTACTGGCTTGTCTTGATAATGTTGAATGGCTCAAAAAGAAGAAATCTCTCCAAACTGATGCCGAAAGTTCAACCCACGAGTCGTTAATAATGTCATACATTGTCTCTGCAGCTACGCATAAACTGAAGAATATGTTCTTCTTCCTTCTGCAGACTGAGTATGGGAATATCTTTAAGGTAACATTGGACCATGAGGGAGACCGTATCTCGGAATTGAAGATTAAATATTTTACCAGTCCTGTTACTTCTTCCATGTATGTGCTTAAGTCGGGGTTCTTGTTTGCGGCCTCCGAGTTTGGAAATCATGATCTGTATCAGTTTAAGGCAATAGGGGATGATGATGATGATGTGGAGGTTTCGTCTGCTACGTTGATGGAAACTGAAGAGAGTTTTCAGCCTGTGTTTTTCCAGCCCAGGAGACTTAAAAATCTTGTTAGAATTGACCAGGTTGAGAGATTGAGGTCAATTATGGAAAATATTGAAACTCTTCAAAGTCTTCCTAAGGCTAAGATGTTGGATTTGTTCCAAAGCAGATATGGGCAGTCTGTAGTTATCGGCGTTGGACTAACGGCATTTCAACAATCTGTGGGAATTAATGGCATCAGATTCTATACATCTGAGACTTTTGTTGTAGCAGGGCTTTCTTCAGGACTTTTGGCTTTGGAACAAGCTTATGGTGATTTTAGAACCTTGAGGACAAGGTTCAAGTGAACCCCGCGGCAATGATAGAGAGTATCAAGTTATATTTTAGTTTAATAATTTAAGGTTTTATATTAGTTGGTATTTTAGTTTAATTTTTATTGAATTGGGCTTCCATTAGTATTTGGATATTTTAGTCATTGGCCCATTAGTATCATTATATATGTAGTGTCTTTGACACATTAGAAAGGAATCAATGAAAAATCCAATTTATCTTTATCTCTATTTTTTTTAGTTTTTCTCTTAGATTCATAGTTGTTTCATACCTTGTTAGGGTTAGCATTTTGCTTCCTAACAATTACTTAACAGGTTAATTACGCGCAAGTTCTTAGGAACTTTCAAATTATATTCGGACCATTAAATTCTTTAATAAAATTTTGTCTATAGTTATTCAAACGTGAATCTAATTTAATCAGTTAGCTTAAACATTTTACATAGGTTGCAATAATAATGAGATTGGATACTCTCAAGTGTTGGAAAGGTTTCGATAGGATCCTTCAAAAAAGGAAACAAATACAATTTTTCCACGGTTCATTCACTAAAACCTACCTAAATAGGACAACATTCAATGATTTCATTCAATGATACTCTAAGAGTGTGTTTGGGTGAAAAATTTTAACGAAGACAAGTAATTTTTTGAGGGAATTTGAAATGACTTGATCAAAATTCATTGTTTGGATAAAAAATATGGAGAATTGTTAAAATAATGTAAATTTATGGAGTATTTTATTAATGTTAAATTTAAGGAATTTAAAATGACACTAAAAAGTAAAGAATTTCAAATTACTTCTTAACTCTATATAATATGAATGTCAAATTGTTTATTATTAATTTTTCAAATTTTGTAAGATGGTCCTCATATTTTATGAAAATTTCAAATTCACCTCCAATTTTTTTAAAAAAATTACAAATTAGTCCCTAATAATTTTCAAAATTTACAAATTGGTCCCTTCAAATTTTTAAAAATTACAAATTGGTCCTTATTTTTCATATTTTAAATTTGACCCAAAAGCTTTTAAAATTAAAAAAATGACTCCAAATTTTTTTACATTGAATCATTTTAATACTTCATTTTAACAAAAGAATTTAAAAATGAATAAATTTCAATTGAATCATTTGAATTACTTAGAATTTTAAATTCCCTAAAATTTTCAAATTCTCCATCCAAACACACTCTAAGACACTTATCATCTACCCTTAACTTTACCGTTATGGCGAAGAAATTGTCCAGTGCTTACAGACACACTTTCAATCCATTTCAAGATGCAAATCCATCAATCGAGTAAATAACTATAATAAGCAAAAATAATTTTGTTAATAATAGTTGATGAAATCACTAGCTTTTCATTCATATATATGTTACAGAAAGTTAAAATGAAGGCTGAGCAATAGTCTATCTTAGACATAAATCAGTGACACAGGGTAAACATGGCCTTCATTTTAGTTTTACATACCAACCTTACTGCTACAGATTTTAGACAAGTCTAGCATCATAAGGTTAAAATGCCAAATCATAAAGCTCTGCTGATGCTTATACTCTTTTTTTTCCGAAACAGTGCAGTTCTCCAAAGGGTTGGCCCCAAGATATATAAAACTTTCTCCAAGTCTCTAAAAATAAACCCTTTTAAGTTATTTTTTTTAATGAAAAAGCTAACTTATATCTTTCTTCTTTACCATCTTTTTTTAAAAGCAACCAAACAATCTATGATGTCTGCTGACCCAGCGTTTTCGAACGAGAAATTTTTTAGTGACTCATTTCGATCACCACCATATTACCGTTGCCTTGGAACCTTATACACTTTGGGTGAAGGACAGAACTAACACTACAAGAAAAATGGCCTACGGCCACGCTAAATTTTTCCACAACTCAAAAACTGTGGCCACATACATGTTTTGGCCAGGGTTTTCAAATCGTAGACATATGTTTAAAAATATTGAATCCGGAGTGTGAAACTGTGGCCTTTTCTTTAATTGCCACGGTTACAAAATCACACTTATATTTAAGCCGCGGTCAGAAAACTGTAGATACTTTAAGCCACAAAGAAAAACCGCGGAATTATAATTTTCACTACCCCGCCAGAATTTCCCTCTCGTTTTTTAGTTTCCCTCTCTTTATTTATTTTCTTTTCTAATTTTTTTAGATTAAAAAAATAAAAAAAAAATTGAAAATGTGAAGACTCCTCTTCTCCTCCGTTTTGTAACAAAACAAAATTTTCTCACTGTTCAAAACAAAATCCGTCATCACCTTCAAAACAAAACCCTAGCCGTGAAACCTTCCTCCGTCATCACCTTCCCTACGTCAGCATCGCCGGTTCCAACATCACCTTCCCTGCGTCTCTCTCGCTCGCGTTCAATCTCTCACTCGCGATGAGGGTGCCCTTGGTTCAGACTTGACTCGGACTCGCATTCGCTCACATCCGGTGAGGTTTTCGACTTAGTTTCTAATTTGATTCAGTTCCTCTTTTCATATCTGGAAAAATTGAAACAGCCGCCACCACACCACTGCAAAAACCCTAACGCCGCCAACGACGCCGCATTGGTATCTATCCCACACCACCAGTCCCAAACCAATCTTGCCAGGTTAGTATTCTTACACTCTAAATCAGTTTCTCTCTGTTTCTCAATTGTGATAGGTTTCAATTTCTCAATTTTCTATTGGTGATGATTTAAAATTACAGATTTTGAAACAAAACCCTAGCAACTTTTTCACAGGAGAGAGACGACCACAACCACCGCCAGTAAACATCAATTATTGTCCGTGGGAATCTTCCTCTGTTTTGAATTTGGTTAGTATTTAGGTAGTTTGCGTTATTCGCACACACTGCACACCAACCGTTTGCGCAAAGCTTTTAATAAGTTTGATTGAATATTCAATGTGGATTGGCTTTTCAGGACTTGTCTAATCCTATTCTTGCAAAGGCGATACAAGGTCTGTAAATTTGCATTGTATGTATAACTTTGTAATGTTTCAGAAGATGGATGGTGGATTGTTTGGATTTTCTATTAAATATGTGTTTTTTATTTGATAATTGATATAGGAGGCGTATGGAAAAGCTTATTTGAGCTTATGTTATGATATAAGCACTTATGTAAGTGATTGGATTGGAAGAGCTTAAAAAATAAGTTGTAATACTAATAGGCCCATACAATATTGTTGGCTTATTTTTGTGAGTTCCATAGACTAGCTATAAAAACAACTTATGTTATATAGAGCTTATTCGGAAATTCTCCTCATTTTCTCTTCAATTGTAGATACCACTTATACGTAAAACATTTATATGATAGATGTTTATTAACTAAATGTCTTGTTGTCTTCGACTATGAATTTAGAAGCAATGTGTTTGAGGGATCTCTTAATTTTTAGCTTAAAGGGTAGTTATGTTATTTGCTTGCAGTGCATATCGGACTGCTCTTTGCAAAGCTAAACGGGGTGGTTTCAAAGACACTCATCCTGATGATCTCCTAGCTCCTGTTTTGAAGGTTTTGTTATTTTTAATTTCTTATTCGTTTTTGCTACTTTGGTTCACAATTCGGTCTGTTATTGTACATCCATCTGCGTGAATTTGATGACGAGGTTTCATTGTAGGCTGTAGTAGAGAAAACAAACTTGAACCCAAGTGAAGTTGGTGATATTGTTGTGGGTTCTGTATTGGGAGCTGGATCTCAAAGAGCTAGTGAATGTCGTATGGCTGCGTTTTATGCTGGTTTTCCTGGTATGTCTAGATAATTTGTGTTACTGAACCTTATCAATGATTCTGATTAGTTATTTATGTAACGCCCCGATTCCAATTATTCCCATTTTGTTGAGTCTTTTATTTAATTGGATGATAAATTATTTTATTTGTGAAATTGGTCTGTTAATATGTTATGCGGATGTGTTATGATATTTGACCGTTTTGAGAGTTTTCGGGGAATTTAGATGGAGGGTATTTTAGACATTTCTCAATTAATGTTAAGTTAGAAAATTTAGTGGAAATATAATTGTGTGAGAAAATGAATTTGAATTTGTGTAAAAAGGAAAATAGAAATAGAAATAGAAAGGAAAAAGAAATAAGAAGAAGAAATAGAAAGAAAGAGAAGGGAAAGAAAGAGGAAGAGGAGAAAAGAGGAGGAAAAGCTAGGAAAATCAAGAAAATCAACTTCTAGGAATCGAATTAATCGGGTAAGGGTGTGAAATCTTGTTATCTTAATAATGTATATCATTATGTATGATTATGTATGTGTGTATTGGATAGTTGTCGTGTTTTTTTTTCAAAGTTTTCTATTCTAGGTCGATTTTGAGAAATCGATGTTTTCGCGGTTGGAAATCGACGTAAATGTGGTAGAATGCTTATTGCCATGATGGGATTGGGTTCTGATTGATATATGTTGTTTTGGAAATTGTTTTGGGTTGAAAATATGGATTTTGAGGTTTTGACAGCGCAGGGAAATTCTGGGTTTTCCTTGGTTCGCCTAGCGAACCTGGGGCGAAGCGGTAGCGAGTGAGGTTTTTGCGGGTTCGCCTAGTGAACCAGTTGGCGAAGGTCAGCGAAGGTTCGCTGAGTTGTTCGCCTAGCGAACTTTGGGTGTTTTTGGCTCTGTTTGGTTCTGACTTGGTTCGCCAAGGGCTCGCCTAGCGAACTTTGTGTCTGTTTTTAGCTAGCAGTTGGTTCGCTGGAACATTCGCCTAGCGAGTGCTCGCGAGATGGTTCGCCCAGCGAACAGTGCTGTTTGTAAAAAATTTGTTTTCTGTATAACTTTTGATCTGTGGTTCGGTTTGAGGCGTGGTTGGATGCATTAGAAAGCTTATGGAATGTTCTTTCTTATTATGATGAATTGAAAATTGTTAGCCGATTAAATAAGTTGGAAAAGTCAGGAATAGTGTTATTTAGCGACTTTTACCGTTTTGAATGTGTGTTTGGATGTGAATCATACATTAGTGCATTGATGGGAATGTATATAGATTGTATGTGATTGTATGAGATGAATACAAGAATATATTGTGAATATGTATGTATTTCAAGAATGTCTTGAGTCATTTGCATGTGAAGCATAATGATGTGCATTCTTGTGTTGAGGGATTCTTATGAGAATCCGCTATAACATCGTGTGCCTTGAACATAAGAGGTGTGAGCGATCGGATGGATCGTGTGCCTTAAAAATAAGAGGTGTGAGCGATGGGTATAGGCGATCGTGTGCCTTATACAAAGAGGTGTGAACGATCAGGTCGTGTGCCTTATACAAGAGGTGTGAGCGATCCATAAACGTCATGTGCCTTAAAAATAAGAGGTGTGAGCGATCAGATTGGATCGTGTGCCTTAAAAATAAGAGGTGTGAGCGATGGGGAACATCGTATGCCCGACGGGGAGTTACAGTGATGTAACGAGCGATGGTTCCAGCAGAGTTCCTGAGTGAACTTGAGATGATTGAGTCGGTACCCGCATTGCATTTGCATAGATTCGTGAGTCGGTCTCTATGATTTGCATTTAGCATCTTTATAATGGTGCATTGATGAATAAACATAAATGTGTATGTTTATGTGGAATGATAATAATTGTGAAAGTATGCATGATGCATATGCTTGGTTTAGAATATATATATATACATTGTGATGTATATGAGTGAGTTGTGATGAATTGTGGTGAGATTGTGGAATATGTGTATTTTTATGCTAATATATATAGTTTTATGCATTGTTATTATGATATTATTTCTCACCCTTCTGTTGTTTTCTAATGCTCTATGAGGCATTGCAGAGTAGGAATGCTGGTGGTCTTTTGTGAAGCGCGTCTTCATTCTTTTGGTTGGTCGGCTCTGATATGTAGCACCGGGTAGCTAGGATGGCTACGATTCTTTGGTGATACATTTGTATATGTATCTTGTTGATGAATGTTTATGTAAACATGAATGATGTTTGTGGAGAATACTTGATGATATATGTATATATGTATATATGATCTTGTTATTCAATGTTTAGATTTTCCGCTTTTATTCTAAATGTTGAGATGTGGGTGCAAGGACTAAGTTCCTCTGTTGCAAAGTTACCCCACTGTTGCATATCAATTGTGGAGCAGGTGTTGTATGTTTTAATTTCATGTATAATGTGACATGCCTCTTTTATACTAAGTTATAATTATACTCTGACGAAATTTTTAATAAGTGCCTAAATGATTAATTGTGATTATTTGGGGGTATAGAAAGGGGGATGTTACATTAAGTGGTATCAGAGCCAGAGTTGAGTCAGTTGTGTCTGTCTTGTTGTTGTGTTGGTTGAACTGTTGTTTAACTTTGTTGTCATTTTTGGGAATGATCAGAATATGGCTGGTAGAAACGACAATGCGATGGCTGCTGCTTTGGAAGCAATGGCTAGGGCGGTGCAAGATGCGCCGAATGTGAATGCTAATGACGAGTTCAGGAAGAATCAACCACCGGTCTTCAAAGGAAGATTTGATCCCGATGGTGCTCAACTTTGGTTGAAAGAGATTGAAAGGATCTTCAGAGTCATGGACTGTGCAGAGGAGAATAAGGTGAGGCTTGGGTCTCACATGCTGAAGGAAGAAGCCGACGATTGGTGGGTCGGTATGCGTCAAATTCTTGAGGTGGATGATGAAGAGATAACTTGGGGTTTATTTCGTACTGAGTTCTTGAGTAAGTATTACCCTGAAAGTGTGAAAGGGAAGAAGGAGATGGAGTTCCTTGAATTGAAGCAAGGTAGTATGTCCGTGGTGGACTATACTGCTAAGTTTGTGGAGTTGGTTCAATTCCATCCTCATTATCCCCCGATTACTGCTGAGTTCTCAAAGTGTATTAAGTATGAGAATGGTCTGCGTCCCGAGATTAAACAAGCTGTGGGATATCAAAGGATAAGAAGGTTTTTGGATTTGACGGAATGTTGTAGAATCTTCGAGGAAGATAGCAAGGCTCGCTCTACACATTACAAAAGTTTGAATGAGAGGAAGGGAAAACAACAAGCTAGAAGTGGACCTTATGTGACACCCGCTGATAGGGGCAAGCATAGGGGAAACTTTTAGAAGAGATCTGGAGGAGGAGGTTCCGGTCCCATTAAGTGTTACAAGTGTGGTGAAATGGGTCATAAATCATTCGAGTGTGGGAAGACTGTGGTGAAATGTTCTAACTGTGGAGGCCTTGGGCATGCTACTAATGATTGTAGAAGGAATGTGGTGAAATGTTTTAATTATGGGGAACCTGGTCACATTAGCGCGAAGTGTCCGAATCCGAAGAAAGCTCCAACTGGTGGGAAAGTATTTTCTTTGGCGGGAACTCAGACTTCAAGTGCAGACCGTCTGATTAAAGGTACTTGATTTATTAATAGTACACCTTTAATTGCTATTATTGATACGGGGGCGACTCATTCGTTTATTTCGTCTGAGTGCGCGAATCGTTTGAATCTTGTGTTGTCTCTGATGGATGGTAAGATGGTTATTGATACTCCAGCAATGGGGTCAGTAACTACTTCTTTGGTTTGTTTGAGTTGTCCTTTAACCATTTATGGTAAAGACTTTGAGATGGACTTAGTGTGTTTGCCGTTGGAAGGTTTGGATGTGGTCTTGGGTATGAATTGGTTGCAATTTAATAGGGTTCATATTGATTGCTATCACAAGTTAGTGAGGTTTCCTTCTTTAGATGAGGATGAAGAAGAGAGTTTCTTATCCACTAAAGAGTTGAAGAGACTTTTAGCGGACGAAGCTCAATTGTTCGGGTTGTTTGCATCATTGTCTGTGGATAGTCAAGTGTCACTTGATGTGTTTCCTGTTGTGTGTAATTTTCCTGAAGTGTTTCCTGAGGATATTAAGGATGTACCGCTGCAAAGAGAAGTTGAGTTTTCTATTGATCTAGTTCCGGGTACTAGACCGGTTTCGATGGCACCGTATCGTATGTCAGCATCGGAGTTGGTAGAATTGAAGAAGCAATTGAATGACTTGTTGGACAAGAAATTTGTAAGACCGAGTGTTTCTCCTTGGGGTGCTCCGGTATTGTTGGTAAAGAAGAAAGATGGGAGTATGCGGTTATGCATTGATTATCAACAATTGAACAATGTGACAATTAAGAACAAGTCTCCGCTTCCAAGGATCGATGATTTGTTGGACCAATTGGTTGGTGCGCGTGTTTTTAGCAAGATTGATTTGAGATCGGGATATCACCAGATTCGTGTGAAAGAAGAGGATATTCAAAAGACGACCTTTAGGACACGGTATGGTCATTACGAATATTACGTGATGCCATTCGGGGTTTCTAATGCGCCGGGTGTGTTTATGGAATACATGAATCGTATTTTTCATGAACAGTTGGATCGTTTTGTGGTTGTGTTCATCGACGATATTTTGATTTACTCTAAGTCTCAAGAGGAGCATGAAGAGCATTTGAGAATTGTGTTACAAATTTTGAAAGAGAAACAATTGTATGCTAAGTTGTCGAAATGTGAGTTTTGGTTATCAGAAGTAAGTTTTCTTGGGCATGTTATTTTCGGTAGTGGTATTAGTGTTGATCCATCCAAGATTGATGCGGTGATGCAATGGGAGGCTCCTAGATCGGTTACGGAGATTCGAAGCTTTTTAGGCTTGGCGGGTTATTATCGAAGGTTTATTGAGGGATTTTCGAAGTTGGCACTTCCGTTAACGCAATTGACTTGTAAAGGAAAGGATTTTATTTGGGATATTCATTGTGAAGAGAGTTCCAATGAGCTAAAAAGAAGGTTGACAACGGCTCCGATCTTGATTTTGCCAAATCCGACGGAACCATTTGTTGTGTATTGTGATGCTTCTTTGGTTGGTTTAGGTGGTGTTTTGATGCAAGATGGAAAAGTTGTGGCTTATGCTTCAAGACAATTGAGAGTGCATGAAAAGAATTATCCTACACATGACTTGGAGTTAGCGGCCGTGGTGTTTGTTTTGAAAATTTGGAGGCACTATCTTTATGGTGCAAGATTTGAAGTTTTTAGTGATCACAAGAGCTTGAAATATTTATTTGATAAAAAAGAATTGAACATGAGACAGAGAAGGTGGTTAGAGCTTTTGAAGGATTATGATTTTGGTTTGAATTACCATCCGGGTAAGGCAAACGTGGTGGCCGATGCCTTAAGTCGGAAGTCGTTACATATGTCCTCATTGATGATGAGAGAATGGGAACTTTTGGAGAATTTTAGAGACTTGAGTTTGGTCTGTGAAATGACGCCGAGAAGTGTGAGGCTTGGTATGCTACATGTTACGAATGACTTTCTTGCAACCGTGTGTGAAAAGCAAAAGTTGGATTTGAAGTTCGTTGATTTGATGACGAATGAGAATGAGGATTTCAAGGTTGATGATTTTGGAGTTTTGAGATTCCGTGGTCGTATTTGTATTCTCGATGATGCGGAGTTGAAGAAGATGATATTGGAAGAAGGACACCGAAGTAACTTAAGTATTCATCCGGGAGCGAATAAAATGTATCAAGATTTGAAGAAAATCTTTTGGTGGTCCGGATTAAAGAGAGATGTGGCTCAATTTGTGTATGCGTGTTTAACTTGTCAAAAGTCGAAGGTGGAACATCAAAAGCCTAGTGGATTAATGCAACCATTGGACATTCCGGAGTGGAAATGGGATAGTATATCGATGGACTTTGTTACGGGATTGCCGAATACGCAAAGAGGTCATAATGCTATTTGGGTAATTGTTGATAGGCTTACTAAATCTGCTCACTTTATTCCAATTGATATTAGTTATCCTTTGGAGAGGTTAGCCGAGATTTATATTCTTGCGGTTGTGAAGTTACATGGAGTTCCTAAGAGTATTGTATCGGATAGAGATCCTAGATTCACATCGAGGTTTTGGGAGAGTTTACAAAAGGCTTTGGGTTCTAAGCTAAGATTGAGTTTGGCTTATCATCCGCAAACGGATGGTTAAACCGAGAGGACAATTCAATCATTGGAGGATTTATTGCGTGCTTGTGTGCTCGAGCAAGGTGGTGCTTGGGATAGTTATTTGGCATTGATTGAGTTTACCTATAATAACAGTTTTCATTCAAGTATAGGTATGGCACCATTTGAGGCCTTGTATGGTCGGAGATGTCGAACACCTTTGTGTTGGCATGAAACCGGTGAGAGGACAATAGTTGCAAACGACGGAAAAAGTGAAGTTTATCCGTGAGAAGATGAAAGCTTCTCAAAGTAGACAAAAGAGCTATCATGACAAGAGAAGAAAAGATCTTGAGTTTCAAGAAGGCGACCATGTGTTTTTGAGAGTTACGCCGGTTACGGGTGTGGGTTGTGCTTTGAAGTCGAAGAAGTTGACTTCTCGTTTTATTGGTCCGTATCAGATTTCTGCACGAGTTGGTGTTGTGGCTTACCGTGTGGCGTTGCCTCCGAATCTTTCGAATTTGCATGATGTATTCCGTGTTTCGCAACTTCGGAAGTATGTTCCGGATCCGTCACGTGTTATTCCTATGGACGAGGTTGGAGTGAGAGATAACCTTACGGTGGAAACTTTACCGATTAGGATTTTGGACCGTGAAGTTAAGAAGCTAAGAGGCAAGGATATTGCACTTCTGAAAGTAGCGTGGGGAGGCGCAGCGGAAGGCGATATGACTTGGGAGCTAGAGAGTAGGATGCGAGAGTCGTATCCGGAGTTGTTTGGATCAGGTAATATTTTCGAGGACGAAAATTTCTAAAGTGGGGGAGAGTTGTAACGCCCCGATTCCAATTATTCCCATTTTGTTGAGTCTTTTATTTAATTGGATGATAAATTATTTTATTTGTGAAATTGGTGTGTTAATATGTTATGCGGATGTGTTATGATATTTGACCGTTTTGAGAGTTTTCGGGGAAATTAGATGGAGGGTATTTTAGACATTTCTCAATTAATGTTAAGTTAGAAAATTTAGTGGAAATATAATTGTGTGAGAAAATGAATTAATTTGAATTTGTGTAAAAAGGAAAATAGAAATAGAAAGGAAAAAGAAATAAGAAGAAGAAATAGAAAGAAAGAGAAGGGAAAGAAAGAGGAAGAGGAGAAAAGAGGAGGAAAAGCTAGGAAAATCAAGAAAATCAACTTCTAGGAATCGAATTAATCGGGTAAGGGTGTGAAATCTTGTTATCTTAATAATGTATATCATTATGTATGATTATGTATGTGTGTATTGGATAGTTGTTGTGTTTTTTTTTTTCAAAGTTTTCTATTCTAGGTCGATTTTGAGAAATCGATGTTTTCTCGGTAGGAAATCGACGTAAATGTGGTAGAATGCTTATTGCCATGATGGGATTGGGTTCTGATTGATATATGTTGTTTTGGAAATTGTTTTGGGTTGAAAATATGGATTTTGGGGTTTTGACAACGCAGGGAAATTCTGGGTTTTCCTTGGTTCGCCTAGCGAACCTGGGGCGAAGCGGTAGCGGGTGAGGTTTTCGCGGGTTCGCCTAGCGAACCAGTTGGCGAAGGTCAGCGAAGGTTCGCTGAGTTGTTCGCCTAGCGAACTTTGGGTGTTTTTGGCTCTGTTTGGTTCTGACTTGGTTCGCCAAAGGCTCGCCTAGCGAACTTTGTGTCTGTTTTTAGCTAGCAGTTGGTTCGCTGGAACATTCGCCTAGCGAAGGTGCTAGCGAGTGCTCGCGAGATGGTTCGCCCAGCGAACAGTGCTGTTTGTAAAAAATTTGTTTTCTGTATAACTTTTGATTTGTGGTTCGGTTTGAGGCGTGGTTGGATGCATTAGAAAGCTTATGGAATGTTCTTTCTTATTATGATGAATTGAAAATTGTTAGCCAATTAAAAAAGTCGGAAAAGTTGGGAATAGTGTTATTTAGTGACTTTTACCGTTTTGAATGTGAGTTTGGATGTGAATCATACATTAGTGCATTGATGGGAATGTATATAGATTGTATGTGATTGTATGAGATGAATGCATGAATATATTGTGAATATGTATGCATTTCAAGAATGTCTGGAGTCATTTGCATGTGAAGCATAATGATGTGCATTCTTGTGTTGAGGGATTCTTATGAGAATCCGCTATAACATCGTGTGCCTTGAACATAAGAGGTGTGAGCGATCGGATGGATCGTGTGCCTTAAAAATAAGAGGTGTGAGCGATGGGTATAGGCGATCGTGTGCCTTATACAAAGAGGTGTGAGTGATCGGGTCGTGTGCCTTATACAAGAGGTGTGAGCGATCCATAAACGTCGTGTGCCTTAAAAATAAGAGGTGTGAGCGATCAGATTGGATCGTGTGCCTTAAAAATAAGAGGTGTGAGCGATGGGGAACATCGTATGCCCGACGGGGAGTTACAGTGATGTAACGAGCGATGGTTCCAGCAGAGTTCCTGAGTGAACTTGAGATGATTGAGTCAGTACCGCATTGCATTTGCATAGAGTCGTGAGTCGGTCTCTATGATTTGCATTTAGCATCTTTATAATGGTGCATTGATGAATAAACATAAATGTGTATGTTTATGTGGAATGATAATAATTGTGAAAGTATGCATGATGCATATGCTTGGTTTAGAATATATATATACATTGTGATGTATATGAGTGAGTTGTGATGAATTGTGGTGAGAATGTGGAATATGTGTATTTTTATGCTAATATATATATAATTTTATGCATTGTTATTATGATATTATTTCTCACCCTTCTACTGTTTTATAATGCTCAATGAGGCATTGTAGAGTAGGTATGCTGGTGGTCTTTTGTGAAACGCGTCTTCATTCTTTTAGTTGGTCGGCTCTGATATGTAGCACCGGGTAGCTAGGATGGCTACGATTCTTTGGTGATACATTTGTATATGTATCTTGTTGATGAATGTTTATGTAAACATGAATGATGTTTGTGGAGAATACTTGATGATATATGTATATATGATCTTGTTATTCAATGTTTAGATTTTCCGCTTTTATTCTAAATGTTGAGATGTGGGTGCAAGGACTAAGTTCCTCTGTTGCAAAGTTACCCCACTGTTGCATATCAATTGTGGAGCAGGTGTTGTATGTTTTAATTTCATGTATAATGTGACATGCCTCTTTTATACTAAGTTATAATTATACTCTGACGAAATTTTTAATAAGTGCCTAAATGATTAATTGTGATTATTTGGGGGTATAGAAAGGGGGGTGTTACAATTTACATGTTGTGTTTATTTTTTCTTGCCATCCAGAAACCGTGCCTATTAGGACAGTTAACAGACAATATTCATCTGGGCTCCAAGCTGTTGCTGATGTAGCTGCTGCTATAAGGGCGGGATTTTATGACATTAGTAAAGGATGCATCAAATTGTCTTGTACTTATTTGTGATTGCAATAAATTTTTATATATATTTACCTTCAACTATGTTTTGCTTAGGTATTGGTGCCGGTTTGGAATCAATGACAACTAATCCAATGGCATGGGATGGATCAATGAATCCTAAAGTATTTTCCCTGTTTTTTCTAACTTTATTTCATTTGGCAAATTAATTGAATCATTTAATTTTTTAATTTATTTTTGGTTTCTGGAAATAAAACCTTGAGGGCTACATAGTTGTAATATTTCTTTGTTGTCATAGGTGGAAATGTTTGAAAAAGCCCAAAGCTGCCTTCTTCCAATGGGGATCCCCTCTGAAAATGTTGCTAATCGCTTTGGGGTTTCAAGGAAAGAACAAGATGAAGCTGCTGTAAGTTGAAGATATATCTTTATATGCAACATTAATTTCTCTCTTCTATCAAGATGTCATTGGGCTTGTTTATGTCAGGAGGGTTGAATTTTCAATAAGTAATGCTAGATACAATTATATGCATTATCAGAAACATCCCTCTGAAGATGTCGACATACACCATATAGTTATGAGGAGGACTGCTACAAAATATTTTTCTGTGTATGCCTCAGCATTTCTTGTATTAGCATGCAGCATCTATCTGTATGCTTTTGAGGCATGTCTTCAAATAAAATTTCTCTGTCAATGACTTGAGGATTTTGAAAATTTAGCGACTTTTCCTCGCTTCTTTCTTTTCCATTGACAGGAAAAATCGATTAGTCTTGTGTATTACAACTTGCTTTTTGACATACTTCTTGTCTAGTTGTTACTTTGGAAGCCTTTTTGAGATACTTGCTTGCTTTCATTGTGACCCTTCTAACTCCAGCATGGATTTCTGATATTCCATTTCATAAAGTACTTATTTTGTTGATTCTTTGTTACAGTGGAAAAGTCATCCGATGCTTTGTTCCCATTGACAAAACTCTAAAACCTGTTTTATTAGAATGTTTGACTCCAGTGACTTGCTACTGGACTCTATCCTTGATGGTTCGCGAGGAATCAAAAATGGTGTTAGTTTTCAAGGTAAATTCAAATTTTGGTTTGCACTAGGTTTCATTTTTAAAGTCTTTTTTGCTTGGCACTCAAAAACTACATTTTTTGACAGGTTGAACATATATGTTTTAAAGTACTATCGAAGAATCGCCAAATTTGTTTTGCTAGAACTTGCGACCACCTGTTAAAATGTTGTTCCATGTCTGGAAGGCTTTGTGTGCTGCAACAGATAATAAAGAGACTTGTACAGATACAAAGTGATTGATGGATACCTATGTGTTCCTAATAGTTATATTCTTGAACCGGTCACTGCTATTATTTAATCAATTGATTTGGTGTCTATGTTTTAGGTAATTCTAGCCAAGTGAGTGATGGTGCTGGGGCTGTTGAGAAATATGCTGAAATTTTAGCAAGTCAAGGGTTGCTGACCACAGTAATGGAGCTGCTCACGTATATGTATCTGTGAGACTTTCTACGTGTGAATCTCTGGGTGTATTGGGCTCCCCTCTTTTCCTACTTTTCGATCAGTAATGTTGTTGTTGTTGTGTCGCTTTGATGTTCTGCGGCGTCATGTATGATTCTGAAGCGTGTGTTTTGTAATGCCCCAGTTTTGATCATTTTATTTAATCAAGTCGATTTAATTATCTTGAGTATTATATTATTTTTATTTATGACTTTGGTGTGATAATATGTTATTTTACATTGTTGTTATATTTTATCGCGTTTTGAGAACGTTTGCGGGATAATTGAGAGTAGGGGTATTTTAGTCTTTTCCTAATTATTTACTAAGTTAGAAAAGAAAGAAAATAGAAAGAAGGAAAAAAGGAGAGAAGGGAAGAAGAGAGAAAAGAAGAAAAAGCTTGGAAATCAAAGAAAACAACTTCCAGGAATCGATTTAATCGGGTAAGGGTGCGAAACTCAATTATTGTATGATTGTGTATGATTATGTATGTGTTTGCTTGGATGTTTCTTGTCTTTCCATGGCTTTTGAGTTTTAGGTCGAAAATGATAAAATGATTAGGAATCGATGTTTTTACAGTCGTAAATCCATATAATTTGTGTTGTATGATCTCTATATGTTTGTGAACCATTGCTATTAACGGTTTTGCTGGGGGAAGTGATTTGGGGGAAGAAAATGGAAATTTTGGGGTAGTGAACAGTGTAAACGCAAGCAGAAAATTCTGCTTCTGGTGTGAAGCGCCGGGCGATGTACGTGTTTCGCCGGGCGGTTCGTCCTTTCGCCGGGCGGTTTTGAGAGGCGCAGAGGTGCCAAGTTTCTGACTCTTTGAGTCATTTTGGTGGAATTGGCTTCGCCTGTGTTTTGCCGGGCGAAGTAGAGGCGAAGCGTGTTTCGCCGGGCGGTAGGCGTGCTTCGCCGGGCGGTTGGGAGTTTTTTTAAAATAATACTTTTCTTTAAAAATTCATAACTCTCGAACCGTATTTCCGATTTAAGCGTTATTTATATCGTTGGAAAGTTTATAAAATGTACTTTATGATTATGATGATTTGGAATTTGTTAGCCGATTAAATTATGTCGGGAAATTTGAATAGTGTTGTTTTGTCGACTTTTGTCGTTTTAATGGTGTGTAATTGACGTGTATTATACCATGTGTTGTTGCTTTGGATGTAGTATGACTTATGTGCCATTGTGATGATGAATGGTGGCCGAAGGGCAAATAAATGTAATGTGTTGTATTTGATTATATATGCATGTTTATGGTTGCATATATGTGTGAAAATGCATTGGTTGTCATGAGCATCATGATATGCATTGTTGTGGCATCCTGAGGGACGGCGGTTCCGTTGGGGAATCTGCTATAACATCGTGAGCCTCGAAAATATGAGGTATGAATTGCCTGAGGACCTAAAGTGATGGTTATAGCCATTTGCGTCACTGAGTGACGGCGGTTCTGGAGGGAATCCACTATAATGTCGTGTGCCCGCCTGTGGGGTGTGAGCGATGGTTATAGACGATCGTGTGCCCGCCTGTGGGGTGTGAGCGATCGGGTCGTGAGCCTCTCTTGGTGGAGGTGTGAACGATCCATAAACATCGTGAGCCTCTCTTGGTGGGGGTGTGAGCGGTGGGCGAACATCGTAGGCCCGACGGGGAGTTACAGTGATGTAACAAGCGATGGTTCCAGCGGAGTTCCTGAGTGAACTAGTGATGAGATATGAAATCTTGGAGTCGGTACCGCATATGCATTTGCATAGAGAGTCGTTGTGTCGGTCTCTTTGCATATGCATGAATTATGATTGCATTGGTTATATGTGGGAAATCATGATTTAGTTTATTGCGTGTGGGACATGGTGATATGCATTTGTGGTAAATGTATTGGGCATGATTAATATGCAATTGAGAATGGAGTAATTGTGTGATTGAGCTTGTGATAGCATTTGTGAACTGATGTGCATTCGTGGTAAATGCCTTGAATTATGAATGATATGTTTTGTGTATAAACATATGCATGATGTGTGAATATGTGATTATGTGAATGTAATCTTTATATGCTTTAGGTGTTGGCGTGTAATAATAGGGAATGAGATTGATGAGTTGGAACATGTATAATTGTGTTGAGGATGAGTGTGTTGTATATTATTGAGAGGTATTGGTGACGTATATATGAAATATGTGTTGAATTGATAGTGGTGCATTTGTGGTGAGAATACTTGATATGTGTATTTTTATGTTGATATATATAATTATATGCATTTATATTATGATTGTGTTTCTCACCCTTCTGCTGTGGTTTAATGCTCTATGAGGCATTGCAGATTAGATTGCTGGAAGTCTTTTGTGAAGCTTAGGACTTCATTCTTTTGTCGGTCGGCTCTGATATGTGACACCGGGTAGTTAGGGAGGCCGTTTGTGATTATTATGTATTATGAATATGTATGTTTCGGATTGTACACGTATGACCAACTTTTTATATTAGTGATAATCAGTTTTAGATTTTCCGCTTTTATTCTAAAATCTGATGGAAATGTGGGTGTAAGGAACTGAGTTCCTCTGTTGATTGCTACCCCACTGTTGCATATCATTATGAGCAGGTGTTGTATGTTATGTTTCAATATAATGTGATTCTCCCTGTCTATGCCATGATAATTGAAATATACTCTGATGAAATTTTGAATTTTTATTTACTGCTTTAATAGCTTGGGGGTATAGATTGGGGGTGTTACATTAAGTGGTATCAGAGCCAGTCCGTGTCAGTTGTGTCAGTCCTTGTTGGTCTTTGTGGTTCGGCGAGCGGTTTGTTTAACCATAGTTGCTGTTATTGGAAATGGACAGAAAATGGCTCGGGCTGTGCAGGGTTTACCGGATGTTGCGGGTAATGATGAGTTCAGGAAGAACGAGCCGCCTATCTTCAAGGGAAGATATGATCCTGATGGTGCATAATTTTGGCTTGAGGAGGTTAAAAGAATCTTCCATGTGATGGATTGTGCTGAAGGGAATAAGGTGAGACTGGGTACTCACATGCTGGAAGAAGAAGCAGCTGATTGGTGGGTTAGTTAGCACCAAGTGTTGGGAGAGGATGATGAAGAGGTTACTTGGGATTTATTTGGCCGAGAGTTTCAGAAGAAGTATTATCCTGAGGGTGTGAAGGAAAAGAAAGAGGTTGAGTTCTTGGAGTTGAAACAAGGCAATATGTCTGTTGTTGACTATGCTGCTAAGTTTGTTGAGCTGGTGCAGTTCTATCCTCATTATGTTGAAGTGACTGCTGAGTTTTCTAAGTGTGTGAAGTATGAGAACGGATTGCGTCCGGAGATTAAGCGGGCAATCGGTTATCAGAGGATTAGAAGGTTTTCTGATTTGGTGGTCAGTTGTAGGATTTACGAAGAAGATCGTAAGGCGCGTGCTACTCCCTGTAAGAGTGTGAATGACAGGAAAGGGAAACAACAGTCTCGTAGTGGTCCTTATGTCACACCAGCTGATAAGGGTAAGCAAAGGGAGAATTTTGAGAAAAAGCCAAGTGGAAGAGGTATGTCTAATTCTCCGAAGTGTTTTAGGTGTGGTGAGTGGGGACACCGTCAGTCCGAATGTAGGAAGAATTTGGTTAAGTGTTCCAAGTGTGGAGGTTCGGGACATGTCGCAGCTGATTGTAAGAAAATTAATGTGCAGTGTTTCAACTGCGGTGAAACAGGTCATATTAGCACGGGGTGTACGAAACCGAAGAAAGCTCAGACTGGTAGGAAGGCTGTTGCATTAGCAGGAGAGGAGACTACTAGTGCGGATCGTTTGACTCAAGGTACTTATTTTATTAATAGTACGCCTTTATTTTGCTATTATTGGTACTGGAGCGACTCATTCATTTATCTAGTATGGGTGCGCGAAGCGTTTGAATTTGTTGTGTTGTCTTTTTGGAGTGGTGAGTTGGTTATCGATACTTCTGCTTAGGGGCGGTAATTACTTCTTGGGTTTGTTTAATTTGTTCTTGGACCGGTTATGGTAAATGTTTTGTGATGGATTTGGTGTGTTTACAGTTGGAAGGATTAGAATGAGATAAGTGGGGGAGAAGCTGGTACTTCTCCATGTTGTTTCAGGTGTAGAGCGTTGGCTCAGTGTGTTAGGGATTGCAAGATTATAAGTGTGGCTTCTGGTTCAAGACGGGATGCAGAAGTAAGGTTTACGTCAACTAAGGGTTTGTGCCTCAGATAGTTTTGCGTATAGGATGTAAGGAATGCTATTATAGTTTGGTGGAGACGGTTTATGCCTCATCATGGTTGTCGGCTGTTTTTTGACAAATTGAGGAACTGATCACCCTTAATCTCTTGTTGATAGCAGACGGGAATTATGTTGGATGGAATGGACGTGTCTTTCTGGCTTTGATAGTGTGTGCAATGAGTTGTTTGGAATTTAAGGAAATGGTTACAGATTGTTTTGTTGTGTCGATGAAGATTCTTATATCAGAAAATGAGATGGATTAGAGGGTCTGGAATGTGATTCAGTGGTGAAGTCATTGAGAGTCCTTTTTGGTTGGTTGTTGCAATAGATTGAAATTTGGATTGTCAATGGAAGAATTGTGTATGGACTACAGACAGTGATATAGGGTGACGATTGAGAATAAGTGTTCACGTTCAGGATGAGGTAACTGGAATGGTTTGGTTGTGTTTGGTTAGAATTATAATTGTTGGAATGTTTGTAGAGTAGGTGAAACGTATCTTCTATATTTAATTGAATAAGTCGTAATGGTTTTGATTGAGGATATTCGGATCTATTATAAACTCAAAGGAAGAACAAGTAAAGTGTTTGAGATTTGAATTACAAGTGTTGGAAAGAGACGAAGTTTTAAGCTAAGTTATTCGAGTGAGAATTTTGGTTGAAAATGGTTAGTTTCTTGGATACGCCATTCGGTGGAGAGTTAAGTTATGGATTCATCGGAAGTAGATGCAGTTCTACTATGAGAGGCTCCGAAGTTAGTTAAGGTGATTAGAAACTTCTTAGACTTTTGTTGGTTATTACCGAAGGGTATGGATGGTTTTTCCAAGATTAGCGTTTTCGTTACTTTAGTTGACTTGCAAAGGGGAAGTCGATTGTTTGGGATGCATCTTGTTGAGTATAGTCAGTGTGTTAATGCAAGAGAGTAAATCGTGGCTTATGCTTTTCGACATTGGAGGATTCGTGAAAGGATCAGTACTATTGTGGAATTGGTTGTAGTTGTATTATGTTGGATTATAGGAAGTATTATCGTTATGATTCTAGATTCGAAGTGTTTGGTAATTACAAGAATATTAAGTACTGGTTTGGTCTGAAGGAATAGAGACAACGAGAATGGTTAGAATTCATGATGAGTTATGAATTTGGCTTGAATTATCCTTTGGGGAAAGTTATTGTTGTGCTTGAGGAGTTAAGTCAGAAATTTCTACGTATGTCTGTTTTGATGGTTACGAGTCATCAGAGTGCGCAGCGGAAGCGTGATGTGGCACATTTCGTATATGCGCGTCTGACTTGTAAGAGTTCGTAGGTTGAGCATTGGAAATCTGTAGGAATAATGAGACCATTGGACGTTTCAGAATTGAAGTGTTAGGTGAAAGGTTTGAATGGTATTCTTGGGCTACTAAGTAGATGGTGTTTTGGTTATATGTACGATTGGTGAATCGTGGCATTGATGTAAATAAGGTTGTGTGACAAGGAGGTTGGTATTCTTGTTTTGTTGATGTTGTTGAGACCTTGCCGTGTCGTGGAACATTATGTTCTTGTTTGTGTTGTTACCTCGTTTCCATTGTGTTGGTTCGAGTGCGAGTAGCTAATTCCTCTGTGAGGAATTAGAGGTGGGTTACCTACGGTGATGGTAACGATCTTGTTGTGTTTTGGTTCAAGAGTGAACCTGTGAGTTGGTGCTTGTGTATTCTTTGAGTAGTAAGTTAGTCGTCAAGTGCATTGTAGGGGCTTTGCGTCTTGTCATTGTTGTTGCTGCTGTTAGCCAGGTGGTTAGTCAGTTGTGTTATTTGTGGTGTGCTTTAGGTCGGTCTATGTTTGTTTGGTCGGATGCGAGGGCCGTGTTTGGAGTTGTTGGGTTTGGCTATATTTTCGAGGACGAAAATTTCCAAGTGGGGGAGAGTTGTAACACCCCAATTTTGATCGTTTTATTTAATCGAGTCTATTTAATTATCTTGAGTATTATATTATTTTTATTTATGACTTTGGTGTGATAATATGTTATTTTACATTGTTGTTATATTTTATCGCGTTTTGGGAAAGTTTGCGGGATAATTGAGAGTAGGGGTATTTTAGTCTTTTCCTAATTATTTACTAAGTTAGAAAAGAAAGAAAATAGAAAGAAGGAAAAAAGGAGAGAAGGGAAGAAGAGAGAAAAGAAGAAAAAGTTTGGAAATCAAAGAAAACAACTTCTAGGAATCGATTTAATCGGGTAAGGGTGCGAAACTCAATTATTGTATGATTGTGTATGATTATGTATGTGTTTGCTTGGATGTTTCTTGTCTTTCCATGGCTTTTGAGTTTTAGGTCGAAAATGATAAAATGATTAGGAATCGACGTTTTTACGGTCGGAAATCCATATAATTTGTGTTGTATGATCTCTATATGTTTGTGAACCATTGCTATTAACGGTTTTGCTGGGGGAAGTGATTTGGGGGAAGAAAATGGAAATTTTGGGGTAGTGAACAGTGTAAACGCAAGGAGAAAATTCTGCTTCTGGTGTGAAGCGCCGGGCGATGTGCGTGTTTCGCCGGGCGGTTCGTCCTTTCGCCGGGCGGTTTTGAGAGGCGCAGAGGTGCCAAGTTTCTGACTCTTTGAGTCATTTTGGTGGAATTGGCTTCGCCTGTGTTTCGCCGGGCGAAGTAGAGGCGAAGCGTGTTTTTCCGGGCGGTAGGCGTGCTTCGCCGGGCGGTTGGGAGTTTTTTTAAAATAATACTTTTCTTTAAAAATTCATAACTCTCGAACCGTATTTCCGATTTAAGCGTTATTTATATCGTTGGAAAGTTTATAAAATGTACTTTATGATTATGATGATTTGGAATTTGTTAGCCGATTAAATTATGTCGGGAAATGTGAATAGTGTTGTTTTGTCGACTTTTGCCGTTTTAATGGTGTGTAATTGACGTGTATTATACCATGTGTTGTTGCTTTGGATGTAGTATGACTTATGTGCCATTGTGATGATGAATGGTGGCCGAAGGGCAAATAAATGTAATGTGTTGTATTTGATTATATATGCATGTTTATGGTTGCATATATGTGTGAAAATGCATTGGTTGTCATGAGCATCATGATATGCATTGTTGTGGCATCCTGAGGGACGGCGGTTCCGTTGGGGAATCTGCTATAACATCGTGAGCCTCGAAAATATGAGGTATGAATTTCCTGAGGACCTAAAACGGTGGTTATAGCCGTTTGCGTCACTGAGTGACGGCGGTTCTGGAGGGAATCCACTATAATGTCGTGTGCCCGCCTGTGGGGTGTGAGCGATGGTTATAGACGATCGTGTGCCCGCCTGTGGGGTGTGAGCGATCGGGTCGTGAGCCTCTCTTGGTGGAGGTGTGAGCGATCCATAAACATCGTGAGCCTCTCTTGGTGGGGGTGTGAGCGGTGGGCGAACATCGTAGGCCCGACGGGGAGTTACAGTGATGTAACAAGCGATGGTTCCAACGGAGTTCCTGAGTGAACTAGTGATGAGATATGAAATCTTGGAGTCGGTACCGCATATGCATTTGCATAGAGAGTCGTTGTGTCGGTCTCTTTGCATCTGCATGAATTATGATTGCATTGGTTATATGTGGGAAATCATGATTTAGTTGATTGCGTGTGGGACATGGTGATATGCATTTGTGGTAAATGTATTGGGCATGATTAATATGTAATTGAGAATGGAGTAATTGTGTGATTGAGCTGGTGATAGCATTTGTGAACTGATGTGCATTCGTGGTAAATGCCTTGAATTATGAATGAAATGTTTTGTGTATAAACATATGCATGATGTGTGAATATGTGATTATGTGAATGTAATCTTTATATGCTTTAGGTGTTGGCGTGTAATAATAGGGAATGAGATTGATGAGTTGGAACATGTATAATTGTGTTGAGGATGAGTGTGTTGTATATTATTGAGAGGTATTGGTGACGTATATATGAAATATGTGTTGAATTGATAGTGGTGCATTTGTGGTGAGAATACTTGATATGTGTATTTTTATGTTGATATATATAATTATATGCATTTATATTATGATTGTGTTTCTCACCCTTCTGCTGTGGTTTAATGCTCTATGAGGCATTGCAGATTAGATTACTGGAAGTCTTTTGTGAAGCTTAGGACTTCATTCTTTTGTCGGTCGACTTTGATATGTGACACCGGGTAGTTAGGGAGGTCGTTTGTGATTATTATGTATTATGAATATGTATGTTTCGGATTGTACATGTATGACCAACTTTTTATATTAGTGATAATCAGTTTTAGATTTTCCGCTTTTATTCTAAAATCTGATGGAAATGTGGGTGTAAGGAACTGAGTTCCTCTGTTGATTGCTACCCCACTGTTGCATATCATTATGAGCAGGTGTTGTATGTTATGTTTCAATATAATGTGATTATCCCTGTCTATGCCATGATAATTGAAATATACTCTGATGAAATTTTGAATTTTTATTTACTGCTTTAATAGCTTGGGGGTATAGATTGGGGGTGTTACATGTTTCTGTCCTGCTAACCGCTGCCTCCAACTTGTGTGAGTATTTGTTCTGAATTTTGTGGATTTGTTTTTGTGAGTTTTTGCTCTGGGTGAGTATGTGTTCCTACTGGTGTATGAATTTGCTCTGATTTTTTCATATCTGAACTTTTAAAATTCATATGATGAAGGCTGTGTGTTCTTCTGTGAATCAGTGTTTTTGTTCACTGATGAATATTGATATTTCTTTGCTACAAGAAGCAAGAAAGAGGCAAAGGTCTCTTCTTTCCAGGAACTTTGTCGACCGAGAATCATAACGTCCAGTCCTTACATTGAATGACTTCATTCCCTTACGAATGTTAGTTCCACCATCTGATGTTGATGCTGAGAAACTCCAAAAGAAACGAAAGAGAAAGTCGCGGTACACTCTCTTTAAACTCCCTTTCATTTTCCCATTGATTCTTAACTTGCATATATATATATTTGATGCCAGCCTTGTTAGAGTTAATTTTCCAGAAAATTGTGCTGGCTGGCCATATAGTGTTTGAAATTAAAAGTTGCTTTATACCTTTCCTTTGATTTGAGTACTGAGTTATACAGTCAGTTTCTACTGCCTCGTGGTTTTGAACAAGTGCCACATCTGGAGCCAAGTCTTGTTGTGTTAATGTACTCTCTTTGTTTTTGTCATGATTTTCATGAAACTGATCTTGTTATATGGCGGATGAAGCAATTTGGAGTTGAAGAGTCTTGGACTCATTTTCTAAAAATTAGTTATCAGAGCTTTTCACATGATTCTCAATTGGTCTTGTACCCTCATTGCTGACTCATTTTCTAAAATTGCTTATATTAATTTATGTATCATGTTCCTTGCAGAATGGAGACGAAGAAACGTGTCATCAAGATATGGAAGAAGAAGAAGAAGAAGGAGGAGATGATCTAGAAGAATATTATGATGCATGAGTTTAATTAATAGTAGTTGTGTTTTATATTATCTATCTCTTAGAACTTTTGTTTTGAATTTGGGATGACTCTCTCGAGAGAAACTTGGTTTCGTTTAAGAATGATAATATCAAAACTTATCTATATTTTTGTGACTTATTAGCCGGTAGCATCACTTGATGTAGACTTACTTATTTCTTAATGAATATTTTGACGTTGTGGGTTAATATTTTCTTGTATAATTAGATTTTAATTTTTTTAATCAATATCTACAAAAATGAGTATTGTTGGAAGACATTATATTAATCTACAATGGTTTATGAAGAAAAACATGGTTACACATATATTTCACAAATAGAAACTGTGGCCTACGTAAATGGTGTAAAACCATGAGCAAAATGTAGCCGCGGTTTTAATTAGTGGCCATAAATTAAAACCCTATTCATTAAATAATAACCGTGGCAAGATTCGGCCATTGTTAAGAACCGCGGCTCATGATAAACCACGGCCTTAACCTAGATACCTAAACCGTGGCCTATTAAATCCACGGATGTATATAAAACGTGGCACAAACACAAAAACCGCGGCTTATTCTTTAGGCCACGGCTGCATATCCCACAGTTAATTTCTCGTGGCCAAACTGTGGCTAAAGCTTTCAACCACGGTTATTTTACATATAACCGCGGTTTTCTGTCCGTGGCGGATGACCTTTTTTTTTGTAGTGTAAGGTGCTCAAAATGCCATATGCTTTTGAGAAAGCCATGGTTATAGTGGTGTGCTTACATATTATTATGCATTTCTTTATATGATTGTGATTTCTCACCCTTTATGTTTGATTGTTGCCTTTACATGCACATCGTGCAGATAATCCGTAGTAAAGGTTTGGATTGTGAGTGGAAGAGGTTGCTCTTCGTGTTGCTTTTATTGTGTCGGCGTCTGCTCTAATATGTAACACTAGTGGGTTGAACGTTTTTGTGTTTAATTTATGTCTTGTGGAGATTGTTATGTATATCTCCGAAGTTTGATATTTCTTGTGATTATGGTTTGGATAATTAAACTAATTAGTTGTTGATGTTTTTCCGCTGCATTAAAAGTTGAAGTTCAGACTTGTTTTAATAATTATCATTATTTTTAAACTTTCGTATGTGTTACATGTCGTATAGTATGAGCAGATTTATGTTGAAAAATGACATCCTAATTGTATGATTGTTTTAAATTTACACTGATTTTATTTATAAATTACGCGGGAAAAATTAGGGTGTTACAACCACATTACAATGAATAACTATCCGAGCTGACTTAGAAGCCACCATTACTGGTGAAAAGAGTTAACATAGATTAGATCTAGCGATAATATGGTTGCAGCTCCAGTACAATAGAGCGGGGGTGTGCTTGCAAAGCTAGCACTCCAGCGACAGAGCCTAAGTCAGTGAAGTCTGAAAGAAGTAACTTGTAAGAACGAATTTAAGAAATACCTTTATAGCGCGTGGACGAATTTATATAGGATGGACAGTTAAAACTACTCTCAATTGATCTGGCGTGAAATGCGTGAACCCGTCGGATTGGATATGATGGTTGATCTTGGGTGGCTAATCTGAATTTTCTATTCGGCTCTTTGGCGAACGTCCACATATTCATCTCCCTTCATACAAGGGTATCCTAAATTGGGTCTTTGGTGTTGGGCTGTTTCGCTAGAACACTTTCAATTAAAAAAAAACAATTTAAGTTTTATCTTTAAAATAAAAAAACAATTTAAATTTTTTCTTTAAATATTGTTTAGCGTGTCATTCAGCATTGTAGTTGGAAGGTTAGCTTTCTCTTATCCGGACAAACTTTTTCTTAAACATTATTTAGTCTGTCATTCTTCATTATAAGTTGGCACGTTAGCTTTTACATGCCAGACCGACCTCAAAGTTCAGTTATAAAAATAAGAAATCAAATAAAATAAAGGGACCATTTGCTATTAAATAAAAACATATACATAATTTATCAAATCTTTAATGCTTTTATCTAAGATAAGATTTGCAGTCTTTATTATTGGATAGTGAAAATTCAGTATTTCTTGAAAGAAAGACATATGTTAATGATCTATGCAAAAGAACAACCGAATATTAGTGCTAACAAAAATAAGCACTAAAACATATTTCTTGCCACCCTTTTATCTATAGACTGAGTTTTAAACTTCAGGAAACAACTATGTCTGTTAGATAATGTAAAAAATTTGTACATATTTGGAACCTCTTCAACTTCAAAAAATAATTGATGAAACACTAGGGATAAAAGATTTGACTATTGCTACAACTTTTCTCTTTGAGATTGATAGATAGCCTGCTGGAGATATCTTAAAGCTTTCCGGTAATTAAAAAAAATCATAAACCATAAGTCGAAACCATCTACGGTGACTATTTCTATGTACTTTTCTGAAGGTTTCTTCATATTTTGACTTTGGTTTACATATGGGTGTTCATTGGTTCGAGCAAATCCGAACCAAACCGGAATCCAAATCAAACCATTGTGTTTGGTTCGGACATTTTTTTAGTTTGGGCAAAAACCGAACCAAACCAATGAAACCCAATGTTAATTGGTTCGGGTAACGGATTTCCAAAATTCTACCAGCGAGTCCGTCTACCCGAACCAATCATAATTAATTAGTATAATATATATCATCATTATCATGGAAACTAGAATGAGATATTCAACTTCAAGAAGAAAAAAATGAAACGTCATTTGTGATATGCACAACCAATATGGAGAAACAATAAAATTAAGAATTTTATATTATTTTGGAAAATTAGTTGATATAAGTTAATATTTTTTAAAAATATTTTTGCACATTTGTTTATAATGTACCCGATCAATCCAACCTAAACCAACCCGTTGTTGATTGGTTTGGTTCGGTTTGGGTTTCATCACAAAATTGTGTAAATCCAATCCAAATCAATCCATATATTTTTTATTGGTTTGGGTATCGGATTCTCCCAAAACCGAACAAAACCGGCCCGCGAACATCCATAGATTTACATGCTAGATCTTTTCATGTAGAATACAGACCTGAAATAATAAATAAATTAAGGTTAAGCTTACATACTAGCAAAGTGTGAAGAAAAGATAAAAGAAATAGCGAACATTAACATGTAAATTACAAAAAAGTAATAAAATCACCTTATAGTGAGCTCTAATGAATTCTCCTTTGGGAGAAGTGATCTTCATGGATTTCTCACTGCAAAAAGCAATTTTGTGAGTGGAAATGAAGAGAAGGCCAGCTGTAGGACCTGATGTCGTTGACAAGCAACACTGTGATGCTTTCAACAGCTTCTCTCCATCTATAACACTAAAAAGTTGCATAAACACTTTCTCTACTCCGCCAACCCGAAGAATTCTTGCTCCCAACCTCAGTTTCCCTTTTACAGTATCTGACATCTTAGTCAGAACTGAATTTAGCTTACCTGGCAAAAAGAAAAAGGACCATGATCAATGAAATTAAATTTGATGTAAGTATTTGATTTACGAATTACATATTTGGTAAGGTAGATGTGTCTTACCCTTCTTTGACTTTGTGATAGACTTGCAGTATTTGCCAGATGAATCAGGCAAGTATCTCTTTGAGGACTTCCCAGTCGGATTAGTTGAGCTGATAGAGATCCCATTAAGTAGGTCATGAAGAAATGAGGTATTCATTTTAGTGTTCTTGCCTAGCTTGTAAAAAATATTGAAGAGGTGTAGGAATTTGGTTGATGAATGAATGTAGTCTAAATGAGTATATATATGTGGATAAAAGGAAACAAGGTGACTGTTGAGCTTTTGAAGGATGAGTTAGCCAGGGATCATCATGAAGACTAAAGGAAAAAAAGCAATTCAAAAGTTGAAGATATTGCATGTTTAGTATTCTACATGAAAGATGTTTTTTTAATAGTTTGGTTTGACTGGAAACATAGTTTGGCTGCCTCTTTATTTCTTTTTTTTAGAAATGCTAATAAAATGGAGTGATCAAAGGTTTCTGAGTTGGAATGAAGCCTTTCTGATGCATTACATTCATGTAGAATGTTTAGGTGAAAAGAAAATAGTCAAATCACTCCCACATCATCCCAATGCCCCCACATGAAAAATTAAATATTTACCTAATAACTTTTTCACCAATTGGGCAGTAATGTTCATAAAAAAGAATGGCACCTCCTTACCTTATTATGTGCAGATGAATCATCAAAGGTAGTTATTTGAGATAGCTTCAATTCTTAACTTTGTGATGTCACCCTTCTTTAACTTCTCTTTTTATAAGCTCACATATACTCCCTCCGTTTCAAAATGATTGTCGTTTAAGGTTTTTGTACATAAATTAAAAAAGTAATGATATTGTCATAAGATATTACATTTTTACTAAATTAGTCTTATTAATGTATTGGAAATAATGTATAGAATAATAATTATATGACACAATTGGAAAAATAACAATTATTATTACATTGAAAAGTGAAAACGACAATCATTTTGAAACAAAAATTTTCTTCTAAAACGACAGTCATTTTGAAACGGAGGGAGTATAATTATACTATATTCTCCTGTCATAGCATAATCAACATAACTTTCACTGTTTGCAAACAAAATCACTGTTCAACTTAATTTTCACGGCAATGAAAATTTGACGTGGGATTTCAGGATTAATAGGACAGTAATAAATTGACGTACAAAATAAACTTATAACTATACACAAATGGTAGTTAAAGGGTCATAGGCAGCATGGCAATGCACTATGAGTTGTTGCTCCTCCATTAGATATATTAGCCAATTTCTGAGCCTCTAAAAATAAATCCATTCAACTATTTCATTTTATAACTTTTGAAAAAGCTTATTGGGAAATTTTTGTACAATCTTTTTCAAAAAGAAACTAAACACACCATGATGTCAAAATATTATCTTGAATAAAAGCAATTCAAGTCGCCATGTCAGTTAAGTCTTTATTACATCAACCAACATCATGGTTAAGCCATACCATAAGATTCACTTCCTAGTCTCAAACCCTTTAAATACTGATCAAGTCAAGTTAGCAATCTAGCAGACAATTCTTCTTTCAACAAAACACATATCCTATGAAGCACAGATACGATACGAGTATCGGATACGACGATACATTATAAATTAAAAAAGACTACATACAATACGTTTAAGATATACATAAAAGTGAAAATTTTATCTCATTCCCCATCACTTATTCCTCTACCCCTACCTTATTTTTTTTTACCAAAATATCCTTATATAAATAAGTGTAAAATTTTCTCGATTTAATTATTTGATTCGGAATTTAATATATAAATCTATCTTTAAATATTATTGATTAGTATTCTCAACAAACATGACAAGTATTATATAGTACTTTCTAATAAATTGGTTATGTTAAATATTAACAAATTATTTCCAAATATATATATTTTTAATTTTAACATATTTTTTTTATAGATGTGTTCTAATGTGTTGTAGAAGTTAAAGTATTTAATTAAGATTTATTTTTATATTCACGTATAATTATTAAATAATTTATTTTATAAATTTTAGTATGCTGAAAATAAAGAATTTTTTTATAAAAAGGTGAAATATTGTATATTTAAAAAATGCTCATTAGAATATTTTTTAAAATTTTTTTTGGTTTATTTGACAATCTTATTTTATCTCATTCATAAAAATAATTTCTATATTTTAAATTTAAATAGTTTTGATATTTTTCTCACATTTTAAAATTGATGTTATGTCTATTTTTTAATGACATTTTATTTATTTATTTTATATTTAAAATTCTTTGAATGTTGATAAACTTCATTATCATAATTTTTTAATGTATTTGTAGTTTTTATCTTTAAAGTTATACAAAGATTATTATATGTTGATTTGTAATATTTTACAAATGATATATGGTTAAAAATTGAATACATAGTCGATTTTAAACAAAAATAAGAGACCGAGAACAAAATTATTTGAATTTTAAATAAAAAACTAATTTAATGAATGAGGTAAAAAAAATAGGAGACAACACTATGATTAAATACTTTGAATATTTTTTTTATTGAATCGTTTTTCCTCCCACGTAATAGAATTTCTCAATCTGCCATTGTGTGCACGTGAATTAAATTTTCGAATAATATTAGTAAAAGGAAAATTTTACTAAAAAAATATTCCGAGGGAAACAATTCAATAAAAAAATATTCAAAATATTTAATTATAATGTTGTCTCATATTTTTTTTTACCTCATTCATTAAATTAGTTTTTTAGTTAAAATTCAAATAATTTTGTTCTCAGTCTTTTATTTTTGCTTAAAATTGATTATGTATTCAATATTTGACCATATATCATTTGTAAAACATTACAAATCAACATATAATAATCTTTGTATAATTTTAAAGATAAAAACTATAAATTATACATTAAAAAATTATGAGAATAAAGTTTATCAACATTCAAAGAATTTTAAATATAAAATATATAAATTAAATTCATTAAAAAATAGACATAACATCAATTTTAAAATGTGAGAAAAACATCAAAACTATTTGAATTTAAAATATAGAAATTATTTCTATGAATGAGATAAAATAAGATTGTCAAATAAACCAAAAAATTTAAAAATATATTCTAATGAGCATTTTTTTTAAATATACAATATTTCACCTTTTTAAAAAAAATTCTTTATTTTCAGCATACTTAAATTTATAAAATAAATTATTTAATAATTATAACTGAACATAAAAATAAATCTTAATTAAATACTTTAACTTCTATAACACACTAGAACACATTTATAAAAAGAATATGTTAAAATAAAAAATATATATATTTGGAAATAATTTTTTAATATTTAACATAAACAATTTATTAGAAAGTATATAATACTTGCCATGTTTGTTGAAAACATTAATCAATATTGTTTAAAGATAGATTTATATATTAAATTTCGAATCAAATAATTAAATGAAGAAAATTTTACACTTATTTATATAAGAATATTTTGGTCCAAAAAAATATAAGGCAGGGGTAAAGGAATAAATGATGGGGTATGAGGTAAAATTTTCCATAAAAGTTAAAAATAAATATTTAATTAAATCATAGTCTTCATAACACAATTTTAATACATTATTATATTACTAAAAAATATTAAATCTAAGATATTGGAATAGTATCAATGTCAGTCTGCTCCTTCACCATCATTGGTAAATAGAGTGGCTCCCAAACTTGGTTCATCAAGAGACAGCAAGGCAACTTCAAGAGTTCCAACACCATCAAAACTCTCTCATGCATCTCCACCAATGTCCCACATCTTAGTACTCCCTTCTTTGTATTCTTCATATTTCCTATTCAAAAGCCTATGATTTGTATGCACATAAACCAAGTCTAGCTCTTTTAGGATTCAATTTTCTCAGAATTTGGGTTGGGTCTAACTCATTCGTACAAAACCGGCTTTAACCGGCTTGTAAGGTGAGGATTGCCCTCACTTATAAACATAACAAGACCATATCTCTAAGCAATGTGAGACTAAATCCACCCCTTGAAAGCTAACACAATGAAGGTGTTAGGGGCTGCAATGAGGCAAGCCAAAGAGCCACAATTAAGGAGACTAGGGCGGACTGCAATTAAGGCGGAAAGTCCAACAAATTTATTTCTTTTTAAAGAGTGGATGAATGAATAGGCACTCCAATTTCTTTCGCAACAAGATGAAGAGCTAGGTTGCACAAGAAGCTTCAAAGCAAGCATTTGAAGAAGAGGAGCAGGAGAACCATGCATCACCCATCAGGATTTGAGGTCTAATACCCATATATCTTAAATAGAGTCAAAAGAATCAAAACTATTTGATTTTTATGAGAAATTAACATATTCAATTTTAACCTTTTTTTTGTCCTCAATAGTTGTAAACAATTTATAAAAACACTTATTCCTTTGAGCAAATATCTCTTCATCCTCATGTGGAGAAATTCTATCCGGATCCTCATAGAGCCATTCATCACTATAATACTTATAAATGAATTAAACGTTAATACATAACTTATGAACTACAAAATTATTAAAATGAAATAATAATAAAAAGATAATAAATTTTTGGTTAATTTTATCTTGGATTTAGAGAGTGAGGCAAACAGTGGAGAGGGGTGCAACTCTTAGTCCACCTATCAATTATTATAGAATAAACATCATAAAATGGTGATATCGACATGTCATTTAAATCTTTCCCTTCATGCATATAAATCAATGCCTTCACCTTCTCTATTATAATATCCCACATCTCATATATCAAATTAAGTGTGGACTCGTCGGTATCACAAAGCCTAATGATATTATAAATAGGCTCGATAAAATCAATAATATATGCAATTTTGTCCCACCAAACATCATTCAAAATAAAATCTTTTGTAGTTTGAGCCTTACCCACGTCATCCTCTTTATAAGAATTTCACCCTCTTTATAAGAATTTCATTCTTCACTAATAACCATTCATTGCAAAGAATGCTTCAAAAATTTAAATCTTCTTAACATTACTATGACAGATGCAAAGTATGTGTCAGAAACATCAAGCAATTTGAAAGATGAGAATTGTTTAAAAATAACATTTTTCATGGAGTGGTTCATGATAAAATTTCTAACAAAAAAAACAACATCAGAAATTTGAGTAATCCAATTACATTCAGTCCAGACTACCTCATTTTTTTCGGTATGTTTGGCAGCACATATGTTCTTCAAAGTGAGATTTAATGTGTGCACAACACAAGGAGTCCAAAAAACTTTTGAAAAAACTTTCAATGATCATTCCTGCACCTTTGCATACAAGAGCATTATTTGTAATAACTTGTACCACATTTTCTTCTCCAACGTCCTTTATAACTTCAGCCATCCTGTCAGCTAGGTAGTGTTTACTTTTAATTTCACCTGAAATATCCACAACTTTCAAGAATATTGGACCCCCTTCACTTATATGGCCATAAAATTTATTAAAGGCTTTCTTTGATGTGAGATATTGGATCGAACTCTAGTTTTAGCATGTCGTCGAAGTCCGCTCACATGCTGTTATTGAAGACCTACATGTTGTAGTCTAATTGTGTTTTAGTATGTAGGAGATCGAATTGGGCCTTGTGTTATGGATCCAATTATTTAAGTTAGTTTGTACCCTAAGTTAGCTTGTAACGGGTAATTGTTAAAAAGCCCATTAGTTTAGTATGTTAGGTTTATTATAAATAGCATACTAGTCTCTCTTCCCAAGGTGTGACAAAACCTTATTAGCTTGAGAGAGATTAATTGTTGGTATTCACTTGTAATCTTTAAACCCTATTGAGAAAGTGAATAGTAAAACAGATTTAACCAATTCTCTATTCTTCTTCCTATTTTCTCTTCCTTTGTGAACCCTAATAGGGTTTCAGTTGTTTTTCGTTTTTTTTTCCTTTTTTTTTAATAAGCAAAAATATATTGATCAAGGATACAAAAGGGTATCCTAACCCATTACAAAAAGATCCAATCTAACCCTCATAATTGCTATAAGAATTCACTAGGATAGTTAAACCAATTATAATAATTACAGCCTCCAATATTCCTACTTTTCTTACCAATCCACCACCAAGAGAACACAAAAACTTTGTTTACAATGTTCTCCTCATCACAATTTTCATCTTTGAACAAAATATTGTTTCTACCTAACCACAAGAACCAACAAGTGATCAACCATAAAGCCACGCCTTTTTTAATGTCCATCTTTTTATCCAGACAAGCCTTGACCCAATTCAAAAAGTGGTCTTTCAAGTTTGTAGCATTGTCCAGATGAATACCCAACCAAACATATATTCTACACCAAACTTTATAGCTTTTATAACATAAAAATAAGATATGATCCAATGTTTCTTCAGCCAAAAAGCAAAACGGATAGACCAAGTCATGTGGATTGGATAAAATACCACGTACCCGTAAGTTGTCTCTCGTCGGAAGTCTATTATGGAGAACTCTCCAACCAAACACAACAGTCTTCAAAGACGATACAACCCTCCATATTAATTTGAAAAGAACAGAATCAGAAGGAGGAATAAAGTCTTCACAAGATTCTTCCATCAACCAGTCGTAACACGTTTTGACCGAAAACACTCTAGTGGAATCAAACGGCCAAACCAAAATGTCAGCCATATCCCTATGCAAGGTGAAGTTCTGCAGTAAAATCCTGCAGTCAGACAATTCTTCGGCTGCAGACGGGGAGGAAGGCGTGTGCTGAAGAAAGGAGGAGCAGAACCAAGCATTGCTATCCCAATTCCTAGATTCCATGATAGTGACATGTTTATTGTCCGCATCAGCCCATAAGGAAGGGAAAAGGGAAGATAAAGAAAGGTTGCCAAGCCATCTTGATACCCAAAAAAAACGTGTGTTCACCATTACCTACTTTGGAAGAAATTAAGTCACCGAAAGTTTTGTCTCCGAAACTATTAACGACCTTAAAAAGATCTCTCCACCAGAGGGAAGATTTGGTTTTGTAATTAGGTAATTCACCGACAGTTATCGCGAATGAGTAGTTGCCATATCTATTCCTCAAAAGTTTTCTCCACAAGAAATCTGTAGTGCCCATCAGTTTCCATGCCCATTTCGCCAAAAGTGCCAGATTAAAGCATTTGATATATTTAATATGAAGCCCTCCGTCTTCTTTCGACCTACATACCAGCTTCCATTTTATCCAATCAATACCCTTATTGCAAACAGACCCGCTCCATAAGAATCGTCTCTGAATTGAGGTGAGAATTCGAACCACCTTACGAGGTATCTTGAAAAACGACATGAAATGGATGGGCAAGTTGGACAACACCGAATTTATCAGGGTGGATCTCCCCCCCATAGATAAAGATCTGCCTTTCCAAGAAGTTAGTCTTGACCTAACCTTGTCGATTACCGGCTTCCTTTGTTTTTCCTTGTTAACCCTAACCCTTGCGTGTTTCTTGCCCATAAAGAAACCGTTAATATTTTGTTTTAAGGTATCGTTTTTCATAACAAATTGGTGCGGTGAGCGTGGAGAAGACGCCTTCAACAAAGTATGAGATTGAAAAGTTCACCGGAGTGAACGATTTCGGTCTGTGACGCTTGAAGATGAAAGCCCTACTGGTTCATCGGGGTTGTTTGGAAGCGTTGAAGGGAGAGGTAGCCATGGATGTTGCGTTAACGTTAAAAGAAAATACAGTCATGATAGAGAAAGCCCACAGCGCAATATTGTTGAGCTTTGGTGATAAGGTTCTTCGACAGGTATCAAAGGAGAGTACGACATCGAGGTTATGGTTGAAACTTGAAAGTTTGTACATGACCAAATCTCTGGTGAATCGACTCTACCTGAAGCAAGCTTTGTATTCATTCAAGATGAGTGAAGACAAATTTTTGGCTGAGCAGTTGGATATTTTCAACAAGCTGATTCTTTTTTTTTTAATAATCAAAATTGCATTAATATTAATAAGATGAATCCAAACATTTACAAACCACCCTCTAAACATGATTACAAAAATTGAGAGAGGGTATTTACCCAATTGTAATAACTACACAACAACCCTTTCCTAAAGATCTTACCAATCCACACCCATGACAAGTGTATAATCCTATCAAAAAGTTAATCGGCATCCCAAAATTCATCATTAAACAGGATTTTGTTTCTAGCCGACCAAATACACCAACCTATTACCAGCCACAAACCAACTATATTTTCCAATTGTGTCCTTTGGACAACTAAAAGTTGTATCCATTAAAACAAATGGTCCTGTACGGATACTGCATCTATATTCAGAATTCCCAACCAAGAACTCACACGTAACCATACCAACCGACTTTTGTTGCATCTGATCAGAAGGTGCAGAGCATCCTCGTCATACCTGAAACATAATGGGCAAGTGAGATCATGCACATTTGTGGTGATTCCGCACCTGTAAAAATATTGATGTGAAGATCGATGACGAAGATCAAGCACTGTTGTTGTTGTGTGATTTGCCCAGAACACATGCTCACTTCAAAGAAACTCTCTTGTATAGAAGGGAGTCCTTGAGCTTTGAAGAAGTTCAGTCAGCCTTGTATTCTAAGGACCCGAACGAACGAAAAGAGCATAAACCTTCAACGGTTGGTGAAGGTTTAGCCGTTAAGGGAAACTTCATGCGAAAGGATGGTAAGTTCGACAAGAAGAAAGGAAAAAGTCAACAGAAGTCTTATAGTGGCGAAACATCTAGTATTCAATGTTATCATTGTAAGAAGGAGGGTCACACAAGAAAGGTGTGCCCTGAACGCCTAAAAGATCATGGAGGTAAGGATAATGGCAACGCAGCCATTGTTCAAGATTACTTCGACTCATCTGAAGTCCTTGTAGTTTCAAGCGGCAAATTAAGAAAAGAGTGGATTATGGATTCAGGTCGCACTTGGTACATGAATCCAAACAGAGAATTGTTCGAGGAGCTATGTGATCAAGATGGTGGATCGGTGCTACTGGGAAACAACAAATCCTGCAAAATTGCAGGTATTGGATATGTGAGATTCATGCTCCATGATGAGTCAATAAGGTTATTGACTGAATTCAGGTATGTACCTGATTTGAAGAGAAATTTAATTTCTCTTGGTGAATTCGACAGGAAGGGATATGTTTTCCCAGGAGAGAAAAGTATCCTAAGAGTCATGAAGGGGTCGAAGGAAGTCTTGAGAGGCGTGAAGAAACAAGGCTTGTATACCCTTGTGGCTGAGGTTGTAAGTGGTTCGACAAATATTGCATTCACAAAACCTGTGTCGAAGACAGAATTATGGCACATGAGATTGGGCCGTGTCAGCGAAAAAGGCCTGGTCGAATTGGGGAAGCAGAACCTGCTAGGTGGTGACAAAGTCGAAAAGTTGGAGTTTTGTGAATCTTGCGTATTTGGTAAATCCTGTAGGGCGAAGTTTAATAAAGGCAAGCAAAGAACATATGGATCCCTGGATTACATTCATGCTGATCTTTGGGGGCCTGCAAGGAATCCTTCACACTCAGGTGCAAGGTATTTTCTATCCATCATTAATGACTATTCTAGAAAATTATGGGTATTCATTCAAAAGACGAAGGATGAAACTTTTGAGAATTTCAAAAGTTGGAAGGTTCAGGTCGAAACTCAAACTGGCAGAAGGGTTAAGAGGTTTAGAACCGACAATGACCTTGAGTTCTGCAATGAAGCGTTCGACAGTTACTGTGTTGAGTATGGGATTGCAAGGCATAAGACTGTACTAGGTACTCCTCAACAAAATGGCTTAGCTAAGAGATTCAATCGAACAATCCTTGAAAGGGTTAGATGCATGTTGGTTAGTGATGGATTGAAGAAGGTGTTTTGGGCGGAGGCTGTTTCGACAACAGCTTATCTGATAAATAGATGGTCCTCAACTGCCTTGGGAATGAAGACACCTGAAAAATTTTGGTCGGGACATCCACCTTGTCTTGACAGACTGAGAGTATTTGGTTGTGTGGCCTATGCTCACATTAGGCAAGACAAGGTCGAACCTAGAGCTCTGAAATGCATGTTCATGGGATACCCTGAAGGAGTCAAAGCTTATAGGCTATGGTACCTAGAGCCAGGTCACAGGAGGTGTATCACCAGTCGAGATGTAGTTTTCAATGAAGCTGAGATGGCTTAAGAAAACTGATGATGCTGACGAAGAGCTGGAACATGGAGAGATTCCTGTTGAGGTGGAGCATGTTGATGCTGAATTGCGTACCCCAAATGAATTCGAAGAAGAAGCAGAAGATGTTGTAGAAGATGAGGAGACTGATAATGACTACCTGCTAGCAAGAGACAGGTCAAGGAGAGTCATCAAGCCACCTCAGAGACTTGGGTATGTAGATCTTATAGCTTATGCCTTAATCTCTGTAAGTGAGGTTTTCGACGAAGAACCTAGAGACTATGAGGAAGTTATGAGGAGTCGAAAGAAGACTGAATGGCTGAAGGCCATGGATGATGAGATGAAATATCTTCATGACAACAACACATAGGAACTGATGAAGAAACCTACTGAAGCCTGGTTAGTCAACTGTAAATTGATTTTCAAAGTTAAGGAAGAAATCAAAGAAGTGGCGTCGAAGAGATAAAGGCAAGATTGGTTGCTAGGGGGTTCACTCAGAAAGAAGGTGTCGACTTCAATGATGTGTTCTCTCCTGTTGTGAAGCATAGGTCCATTAGAATGTTTCTTACCATGGTGGCATAGTTCGACCTTGAACTGGAACAGATGGATGTGAAGACTGCGTTCTTGTATGGTGATCTAGATGAAACAATCCTGATGAGGCAACCTAAAGGGTATGCCGAAAAGGGGAAGGAAGATTATGTGTGAAAACTGAAGAGATCTTTATATGGACTGAAACAATCTCCTCGACAGTGGAATAGGAGATTCGACAATTTCATGACACACATAAGTTTCATTAGAAGTCAGTTCGACCACCGTGTTTACTTCAGATTTTGACCTGGTAATTCATTTGTTATTTTGTTGCTTTATGTGGATGATATTCTAATAGTAAGCAACAATGTCGAAGATGTAATGAGAGTGAAGGCTGAACTCAATAAGGAGTTAGCATCCAGGATTCTTGGGATTGACATCCGAAGAGATAGAAAGCAGTCGAAATTATGCTTATCTCAAGAGGCATACCTACGGAAGATTCTCGAAAAGTATGGTATGTCAAATTCAAAGCCTGTTGTGACTCTGACAAACCCTCAATTCAAGCTGAGTATAGATCAGTGTCCCAATACTGACGTCGAAAGAGCTTATATGAATAACATTCCATATGCTAATATAGTGGGTTCTTTGATGTATGCTATGGTCTGTACTAGACCTGACATAGCATATGCAGTAAGTCTTGTAAGCAGGGACATGGCGAATCCTGGACAGACTCACTGGCAAGCATTGAAGTGGATTTTAAGGTATATAAATGGGTCTCTGAATAGAGTCCTAATTTATGGTGGAGCCTTGGGTGAAGATAATAAAGCAGCAATCAAAGGATATGTCAACTCTGATTATGCAGGTTGTATGGATTCCATAAAATCTATTTCTGGATATGTGTTCACTATGTTTGGGACAACAATCAGTTGGAAAGCAACACTTCAGAAGGTTGTTGCCTTATCAACCACTGAAGTGGAATATATCACCCTAACTAAAGCTATAAATGAAGTATTGTGGCTTGAAGGTTTTGCAAAAGAGATGAAACTTCAAGGTCCAGTTATCAATGTTAAATGTGATAGTCAAAGTGCAATACACCTGTCGAAGAATTCAGCCTATCATGAGCGAACCAAACACATTGATGTTAGGCTGCATTTCGTCAGAGGGGTAATCGAGCGTGAAGAAGTCCAAGTGCTGAAGGTTTTGACAGATTATAATGTTTCTGATATGATCACCAAGATGTTACACAGTTGCAAGTTTTTCCACTTTATGCAGTTGATAAAGCTGCATGAAGAAAGCTAGTTTATTTCTTGAGGATATAGAGTTAGATCCAAGGTGGATATTTATGAGATATTGGATCGAACTCTAGTGTTAGCATGTCGTCCAAGTCCGCTCACATGCTGTTGTCGAAGACCTACATGTTGTAGTCGAATTGTGTTCTAGTATGTAGGAGATCGAATTGGGCCTTATGTTATGGATTCAATTGTTTAAGTTAGATTGTACCCTAAGCTAGCTTGTAATGGGTAATTGTTAAAAAGCCCATTAGTTTAGTATGTTAGGTTTATTATAAATAGCATACTAGTCTCTCTTCCTAAGGCGTGGCAAAACCTTATTAGGTTGAGAGAGGTTAATTGTTGGTATTCACTTGTAATCTTTAAACTCTATTGAGAAAGTGAATAGTAAAATAGATTTAACCAATTCTCTATTCTTTTTCCTCTTTTCTCTTTCTTTGTGAGCCCTAATAGGGTTTCAGTTATTTTTCCTTGTTAACCCTAACCCTTGTGTGTTTCTTGCCCATAAAGAAACCGTTAATATTTTGTTTCAAGATATCGTTTTTCATAACATTTTACAATATGTCCATCCATCAAAAACAATGCTAACCCTTTTTAAATTTCAAGTTGATTTAATTGGCTTAAGCAACCCTCTCAACACGTGCTTTCTCTTGTTGTAAGAGAGGGTCCTCAATGCATTATATCTAGGGGAGAAAGTAAGATAAATTATAATTTGCAGCAAATAAATAAGATTTCACATAATAAGGATTTCTTGCAAGGTTAAAAGGCAATCCAACTTAATAAAACATTCTAGCTATGAGAGCTTTAAGAGTCTATCTATTACTTAAATTAAAAGATTTTTCTAACGGACTATTTTTTCTTCTTTTCAAAGAAGGACCATCTTGCATTCTTTCAGTGGGTAATAGAAAATACTTAGGTTTTACCTTATTACTAGCTATTTCTACAATAGATTGTAACTCAGTCAAATATTCTTGATTCACACTAGGACACAAAGAAATTTTAGTTCCATAAATTCTTAGTAAATGGACAAGAACTAGTAAACTCTTTTTGAAAAAAATTACAGACCCATACAAAATCCAAAATGCCTCCTCTACCCCCCTCCCCTTCCTGTCCTTGAAACTGTCTCTGCTACATTAGTGCCTCCATCATAATGACATCTAGGACCTACCTCACCTCAGACCCATCAGGAAAGATACATCTGTCATTATCTGTCTACGCAATCTCCATAATGCGACGACATCTAAGTAAGACATCATAAACATGATCTAGCTGTACAATTTGATAATTGATGATGGGCAACTGATCTGAATTCTATATGCAATCTTCTGCCAAAGGTCTACCTGTTCACCGTGTTTCATGCAATGGTATTCTAGATGGGGCCTTTGATAGTGGGCTGGTCTTGTGTGCCGTTTGGCCAACCTATTGTTTAGTGTGTCATTCAACATATAGTTGAAGGTTAGCTTTCTGATCCGGACAAACTTTTTCTTAAAACATTATTTAATCTCTCATTCATCTTTATAAGTTGGCACGTTAGCTTTTACATGCCATACCAACCTCAAATTTGTGTTATACAAATAAGAAATCAATTAAAAATAGAGACCATTTGCAATAAAATAAAAGTATATACATAATTTATCAAATCCTTAATGCTTTTGTTTTTAGATAAGATTTACAGTCTTTAATCTTTATTATTAGATAGTGAAAATTCAGTATGCAAAGTAAAGATCAATTGCTGTTTTCTTGAAAGAAAGACAGGTATTATTGATGATCTATGTAAAAGAATAACAATTACCTTTTTAAATTAACAATGTAATGTCACATTTTTGTACATATTTGGAACCTCTGCAACTTCAAAAAATAATTGATGAAGCAGTAGGGATAAACAATTTGATTATTTCTACAACTTTTCTCTTTGACTATGAGGGATAGTCTACTGGAGATATCTTAAAGCTTTCTGGTAATTAAAAAATCCCATAAACCAGAAATTGAAACCATCCACAGTGATTATTTCTATATACTTTTCTGAGGGTTTCTTCACATTTTGACTCTGGTTGACATGCTCTATCTTTTCACGAGGAATATAGACCTGAAATAGTATACAAATTAAGATTAATATTACATTCTGGCAAAGTCTGAAGATTGATAAAAAAAATTGAGAGCATTAACATAAACATTACAACTAAGTAAGAAAATCACCTTATAATGATCTCTAACAAGTTCTCCTTTTGGAGAAGTGATCTTGATGGATTTCTCGCCGCAAAAAGAAACTTTGTGAGTGGATATGAAGAGGAGGCCAGCTATAGGACCTGATGTGGTTGATAAGTAGCAAGTATCTCTTTGAGGACTTCCCAGTCGGATAAGACAAGCTGATAGAGATCCCATTAAGTTGGTCATGAATAAATGAGGTATTCAATTTAGTGTTCTTACCTAGCTTGTAAAAAATATTGAAGAGGTGTAGGAATTTGGTTGATGAATGAATGTAGCTAGTCTAAATGAGTATATATATGTGGATAAAAGGAAACAATGTGACTGTTGAGCTTTTGCAAGATGAGTCTTCCAGGGATCATCATGAAGACTAAAGGAATAAAAGCAATTCAAAAGTTGAAGATTGCATGTTTAGCTGTATACAGGAAATATGTTTTTTTAATAGTTTGGTCGTATTGGAAACATAGTTTGGCTGCCTCTTTATTTTTTTTAAGAAATGGTAATAAAATGGAGTGATAAAAGGTTTCTGAGCTGGAATTAAGCCTTTCTGATGCTATCTTTTTGCCTTCTACCATTTAGGTAGAAGGCAAAAAGAAGTTTAATATGTTATTGTATTCATAAAAATTGACTTAATTAAGTCTTGCGACCGTATTTCACCTTGTAACTTTTCAATCTCATCGTTTCGATTCGTTCTCATCTCCATCGTTTCGTTTCGATTCTTTTCTACCCACATAATATTCTTCAAATACTGAAATAATGTATCAAGTTCACTAATCTTAGATTGAAGAACCGTGTTTTTTTCCCTTTCCTAGAGTTCTAGGGTTAAGTTTCTGTTAGGTCCGTCTGGGTTTGGTTTAAAGTCCTAGCCCTAAGGCTAGGGACCTTCCTCCCTGCGGATCTTCTTCTCAGAGCTTCTCCCTTCAACTTTGGTTAAGTGGTCCTTTGGTGTTCTTCTTTTCTTTTGGTGGTATTCAGTGTCGCTGTCATGGTTGCTAGAGAGTTCGCAGAAGAAGACCAAGGAGTCTGGTTGGTGGCTGGGAAGAAAAGGGATCGTCGCATAGTTACACGTCGAAGGTCCATCTGGAGGCATAGTAAAGGTAAAGATGTCGATGCTAATTTAAGAGATGCGTCTTCATTTTTCTTCACAGAGTTCCCATATTCTTACGAGGCAAAACACATGTTTAACATATTCAAGGAGTTTGGATTAGTTCTAGAAGTGTTTATTCCAGGAAGAACTGGCAAGCGGGGGAAAAGATTTGGGTTCGTAAGATTTAAAAAGGTTGAAGACGAACATCTTTTCGCCATTAAATTGGATAGTATTATCATTAATGGCAACAAGATATTTGCCAATCTTCCTAGGTTTGAAAGAGATGCAAACGTAATAGGAGGTTTTACGCATAGACAGGATGGAGGACCAGCAAAGAAGTCGCATGGTGTCCCTATTTTCAAAGCTACTACCAGAAACACAGGGGTGGGGGATGTCACGTATGCCCAAAAAGTTAGTGGGATTAGTGACTGGAAGAGACGTAACCCTAAGCAAGTCTTAATGGGGGACAAACCCAATTTTGCTCATCTGAGTTTCAGGGTCAGTGAAGAAGAAATGGAGAGATTCACTCAAGCTTTGGTGGGAATTCTGGAAATCCCTTGGTCAGCTACTGAGGTTATAGATGCATTTCAGATGGAGGGTTACTTTAATATCAAAGTTACTCCTCTGGGGACCCATCTTTGTCTACTTGAAGAAGAGAACCAGGGTGACATTAAAAAGATGGTGGTAGAAGACAAAGTGTGGATCAGTAAGTGGTTTTCTGAAGTCCATCAGTGGTCCCCATATGACGTTGACCAGGAGAAACTTACGTGGGTGAAGATTTATGGACTACCATGTCATGTGTGGGGCGAGAAATTCTTCAAGTTCCTTGCTGCTACTATTGGAGTTTTAGTCAAAATGGACGCGGATACACAGAAACAGACTAGATTGGACGTTGCACGAATTTTGATACGGACGAAGTTTGCAATGAATCTTAATGAAGTCATTGCAATCGACGTTAACGATATCTCTTTCCATATCAAATTGGTTGAGGATTCATTCGGGCCATTCACGAAGGATAATTGCCACACAAAAAAGGTCAGGTTCGAAGAGGATAGTTCTGAAGAAATCGAATCGATTTCTGAGGAGGACGAAGGGTTCTTGGACGATTTCAAATACGCCAGCCACCACTCAAGGGATTGTGAGCCTGATCTTGAAGACAGTGATGCAGTTAGACCTTTTTTCAGTGAAAAATTGAAAGTTTGTGAGGAAGTGGTCGAGTCTCAAGGGGCTTTGGGACCTGGAGGGACTGGAACCCTTAGGTCTGGACGGGATAACAGAGGAAAGGAAAAAGACCCTTGCCAGACAAGACAGGATAGTGACCTTTCTATCATTGCGTCTGACAACACAACTGGAGGAAGTGATAGCACGATCTCCAACAAAAATTACGTGTCGTGTAGCTTAGACATTCAAAAGAGAAATATAAGGGACACTCAATGCTACTAGAGTTGGAGAGAAGATAACAAAGTCAAGTTCAGACTGTCCATCTGATGATGAGCTTTTGAATCAAAATTTTGTAACAGTCGGTGGCACATCAGATACTTTGGAAGCAGAAACGGACTTGAAAGTTTTGCCGAACAAGAAGAAGATGTTGATAGAGGACACTTACCAGAAGATTAAAATCCCATTCACACCTTCATACTATGCCACTTTACTTCGAGCAGAGTGCTCCCACTTTAATGGATTGTCCTCACTTTGTCCTGCAAGTAACAAGGATGGTGATGAAGCTGACCTAGATCATACCCCTGTTCATTCTGTTTCCTCTCCAATTGACAATTCCATTGGAGATCTGGTCTTATGCGTAGTAACTCTCGGATTAAGAAAAAACTGGAAAATCTGTCCGCGAGAGCTTGGGGTTCAATTAAAAGACTTGGAATTGAAGCGGAAGAAGACGATGAAGTGTTCGAGACCATTCTACGTAATTTGGAAGATGAGGACAGGAAGTCCAAGAAGTGTAAGAAGGCGGCAGCTAAGGAATTCTTATGAATATAGTTACTTACAACATCAGAGGGTGTGGGGGCGGTTTAAAGAGGAAAAGAATCAGCGATAGCATTAAAAAAGGTGGTGGCGAGGTATGTTTCATCTAGGAAACCAAGTGTGCTTCTATCACAGATGAGTTGGTTTACAGCATTTGGGGCAATAGGAACTGTCAATGGTCGGCTTCTTATTCTATTGGCTCTGCAGCATCAAAGAAAGAAGAGAGTTATGGTCCAAGATTCTAGAAATAAAAGCTAGAGTGGAACCCGGCGAATGGATAATAGGTGGAGATTTTAAGTCAATAAAAAAACCGAGCGAACAATTTGGATGCACGAGTCACAAAAGGAGACACATGGCTGAGTTCACAGAGTTCATTAATATGTGTGGTTGTGTGGATACCCCTGTTTCTGGTTGTAAGTTTTCCTGGCTCAAACCTAGAGGGAAGTCGTGCTGCCGCCTTGACAAGATCCTTGTCTCACCTGGAATTTTAAATGAATGGAACTCAGTTAACCAGAAGAGTGGGGAGCGGGACGTTTCGGACCACAGACCAGTCTGGCTTTCTGCTAGAAACATTAACTGGGGTCCTAAACCCTTTAAAGTTTTGTCGTGTTGGTTCGACCACCCTAGTTTCATGACATTTGTGAAAAACAAGTGGGAAGCTTGCACCGTGACTGGGAAGGCCTCGTTCATTCTATCTAGAAAACTTCAAATGTTACGGGAGAAATTGAGATGGTGGAACGTAAACATTTTCGGCTGGATCAATACAAGAATCAAGATGGATGTAGGAGTTATCAACGATGTGGAGGATTTCTTTGAGTCTAAGAATGAGCATATTTCCACACAAGTCATTGCTGTGAGGAACAAAGCTGAGGATAATCTATGGAAAAACTTGAGGTTTAAGGAAAGCATCCTTAGACAAAAATCTCGGTCAAAATGGATTCAAGAAGGGGATTTCAACACAAAATACTTTCACGCTGCATTAAAAATTCGAAGTAACTTAAATTTGATATCCTCTATTTATGCTAATGATGGCTTGGTCGAGGATGTGGCAGGGGTAAAAGGAATTATTAGAGATCATTTCTTAAAGAGATTCAGTAGAAATTCAAGACCTCTTCCTCATGTTGGTAGTAGTGGCTTTAAAAGATTATCAGTCCAAGACAGCAGGGAACTCGAAAGAGATGTTGATTTGAATGAGATCAGAGGCGCGGTATTCGATTGTGCTGGAGATCGGAGTCCAGGTCCTGATGGATTTAGTTTTGAGTTTTTCAAGAGGTGCTGGAATATAGTAGGACAGGATTTCCCTTAGTGTATTCTTGAATTCTTCGAGGGCGACAAACTTCCAAAGGTTCTCGCATCTTCCTTTTTGGTTCTTATTCCAAAAAATGACAGTTTGAAAATATTAGACGATTATAGACTAATAACACTTGTTGGTTCTGTATACAAAGTGGTGTCAAAGGTCCTTGCTAATAGGCTTAAAGGCAGAATTGATAGTATTATCTCAAAATCACAATCGGCTTTTATTGAAGGTAGGAATATACTCGACGGTGTCTTGGTGTTAAACGAACTTTTGGACTTAGCCAAAAGATCCAAGAAAGAGTTAACTCTTCTCGAGGTAGATTTCTCTAAAGCCTATGACTGTGTGGAATGGGATTATTTGCGTGAAGTAATGCAGATAATGGGCTTCGGTGAAAGATGGATGACGTGGATGAATAATGGGGTTTTCAATTGCTACACTTATGTTTTGGTTAACGGAAGTCCCACCAAGGATTTCAAAGTTACTAGAGGTTTACGACAAGGAAACCTGCCGAGGGTCTTGCAGTGTTAATGGACAGAGCATTGGCGAACGGTACTTATTCTAGTTTCAAGGTATCTGATGGTGCTTCTTTTCATATACTCCAATATGCAGATGACTCAATGTTTGTGGGGGATGGATCGTGGAAGAACATATTGGTGATGAAGGTTATTGTGAAAGGCTTTCATTTAGTTTCTGGCCTCGACATCAACTTCAACAAGTGTGCTCTGTTTGGAATTAACCTGGAAGACTCGATGCTTATGGCGGAGGAGAACTATTTATCTTGCAAAGTTTCAACATGCCCTATCAAATTCTTAGGAATTCCTGTAGGAGGTAATCATAGACTCCTGTCATTTTGGAAACCAATGATTGAAAAGGTGCAGGCTAGACTTAACTCGTGGAAAGCTCGGTTCATTTCAATTGGTGGCAGAATCATATTGATAAACTCAGTTTTAGCAAATCTACCAATTCACCTTATGTCATTTTATAAGCTTCCTAATCGTGTCATCCGTATTCTTACGACAATCCAAAGGAGGTTCCTTTGGAATGGTTCCATGAGCAAGAAAGGAGTTTCTTGGGTTAGATGGGATGTGGTATGCAAGAGCAAAGAAGAGGGAGGTCTTGGTGTCAAAGATTTAAAGTTTTTTAATCATGCTCTGCTATTCAAATGGGTTTGGAAAATTGTTTCTACGGACGACTTCATTTGGAGACTGTTAATTTCAAGCAGATATGCAAATCCTGCATATGACTTCCACTTCGAAATGCTTCCCAAGTATGAAGTTCCTCCTTCTCTCTGATGGAGAGATTTATTTCTCATTACAGGTTTATGTAGTAATCAGCGTCTTTCGGAATTCCTGTTATATGAAGTCGGTAATGGCGAAAATGTTCCATTCTGGGTTGCTCGTTGGGTTGGACCAGCAACCCTTGCATCTTCTTTTTCGGACTTGTGTCCCAGCTCGGAGAATGTCGAAAATTGGGTCGCTGACAACGGTTCTTTTGAAGAAGGAAATTGGAGTTGGAATCTGAAACTTCCTCTTCAGAGTGTTTCTGAGGACCTAGTACAACAACTTTATTCTCTGTTGAAAGATATAGAGGTGACTGCAGGTAAAAAGGACAAGGTGTTGTGGACTTTAGACGATTCTGGTGTTTTTTCGGTTTCCTCGCTCTATAGTTTTCTGCAGAAGAACGTTGACTAGTCCAATTGGAGCTGTGGCGAGACCCTAAAGGTAGCTCTCAATTTGATATGGAAAGCTCAAGTCCCTCTTAAAGTAAGCGTTTTTGGTTGGAGGTTGCTGCATAATAAACTTCCGACTCGCGAGAACCTTGCGCATCGAGGTATTATAACCGACCTTCACCAAACGGTATGCCCTTTCTGCTTCCTGGAAGATGAAGTATTTGAACATCTTTTCTTTCATTGTCACAAAACTGTTTTGGTTTGGAAGATTGCGTTCAAGTGGTTAGGAATGGAAGAATTTCTTATAGGCGATGTCCTCAATCACCTCTCTTTTTGGATGGACAGTTGTGTGAAGACAAATTTTTCTGTTAGGAATGGGGCTGGGCTTTGGTTATTAGTTTGCTGGGCTATCTGGATAACTAGGAACAATATTATGTTTAGAGATGAATTTTGGGAACTCGATTCTATTTCTAATCGAGTCGTTTTGTTATCTTGGTGGTGGATAGGAAAGAAGGGTAAAAATGCTTTTAACTGTAACTATTATATGTAGGTTAACACCCCTTTTGATTTTTTGTAGGCCCTGATTTTAGATAGTGGCCTTCTTGTATACGGTTGGGACACCTTTTTGTGTCCTCAATATAATACACTTTTGCTTATTAAAAAAAAAAAAGAAGTTGAATGTTTAGGTGAAAAGAAAATACCCAAATCACTTCCACCTCATCCCAATGCCCCGACATGGAAAATTAAACATTTACAAATAAGTGATTAAGCCTAATAACTTTTTCACCAATTGGGCAGTAGTGTTTATAAAAAAGAATGGCACCTGCTTATCTTATTATGTGCAGATGACCCTTCTTTAACTTCTCTTTTTGACAAGGTCACATATATAATTACAGCAATGCTATGTTAACATCCATTTTACACCTATACCGTATATACTGTTCACAAATACAGTGAACAATGTAGTGAACATGAAACCATACATGAATAGTGACATGAACAGTGTCATATGAACAGTGCCCGTGAATAGAAACTTTTAATAATAAATCAAAGTTGGTTAATGAAATGAAAAAAGTTGATTAATTTAGTGATGGAGTTGGTTAACAAACGTTTAGATATCAAAAATAATTTTTACAAGTAAAACAAAGTTGGTTAATAACATATAAAAAGTTGGTTAATGAAGTTATGAAATTGGTTAATAAACACCCAGATATAAAAATATTTTTTAGTAGTAAAATAAAATTGGTTAATGCAATGTAAAAGGCTGGTTAATAAAGTTATGAAATTGGTTAATAAATTTACAGATATAAAAAAAATAATTAATTTTTATGTTTAAAAAAAATTATTTTATTATTATAATATTTCACTGTTCACCGTATTGGTGAACAGTGAAATACGGTGTAGTGTAGGTGTATAAATGGGTGTAAGAATAACATTTCTCATATAATTATACTATATTCTTACATCATAACATAATCAACTTAACTTTCATTTGTTCAACTTAATTTTTACTGCATTGAAAATTTCACATGGGATTTCAGAATTTTATTGATAGTAAGCCATTGAAGTACAAAATCAACTTATAACTAAACACAAATGGTAGTTAAAAGGTCATAGGCAGAATAGAGTAGACAGCAAACATGTGACTAATGTGGCTACTTTAATGTTGCTTAATTTGTGATGACCTTAATTTGAAGAAATTGGGAGGACCCCAAACATTGTATTTTAAGAGATGGCAGCCATGTTTTTGGAAAAGGGAATCACCTAATCATTTCCATGTGTATCCACATTGACTATTCTATTTTGCAAAACAAATAGACCATATTTTAGGAGGTCTTTTATTTCTAGTTCAACTAGATAAAGTATATAAATCATGCTTAGTTTCTCTTTTATTTGCTTATAGTATCTGGAATTTGTGTACATGCTTAGTTGCACCTTCCTTTCAAAGGAGATTGGCAAATCATTACCACATCATTCTAAGCAATGGTGGTGCATTTTGCCAATTGTTGTTTACACATACAAGATATTTCGTAACTTAGATATAGTTTACATGGTAAGTATGGACACTATTTTACATTTTTTCCTACCTCATCCTGTAGCGGGCGATTTTGGACGTGGTTCTTAAGCACTGCCGCTCTCTGGGTTTGTTTACTACAGGTCGATTCATTTTTTATCCTATTAAAGCTGATGAAGGAAGGGAAATAGATGTCTCCAATTAACCCTGCTTGCAAACTGAGGTTAAACAGCGGTCTGTTAGGTTACGGATGCGATCAATGTGGTGGGGCCTTTCTTGTGTTATTTTGACAGAATGACAGGCTTCTGGCAGGGAACAAGGATTAGGATGTTAGGACTGATGCTTTTTGATAGATATGTGAGAGTATGGGATTTAGGGTTTTTGATTAGTGTGCTCGCTAAGATTTTTCTTTCAATCTTATGCCTACGTATTCCCGTTTACCGAAACAGGGAAATCAGAGCGATCGTAGTTCCTCCTATTCTATGGGAGGAAATGGTATTTTGGTGTCTTGTTCAAAGCCCAAGACGTGAAGCTAAATGTGGTTTGTATCTTGTTCAAAGCCCAAGATGTGAAGCTGAAAGGGTTTGACTTTAGAGAGAATTTGTCGTCTCTAAAGAGGGGGTTGTATGTCACAACTGTTTATAAAGCAGAATTACTTTAACCGGGATGTGTGAATCCGGTAATGCCATAATTTCCTTTATAGGATATTTTTAACCTGAAGGAGAAGACTTTAACTCAGTGTAGAGCAATGCTATCTTTCCTTAGGAATTTCTCATGCTAAAAGAGGGACAGTGGCATGGATGTAGATGATCTAGAGGCTTGTCGCTTACAGCAATTAGATGAAGGGGAAGGAGTTGTTGATGTTTGTGTACTGTGAAAGAGGCACAATTTTGATGCTAAAAGGTTGATTGGATCAACCAGTGGTTTTCTTATATAAAGCCTAAGAGGAGGCTAATAGGTTTTCCTTATAAAAATCCTAAGAGGAGGCTAATATGTGTCTCGTACAAAGCCCGAGATAGAGGCTAAAAGGTCTTGACTCAACGAGGGAATCTTTTGGTATCTCGTATAAAGCCCGAGATGGAGGCTATTTGACTCAACAAAAGAGTTTTTGTATCTCGTATAAAGCCCGAGATGGAGGCTAAAATTTTTTTGGCTCAATAAGAACCTTTTTGTATCTCGTATAAAGCCCGAGATGGAGGCGAAAGGCTGAGTGACTCAACGAGGGAGTCTCTTATATGTCTCGTACAAAGCCCGAGAGAGAGGCTAAACGTTGTTTGACTCTGCTGGGGAGAATCATTGTACAAAGCCCAAGAGGAGGCTATGGTGCTGTTTCAGTTGAGTGACAGGTCCAGTATACTGATTTTAAAAGAGAAAATCAGTTCTTATATGAGCAAAGTTGTACTCAAGGATTTGATTCGATGATCAGGGATATTTTGAGGAAATGGGAAATCCAAAGGGTATTGAGACTGTCCGAGTCTACGGGTTTTCTTCCTATTTTACGAAGGGGTCACTTGAGAATGTCTTTGAGACTCAAGGATATTAGACTGTTCGTGTCTAGAGTTTCATCTTTTGTACTATGCTTTGAGAAACAGTAGTAGACTCTTGGAAAGGACTGTTCTATGAAGATGACTAAGTTCTGTTCCTATACCTCTAGGAGGTCGTCGGGACAATTTGTACGAAGCCCAAGAGGAGGCTGGAAGCTTTTAAGAAGACGACGGTTCCTTGTACTAAGCCCAAGAGGAGGTTATCATTCCCGGAGGAAGAGATCATTATACGAAGCCTAAGAGGAGGCTGTGAATACTTCTAAGAAGCCGAGAGGTCCTTGTACTAAGCCCAAGAGGAGGCGGGGTTGCTTTTAGGAAGCCCGTGGGTCCTTGTACAATGCCCAAGAGGAGGCCGATGCTTTTAGGAAGCCCGTGGGTCCCCAAACCCCGAGAAATTCAAGACAGGCTATTCACAAGGAATAAATCAAGCCAGGAAAGTTCGAGAATTTAGAAGAAACTCAAAGATGCCATTCACGAAGAATACATTCATCTCTGGGAGTAGAGTTTCTTGACAATTCCTAATGAGGACAGCCGAAGAGAAGACTATATCTGGTGATCCTATTGGGGATCTAGTTGTCAATTTCTATGAATAAACGAAACGGCGTCACCTAGTTCTAGACGTAGTTGCCGGGGAACCTCTAAATATCTATACTATTATTACACAGTTGATATGAGTTTATGAAAGAAGACTTACAGCGAAATAGCCCCACAATACAGTTATATGTATATGAAAGCGGTAAATGAAAGCATATAAACACTTACTCGGTTGTAGAGCTTCCATGCTGTTTGGTTAGTTGTTCAACAAAGAAAGATTGAAAACAACAGTATATTTCAAAACCAAAGGAGAAAGTGCTTTGAAAAAGAAAGATTTGGGGCTTACAGCTCAAGGAGAGGCCCAGGGTTTTACCAGTGAGCGCACTGTTTGAATTTGTACAGAGGGACTTATACAAGTGACTGAGGCCCAAAAAGGTTTTCTGTACAAAGGGATGGGTCTTACACTCTCTTAAGAGGCCCAAAAAGGTTTAAAGAAAAAGAGTGGGGCTTATAACACGAGGGTAGGCCCAATTGATTTTTCGTTAAAAATGGCGATCGCGCCGAGGTTTTCTTTTAACGCAGAGGGACTTATACAATAAGTGAGGCCCAAAGTTGTTTTTGGTTAAAAGGGGATTGGGTCTTACACTCTATTAGAGGCCCAAAAGTTTTGAATGGGTCTTATAGCTCGAGGAGAGACCCAATTGTTATTTTTCAAAAGGCGACGATCGCGCCGTTTGTTTTTTACGGTATCGGGACTTATACAATATCTGAGGCCCAAAATGATTTGGTCAAAAAAAGGATTGGGTCTTACACTCTATTAGAGGCCCAAAGTGTTTTGAAAATGATTTATGAGGGTTGAATTAATCCAAAAACCCTAATTTGTTTTCAAAATGTGTTTTAATTGAATAAAAATTCAATTAAAATGATCAAAATTGTTTAACATATGGAAAACAAATTGTGATCTTGGATTAATGCTTCAAAAATTAAGTATTGACTTACAAAATAAATAGAAGGCATTAAAAGTTGCAAAATCAAGGTGGAAAAATATTTTAAATGTTAAAAACAATTAAAACATTAATTCTTTGCAAAAATATCAATTATATGAAATAAATAATATTTTTGGGATTTTTTGGGAAAATAAAATATTTCAACATTTTTGTGAATTATTAAAAAAAGAATCAACTCAAAATCATTAAAACTCAGAGAGAAATTAATTTTTGAATCAATTAAATAAAATCACAAAATTCAAATATTTGAATTTGAAAGAAATGGCGCCAAGAACAGCTGAAGAACACGCGTGTGTTCTGGGTTTGGCTGATTTGCATTTTCTATCCAATCTCACTGAATACTTGATTATATCATGCAATCCACATATTAATATGCTCGTCTCAACCTCACGATCATGTTTATGACAATTAATTTCATTTAAATTAAGCATAAAACAAGAAATCACGATAGATCCTTAAGAACCCTAATTTCTACATGAAGGCTGAGATTTTTAATGCACGATTCAAACAAAGCAATTACTTGAGGGGAAACATTCCATGCATGAATATGAACATTTGGCAAAAGTATTGTGCGAGGAAATATGCATAGATTGAGAGATGGCAAGTTTAAGCTTACCTCTAGGTCGTGACAGCAAGAGCAAATTGATTTCTGAGTAGGAAGTGTTACAGATGAATTGTGATGATCTGAACAGCTTCCCTACACCCTATGAAGTGTGTTTGAATGCTTGGACTTGACTGAGAATGGTTGGATCACTTCATGGCATCTCAACTGTAACTTGGTTAAAACCTTGAGCAATTGACTGGTGATTATGAGAAATCAGTGTTCCAGTTGTTGTTTAAGTGTTTGATCAGCTCATATGTGATGTATATGAGGTGTATGTGTGTGATTGGTTTGAGTGGAATTGCTCTCTAATGAAAAACCCGATAGTGACTTGCTAAGAAAGGCATTTTTGAGAGTGAGAAGTGGTTTTTGAGAAAGGCAAGTGTTGTAGGCCTTTGGTGTACTTAAACTGATCACAATTGAGCTCTATTAATAGTAGAGCAAGTTTGTTTTGCAAGGAATAGTGAATGGCAACTGCTGAGTAGGTTTGGCCAATGTTGGCAAATGAAAATCCAAGTCTCCTCTAGCCATTGACTAGAGGTTAGGGCATAGGCTGCTGGTCCCCTTGGTCTTGGATAAGCCTTGACTGAATTCAGTTGCTAAGAGCTCAGTCCATGCCACCTTGATGCTTCCATTGAATGTTCTAATCCAAAATTGGAGTCTTGTCCCTATTTTGGCAATTCTAGGTTCAACATGTTATTTCTTGTTTCAAAGACTTTAGAGGCTTGGCTCAGTGATTGTCCCCTTTAGATTCAATCCTCAGAGGTGTCCAAGTGGATAGGAGCATTTGAATATGGCTGATTTTGGCAAATTGACCAAAAGTGCAAAAATCTGCCTTGCCTTGGCAGATTTCAACAAGGTAACTTGCCAATGTCATATCTCATAACTCAAATTGAATTTGGTAATGTTCTTAGCCATTTTGGAAAGCCCTTACACGATACAACAACTGTTTGAACATGTTTGGTTTTGATCTCTTTTGAATCCAAGTGAAAAATCCCCCTACATTTGGAAAAAAGTAAAGGCAGATTCTGACTTAGTGAAATTTTCACTAAGTGTTGGAACAAAGTAACTTTTCTTGATTTTGATCACTCCATAACTCAAAATCCATGAGGAATTTGGACATAGGTCAGTATGAAGCTTTTGTAGAGGGCAATGTGATCTACAAATCAAGCTTTGAATGGGGAACAATGGCCTTGTGGTTTAGGAGTTATGGTCCTCCAAAGTTGGCATATTAGTGTCACTTTTTCCATAACTTAGAAATTTTTCTAAGTTTTTATGGTTACCCCTTTTACAAGTTATCCCACTTTCTTTGATTTTTCTTGATGAATGATGATTCAAATCATACATTAACATCATTTTAGGGTTAAAAATCCATTTGGGTGAAAAATCTCAAAAAGTCAAAGATGACTTTTGTGCACAGTTGACTTTTTATCAGACGAATTCCAAACTGTGCAATTCTTCAGGAAATCATGTCCTTGACCTAAATCAAACTTGATGGACATGTTCCATGGGTGTCATAGGGTATATTTAATCATGTCTTAGGGTTTGGGAGCATGTCCTGGTCAAAAGTCAAAGCTACAGTTGACTTTCCTCGCGAAACCCTAATTGAGGTGCAGATGAAATTGAGACTTGTTGCTCAAGCTTCTTGGATTAATCCATTGTTCCAAATGGATCAATATAGTATATTAGAGACCCTCAAATCCTCTCTTGAGGTCTTGGTTCATGATTTGTCCCAAAAGTCAACTTGGGGGTGAATTAGGTCAAGAAACCCTAATTCCTGATTTTTGATGTATGCATCCCCTAAGGCAAAATTGACTTGATGATTGGGTCCATGGGGTTCCATGGAGTATATTAGGTTATGTTTTGGATCTTTGGCTCATGCCCAGAGGAAAATTTCCAACTGGAGGCCTTGTTGACCAAAACCCTAATTTGGTGATACTGGCGATCTTGAGACTTGATCCACCTAGAAGGGAGCATCCTTGTGCTTAATCCTTGAAATGGGAGTCCTTTTGATCCATTGTAGATATTTTAGAGGTTAGACAAGTTGAAGATCATGTCAATCCTTGATTGATCCTTTGTCTAAGGCTTTGAGAGGGCTTAAAACCCTAATTTTGATTGTAGTGAATGCTCAACAACCCTTGAGGCATTTGATGAGGCATGATGGTTCATCCATATTGTGATGTTGATTTGCACAATGATGGGAAATCTTTGTGGTCAAAATTTGGGGTATGACAGATGCCCCTATTTAATCTTCTTGGACCCGAAGGTGTGAATGACGAAGGTATTCGGGCATTCGGGGTGCAAGAGGATTAAATATCGGAATACCCGGAATTTTGATGGTGGTTATGAATGGTAGCTTACGCATTCATCTTCTTTAGCTAAGCGATGATGCTTAGAAAAGGTAAACTTTCCCTCGATCCTGGTCTTCAGCCAAGGAGCTGGGCTCAGTTTTCTTTTGAAATAAATCACCCCTCGATCCTGGTTTCCTACCAAGGAACTGGTCTTAGTTTCTGATGTAAACTTCCCCTTGATCCTGGTTTCCTACCAAGGAACTGGTCTTAGTTTCTGATTTAAACTTCCCCTCGATCCTGGTTTCTTACCAAGGAACTGGTCTCAGTTTCTAATTTAAACTTCCCCTCGAGCCTGGTTTCTTACCAAGGAACTGGTCTCAGTTACTCCCATCAATAAAATTTATTGACAAGGGACGCTATTTGTAGCGGTTTTCCTCAAACTTCCCGCCGGATTTTCCTGGGGAGACGCCATTTGACAGAAAAAGATTTGATGTCAGACTTGCTGGGGAACCTATTCGTCTGAATTGTAGAGGTACACAAACTTCTCTGTTTTGGGAGACGCCATTTGTTTCTACCTGGGAACAATGAGTCTCTTGAGAGACCGCTTCCGCTTGGGGTCTTACATCATACTTTTCTCGAGATCTTCTCTGAGAAATGCCATATGATGGGCTCCAATTCTGAGGTGCTGATGACCTTTTCATCCGCGGTCTTTCGGAGAAAGGCAGCTGTACTGCCAACTCTCTGCTTAGGAGGCTTTCTCTGGGGATTTTTCTTTAATCCGGGAAAGCAAAGATATCATCTTAAATGGTGAAGAGTGACATTTGTAGAAAGCTTCTCTGGCTTTTCAGAGGTTCAAGTTATCAAAGTGGTTGAGTGCCGACTCTAATCCAGAGATACACTGGAGGAGAGAGGTAGTGCAGACGCAACATTTCCTGACGAGGAAAGAACTGACATGTCGATTGAGAGGACTGTTATCACTAGGGGATAAGACCGGCGAGAGTGATAGTGATGCAATATGAATATGAATGCAAATCAAATGCATGATGTATGTATGTATGTGCTGAAGAAACTGACACGACATACAGACTGACGAGTGAACACGACTGGATACTCGGCCATCGCGGGGCGAAGAAGTACCGTTGGTCAAAAAAGTAGCAATTCTACCTTGGTTAGGAGAAATAGTCCCTGCAGGGAATACCGTTGATCGGGCTTAGGAGATAAGAACTCGGCCAAAGATGTCAGATGGAATATTCGCATCCGACACTATTGATCCTTCATTCAGGCACACTGACGTAGAAGGAGTACTTTGATTCTGCACTTTGAAGTTCGTTAATTTCTAGAGAAGTGGTTGATGTCCTTTTGATGTTTAACAGTCAAAAGAAATTGCCATCTTTAATTTAAAAGCAGAAAAAGTTTTAACAAGTAAATTCATTTTTGTTTTATTTCAAGAATCGCTTAATCATGTTAAAACACCATTCTGTAAAGCTAAAACAAATAAGAATTACAAACAAAAGCACAAGGGCTCAAATTTTATTGATAGGATGGAGATCAGCCAAACGCGTGATTCTAAAGACTATATACAAAGTTTAAAAATGGTAATTTACAGGGAAAAGGGATACATTGAAACATAACGACCACTATCCTTCTACCAACTTTGAATTCGGGACATCCTGAGCTTCTGTCGAAGATGGCATTGACTGGAGTTTTCCTCCGATGGATGATGTAACTGCTGCTGAGGGACTTGCCTCTATTGAAGATAGTTACTTGCCATTATCCCTAATTTTTTCCTGGATTGTACTTTGATGTTTCCAATCCATCGGGATGATTTTTTTTCATGTCTCTAACTTTTGCCTGGATCACCCTTTCGGGTTTTCAATCCACCGAGACGTTTTTTTTTTTTTTTTTTTTAGTTTAGGCGAAGTATTTCTTGACTACATCAACATTTGTGGGGTAGGCAAATTCCTCTCTGTCCATGGTTGCAAGTCTCAAGGCACCGCCTGAGAAAGCTTTCGTGACCACATAGGGGCCATCATAATTTGGGGTCCATTTGCCCCGAGGGTCAGTGAGAAACGAATGTATCTTCTTGAGCACAAGGTCTCCTTTTCTGAAAACACGAGGTCAGACCTTTTTGTCGAACGCCTTCTTCATTCTTTACTGATACAACTGACCGTGGCATAGTGTTGTGATTCGCTTCTCTTTGATCAGGTTTAATTCGTCATGTCGACTTTGACACCATTCAGCTTCTGAAAGCTTAGCTTCCATCAATACCCAGATTGATGGGATCTCTACTTCTATGGGGAGAACTGCCTCCATGCCATATACTAGAGAGAAAGGGGTTGCCCCTGTGGAAGTGCGGACAGATGTTCGATAACCGTGAAGAGCAAAGGGTAGCATCTCGTGCCAATCTTTGTAGGTTACAACCATCTTTTGAACGATCCTCTTGATGTTCTTGTTAGCCGCTTCTACCGCTCCGTTCATCTTGGGTCGGTAGGGAGATGAGTTACGGTGTTCAATCTCCAACTCTGCGCACAACTCTTTCATCATCTTATTGTTCAAGTTAGATCCATTATCAGTAATGATCTGGCTTGGAACACCATAACGGCAAATGATATTGTTTTTGATAAATCGGACCACCACTTGTCGGGTTACATTAGCGTACGACGTTGCTTCGACCCACTTAGTGAAATAGTCAATGGCTGCTAAAATGAACCGATGTCCGTTTGAAGCCTTAGGTTCGATCAAGCCAATTATGTCGATTCCCCGTATGGAAAAAGGCCACGGGGAACAGAGAACTTTGAGATGTGATGGCGGTACATGAATTTTGTCGGAGTATACCTGACACTTGTGACACCTCTTCATGTACTTGTAGCAGTTGGATTCCATGGTCAACCAATAGTACCCTACTCTTAGAATTTTTCTCGCCATTGTGTGTCCGTTGGCATGAGTGCCAAAGGATCCTTCATGAATTTCTTTCATAAGCATGTCTGCTTCTGGTCTGTCTACGCATCAGAGCAAGACCAAGTCAAAATTCCTCTTATAAAGAGTGTCACCGCTCAGGAAGAAGCTTCCAGCCAATCTTATGAGAGTTTTCCTGTCTTTTCTGAGTGCCCCAGATGGGTACTCTTGTTTCTGAAGGAAGCATTTGATATCGTGATACCAAGGTTGGTCGTCTATGACTGCTTTGATCGTGAAGATGTAAGCGGGCCGTTCAAGGCCCATTATGTCGATCTTAGGCAGGTCATTCTGTTGACCTACACGAATCATGGAAGATAGAGTGGCTAAGGCGTCAGCCATGTGATTCTCATTACGAGGGACGTGATGAAACTCAACTCTGTCGAAGAAAGGTAACAACCTTCTTGCATAGTCTTTGTAAGGAATCAGTCCTAATTGGTATGTGTTCTAATCTCCTTTTATCTGATTGATAACCAAGGCTGAATCGCTGTATACGTCCAAGTTCTTGATCCTTAAATCAATCGCTTCTTCGAGACCCATAATACAAGCTTCGTATTCGGCCTCATTGTTCGTACATTTGAACGTAAGTCTGGAAGTGAAAGGAATGTGGGTACCATGAGGGGTAACAATGATTGCCCAAATTCTGTTTCCATAATGATTAACTGCTCCGTCAAAGATAAGTCCCCACTGGGAACCTGGTTCTGGCCCTTCACTGGGTAACGGTTCATCGTAATCCTTCATTTTTAGATACATGACATCTTTGTCTGAGAAGTCAAACCCGATTGATTCTTGATTGTCAATCGGTTGATGAGCCAAATGATCGGCTAAAATACTTCCTTTAACGGCTTTCTGAGTGTGGTACTCTATGTCATATTCTGATAATAACATCTGCTAACGGGCAATTCTTCCCGTGAGAGCAGGTTTTTCGAAGACGTACTTGATTGGATCCATTTCGGAGATTAACCAAGTAGTGTGACGAATCATGTATTGGCGAAGACGTTTGGCTGCCCAAGCCAAAGCGCAACAAGTTTTCTCAAGCATCGTGTACCGAGTCTCGCAGTCGGTGAATTTCTTTCTTAGATAGTAGATGGCAGACTCTTTTCATTTGGTTTCGTCTTGTTGGCCAAGTACACATCCCATTGAGTCCTCTAGGACTGTGAGGTAAATGATCAGAGGTCTTCCTTCCACTGGAGGTGATAGAATCGGCGGATTCAATAGGTATTCCTTAATACTGTCGAAGGAGGTTTGGTAATCTTCTGACCAAATGCAATCCTGGTTCTTTTTGAGTAATTTGAAAATCGGCGCACACGTGGCGGTCATAAGGAATAAGAATCTGGAGATGTAGTTCAAACGTCCCAAGAATCCTCTGACTTGTTTTTCAGTTTTCGGAGAAGGCATTTCTTGAATGGCCTTGACCTTGTCAGGATCAACCTCAATTCCTTTCTGGCTGACGATGAACCCTAAGAGTTTCCCTGAATGGACACCGAAGGTGTACTTGTTGGGATTCAAGTGGAGTTTGTACTTCCTCAAATGCTCGAATAGTTTCGACAGGTGGGTCACATGCTCCTCTTCTGTCTTAGATTTTGCAATCATGTCATCGACATATACCTCTATTTCCTTGTGTATCATGTCATGAAAAAGAGTAGTCATGGCCCTTTGATAGGTTGCCCCGGCGTTCTTCAAACCGAACGACATCACCTTGTAACAAAAGGTACCCCATGGGGTAATGAACGAAGTTTTCTCCATGTCTTTCGGTGCCATTTTGATCGGGTTATAGCCTAAGAATCCATCCATGAAGGAGAAAATTTTGAACTTTGTTGTGCTGTCTACCAGCATGTCAATGTGTGGTAAAGGAAAGTCATCCTTTGGACTTGCCTTGTTCAGATCCCTGTAATCAACACACATTCTGACCTTTCCGTCCTTTTTCAGAACGGGTACGATATTGGCTAACCATTGAGGATATTCAGATGTAGCAAGGAAACCTGTGTTGATCTATTTCTGTACCTCCTCTTTGATTTTGATGGCCATGTCCGGGTGAGTCCATCTCAACCTTTGCTTTACTGGCGGACATTCCGATCTTAACGGCAAGTGATGTTCCACGATGCTGGTATCCAACCCTGGCATATCCTGATAGGACCAAGCGAATACATCGGGGAATTCTTTGAGAAGCTTTATCAAACCCTCTCTGGCAGTTGGAATGAGCAGTGCCCCAATCCTGATTTCTTTTCTCTCTTTTTCCGAACCCAAGTTTATCGTTTCCAACGGCTCTTTGTGAGGTTCAATGGACCTTTCCTCCTGTCTGAGTAGTCGAGAGATCTCTTCTGGAATTTCGTTGTCAACTTCTTCTTCAGCCCCAAATACCGGGAACTCAAAGTTGGGAGAAGGCATCGGATCGTATGTTTCAACTAGGTTTAAAACAAGCACTCTGAATGACGTGATAATTCATGTTTAGAAGAGATAGAGAAAATGCAAGTGTGTGCAGTGTATTTCTTTTACTGCTTGTTTTTATTATTGAATTGTTTTTTAGGATTACCATTTTCTGAGAAAAAGCAAAAAGAGAAAACAACAATTAATGCGGAAATTACAGAATGACGTTATTTTATTAATGAACAAGTCGATTCTTGAAACTACAACCCTATAAAACAAAACTCTGTCGCTTTGGGTGAAGCGAAGAGGGAAAATTTACAGAAAGTGAGCCCTATCAAAACATCCGTCTCACCTGGGCAGGGTGAATGGTTAAAGGTGGCAATTACTTTGACTGATGAACAATCCTTGGAACCTCGACGGCAACCAATTGGCGGCGAACTCCTCGGTGAATCACAAAGTCTGGCACCTTCCTTGATTTGTCTTCAGAAATGACGCTGATTTCTGGTGGAGCAGGATCATTGGAATCTGTCTCCCAGGTAGAATTGTCGTAGGAGGATTCCTCAGTTGTATTTTGCATAGCATTGGTGCTCTCAGCTGTATCTCCCCATCCAGTTGGCTGGATGTCTTCGAGCCTAATACGAGAGCTTTCGGGAGCGGTGTACTTGACCATATAGTCAAATTTTCCACTCGGTTGTCCCAAGGTGTCCCATAATTCTTTCGAACTGGAGGAGTCATCCCTCTCGATGACGTTGACCTTAGGAAAAGCGTAGTTGATGAATTCTAGTCCTGCAAACGTTGCGAATTCATCGTCATGTTGAGTAGTTTCTGAATGAACTGAGTGTTGATCCCATGACATGGTGGGGACACAGGTATTCTGTTCAATGACGGTCAGCTGATTTTCATTGTTCGGCTGACTTTCTGGCCCCAAGTCTCCTGGGTAAGGCTGCCACATTGGCAGACCATCCATTGGGCCATAGTAGTCGTGGTCAAAGTTATCTTTCATCGGAGTGTCTTCCTCTAATGAATTTGGCGGAGCACGGCATCCTCCCGGGTCACAATCCCCGTATATCATTTCGATGTCTGACCTGGGTATAAATCTCGGACTCTCCGTAGGAAAGCAAAAAGGAGTTTGCGTTTCGTCCTGAGACATATAACCGTCCTTGTTAAGATAAGGCTTCCACTCTTCCTCTGTGTCAGAGGGATCTTCCTCATTGATAGCATGGACTGCTTGAGGGACTGGTTGAAGAAAACCTCCACTACGGAAGAAATCCTGAATGGGATGAAGACTTTCATCGTTAGCAGCTGTCCGGGCACAGGTTGCAGAAAAACCAAGACCCTTCTTTGTTTTATTGTCAATAGGAATGACAAGCTGTCCCCATCCGGTTGTATTGGTACTCTCGACCGCTTTGATAGCATCTTTGTATGAGGAAATCAAAGTTCCTCCTCTTGATTGATCGTCCTTGTGTAACGAAAGCGCTTGGAACTGGGTTCCGATTATCCCTTCTGGTTCCACATAAGTGGATGACGATAAATTGCTGACGAGCAAGGCCTGTTCTCCACAGAATATGACAAGTTGATCGTTCTGAACGAACTTTAGCTTTTGGTGGAGGGTTGAAGTGACCGCTCCAGCCTGATGTATCCAAGGTCTTTCTAATAAACAACTGTATGTTGCCCGGATGTCCATGACCTGGAAAGTGACTTGGAAAGTGTGAGGACCGATGGTTACGGGAAGATCAACTTCGCCGATAACTGTTTTTCTGGATCCGTCGAACGCTTTGACGATGACCTCGCTGGTTCTCATCGGAGGGCCTTTGAATGATAATTGCATCAAAGTGGACTTCGGCATAACATTCAGGGCTGACCCTGTGTCTACCAGTACGCTGGCTAAAGCATCGTCTTGGCAGTTAACTGTAATGTTGAGCGCCATGTTATGACGACGACCCTCTTTGGGTAATTCCTCATCACTAAATCCCAAATTATTGCAGGAAGTGATGTTAGAGACAATGCTATCGAACTGTCTGATTGTTATATCCTGTTCCACAAAGGCTTGTTCCAAGACTTTCTGTAGAGCCTCCCTGTGGGCTTCTGAACTGAGTAACAGTGATAATGCCGAGATCTTTGAAGGAGTCTGTAACAGTTGATCGACAATGTTGTATTCACTCCTTTGGATGAGCTTCAGCATCTCATCAAAATTTTTCGAAAGGTCGGGATTACTGGATTGACCGACTGATGGATCGGGAGCTTCTGTCTGAAGTTCTTTTTCCTTGTTAGGTTCTCCAACTCCTCGGTTGAAGATTCAACCGCTCCGTGTTACACGACTGATGTCTGCAATATTCACGACGGAGGGTAATAAAATTTCCTTTCCATTTTCAATTATCGTTGCACCGTATTTGTAAGGGATTGCCTTAGCTGATTCATACGGTAGTGGTCCCGGCAGATAGATGACTATGGGAACCTTCTAATTTTTCTGACCATCATAAGTAATCTCGATCCGTTCCCGGTTGGGAGCTCTAGATTCGTCAAGTAGAGGGATGATGGAAAAAACATCCCTGGTCTGGTGATGACCAGAGATGACGACAACGTCCTCAATTTGACTGTTAAGGTAGCTCGGCGTCCAGTTGATGGGTCCGGAACTTGGATATGGGCGGATCTCTCCACGATCCACCTGACCCTGAAGAGCTGCTCTCACAAGGTAACACCCTTGGTTACTTTCCGAACAGACACTACAACGGTCATAATTGTGTGGTGGCACCTGGCCACGCCCATTTTGAATACAATGTAACCTCACTAGGTTAGCTTCCACAGATCGGACATCCTGACTTTGACGTCGAGTAGGATTCCTGTTACTGATACTAATCTGCTGAGTATCTTCATCCATATAGATTGGCATCCACCAATGATTTAACAAGTGCTAGAGTGCTTCTTGGACAAGGGTACAACCTCGATCGTTTTCGCAACCTGCTTTACAGCTTTGATAGTCGTGTGATATTAAGAATCCGAGTCGGACCTGTTCAGCATGTAACTCTACCAGGTTGGTATTCATCACGCGAATATCAAAGATTTAAACCGTGCTGATCTGATAGGGGTTCCCATCATGGTAGTCTTGGATCCATCCAAGATCCATCTGACGCTGGAGGGCCTCTTGTATGAAAGAGCATCCCAGTTTGTTTACCGAGCAAGTCAGACAAGAACTGTAATCGTACCGCGACACATTATGATACTGGCTTTTCCTTGAGTGCATCGCCACCAAGTTGACATTCATCGCACGGACGTTGTGGTTCTGAATGACATTGGAATTCATATAGACCATGTTAACTCCACGAACTCGGTGCTCTTGGATCCATCCGAGATCCATCTCTTCCTGTAGAGCTGCTTGCACCACAGAACATCCTTGATTACTCTTAGAGCATATATCACATTGGTGATAATTATGAGGTGGCACATGGCCATATCCACTCTGTCTACAATGCATCTTGACCAGATTGGTCCTCAATAAGAGTACATCATGAATTTGATAGACATTGTTAAATTCTTTCTCAATCAGGTTGACTGCAGCTTTCTCATGTTGAGGCAGCAGGTTTGTGAGAACATTGGGATTCGTATCTTTGAAAGATAAGAGCCCGCTCCTAACAAGCTTTTGCACGTCAGATTTGAAATTGAGACAATTCTCTATGTTATGCCCTGATCCTCCATGATGATAAGGGCATGTATGGTCCACCTTAAACCAAAATGGCGGATTTTCCGGTACTGTAAGAGGATACTTAGTCTGGATATGCCCCTTAGCCAGTAGTAACGGAAATAGTTCTGCGTACAACATGGGTATAGGATCAAACCCTGATGGTCGTGTTGCACGGTTGTTGTTATATGGAGGACGAGCCTGCTGAAGAGGCTGTTGTGTCCTTTGCTGATTAGGTTGGCTTTGCGCAACCTGAGGTTGATACGTAGGAATAGGCGCAGGGCCGATAGCAGGAATTACAGTTGCTACTGGTTGATAACGTCGCCTTTGCTTTCCGAGAGAGATATTCCCAATATCCTGCTCTTTTTTCTTAGGGAGAGCACTACCGTATCATTTTGTACTGCTTGATGGTCCAGCGTCTTTTGCCAAACGTCCTTCTCGGACGGCTTCCTCAAGACGAACTCCCATGCCCACCATCTCGGTGAAGTCACTGGGCGCACTGGCAACCATTCTGTCATAGTAAAATGAGCTTAAGGTCTTTAAGAAGATCTTTGTCATCTCTTTTTCCTCAAGAGGTGGACAAATTTGAGCGGCAATTTCACGCCATCTCTAGGCGTACTCCTTAAAGGTTTCCTTGTCCTTTTGTGACATTGATCTGAGTTGATCTCTGTCCGGTGCCATGTCCAAATTATATTTGTATTGTTGGACGAAGGCAGTACCAAGATCTCTGAATGTGCTAATCGTAGCACAGTTTAAACCCATGTACCATTTTAATGCGGCACCGGTTAAACTATCCTGAAAGTAGTGAATCAGCAGGTCCTGATTCTCAGTCTGAGCTGACATTCGCCGAGCGTACATCACCAGATGGCTCTGAGGGCAAGAGCTACCCTTGTACTTTTCAAATTCGGGCACTTGGAACTTGTGCAGGACTTTCACATTGGGGACCAGACAAAGGTCTGCGGCGTCCTTTCCAAATAGGTCCTGACCGCGAATAGCTTGCAGTTCCTTTTGCATTTCCAAGAACTGTTCCTAGAATTCATCCATTCGGTCAAACATAATTTCCTTTTTACCAAAAGGTATCTGTGGAATCTGTCCTTCCGGGACAGTGTGCACCACATGGGGTGGTACCGTGACTACGGCAGTGAGTCTTGGCGTTTCCCGAAGTTTGTAACCTTCAGGAGTCTTCAATATGCCTCTGGCATCTTCGCTTTCCCGAAGTTTGTAACCTTCGGGCCCAGCGGCTTCTGTTATGATTCCCTGATCTTCAGTGATCGGCGGAACTTATCCTTCCGGGATATAGTTTGCAGGCATGCCCCAGGGACGATCTTTCGGCATCTGATACCTAGGATCAAACTTCTCCATAATGGTCGTTGAGGTGATCTCTGAGATCATAGTCCTTTGTAGCTGAGCTTCTTCCATGGCTTGCATGTCGTTACGAAGCTTTCTCATATCCTCTCTCAGAGCGTCGATCTCTTCTTTCAACTCTCTATTTTCTTCCTCAAGATCATCCATCTTTTTCTGACGATTGGCCCGAGTATTGTACGAATGAGACAGTTTGACTCTAGAACCGAGACACAAACGTGAGATTCGTAGGTAAGAAGAATACGCGATGTGAGAATGATGAATGCAATGATTATATTAATTGTTTTTTGGTTTAATCAAAATAAACTTCGACAATTAGATTGCAAATATCAAACGGTGGGGAAACCCCTTTTTATTGAATTCAAAGGATTCCAGAAATGGAAATACAGTAGATTACAAGGTGCAGAAACAGAAACCTAAGCTAATGGGTCCCGAGAGAACTCGGGTGCTGATTCTGGTATCTTCCTTTTATTTGATCGGGGCTCTTGAGCCGTTGTCGGGTTGTCATTCCTTTGCCAGGTGAAAGGAGCGAGCAAATTCCTTTGGTCATCCTGATTTTCTACAGCATGTTGCTCTAAAATCTCAATCAGAGCGTCATTTTCTTTCAGTAATTGCTGTATTTTGATGCACTCTACATCAAGGGTGCAGTACTTGTTCTTCCAAGACCTCCTCTCCCATTGAACTTTGTTGAGAGTAACCTGAAGCTTTTCAGTTTCCGTCATGAAGTACATGACAGATTCCCTCGGCGGAGGAACTCCGTGACGAGGATAAGGCATCTTTAGCTTGAGAGCTCTAGTTTGTACCCAGTGGAGATAAGGCTCCACCGAGACACAGTCCGGTTTTCCTAGAGACTCCCGTCCTTTCTTATGAACGTGCTTCCAAGCGTGCACTATTTCCGTCTTTAGTGCTCTGTCACTTTCTCTTCCTTGAAGAAAAGACCTTCCAGATGAGCATTCCATGGGACGTGCCTCATCGGGTATCCAAACTGACGGCGAACCAATATCGGATGATAGTTGATTCCTCCCTTAGTTCCTATAAGGGGTACATTGGGGAAGTTTCCACAACGGTCAATGATCCTGATTCCATGATAAATCCTATTACACCAATCTATGTCAGAGTTGGTGAGAGACATGATTTTCTGCGACCAACGTAAGGCACTCTTATGATCCCAAAAAGTAGCAGACTTAGGTAAATGGGAGATAAACCATTTATAAAGCAAAGGTACACAACATGTGATCTCCCCTCCGCTGTACAAATTCCCTAAGTGTATAGAATGATACGCATCTGCGAGCAAAGTCGGCACAGGGTTTCCAATGAGAAAAACCTTAATAGCGTTGATATCGACGAAGTTATTAATGTTGGGCAACAAAAATAATCCGTAGGTGAGTAAAACAAAGATGCTTTCAAAAGCAGTCCCGTTCCCTATACTAGCGAAGTACAGAGCTTTCTTTGTCAGAAACTGGGCTGGCAAACCTTGTATGCCCCCCTTGGTAGTCATGTAAGTCCTGAACTCTGACTCGTCCAAATGAATTGCTTTCGCAATGGTCTAATTCTTTGGAATTTCTTCCAGTCCAGAAAATGGAGCTCGATCAGTCATATGTAATTCAATCAGATGAGAATACTCCTCCAGCGTTGGTGCGAGCTGGTAATCCGGGAATGTGAAGCAGTGATAAACCGGATCGTAGAACTGAATGAGCGCGTCCATGATTCCCTCAATCACATGGACCCTTAACAGAGGTAGCAGACCTCCGTACTTGGCTCTGAAGGCCTCTTAGTTTGTGATCATTCTCGCCAAACCTCTCAAATCCTCTAGTTTTGGAACCTTGAAGGTGTACTTGTGAGTTTTCCTTTTACTGAAATCCATTAGCACAATCCTTTTCCCTGATATTTGCAATCACAATCTTAGTTTAATTTGAAAAACAGAGAGACTAGAAGAGAAATTTTTTTGAATGTTTTAATGTTTTTTAAATGAATGCATGAATGCAGCACACAAAAACATAGAAAAAACATGGGGTCAAAGGGTCGTTGTCATGAAGTCAAGGCTCTACCCATCCCCAAAGGTTTATACTAGGGCAATTTTTGTACCTGTACTCAAAATCATCAGCTCCTCCGAGGAAAGCAGAACAACAAGCGGATCGCCAGCGAGTTGTAGAGTAATCTTAGAGTAAGTGCCATTCACCGAGAATAGATCACTAGCCTCAAATAAGGGTAGTATCGTGTAACAACTATTTCTGATAATTTCCGCACTACAAAAGGGTTTAGCTCCTCAGCTTCTCATGCATCGCAACCGACCCATTGTCTAGGTGAGAGAATGGTTACGTTAGGATGCCTCCACTGAGGTTGATGGTCGACCTTGTCGCCATCACTTATCTTAAGTGTATACTCAATCTTTCCACATGCGGCATCACACGCATTCCCATTAGCAGAAAAATAAACAGGTATAGCAATTAGGAAAAGCAGCATATATATTCGTCCTAAAGTCCTAGACCTTTTAAAGCTATGAATCCTATGTTCTTGACAGAAAATGGGTTCCCCGGCGGAAGCCCCAATCTGTGGTTTTCACACAAGAGAAGAGAAAAAAGGTTAGAGAATCTTTCTCGGGCAGGCCCCACGGTGGGCGCCACTTTTCTGTGGCGGCCACCGCCATGAAAAAGATTCGTCCAAGGTTTTCATCTTAAATGTTAAGAAAGAATGAGAAGCCCCACGGTGGGCGCCACTTTTCTGTAGCGAGCGATTTTGGACGCGGTTCTTAAGCGCTGTCGCTTTCTGGGTTTGTTTACTACAGGTCGATTCATTTTTTATCCTATTAAAGCTGATGAAGGAAGGGAAATAGATGTCTCCAATTATCCCTGCTTGCAAACTGAGGTTAAACAGCAGTCTGTTAGGTTACGGATGCAATCAATGTGGTGGGGCCTTTCTTGTGTTATTTTGACAGAATGACAGGCTTCTGGCGGGGAACAAGGATTAGGATGTTAGGACTGATGCTTTTTGATAGATATGTGAGAGTATGGGATTTAGGGTTTTTGATTAGTGTGCTCGCTAAGATTTTTATTTCAATCTTATGCCTACGTATTCCCGTTTATCGAAACAGGGAAATCAGAGCGATCGTAGTTCCTCATAATTCTATGGGAGGAAATGGTATTTCGGTGTCTTGTTCAAAGCCCAAGATGTGAAGCTAAATGTGGTTTGTATCTTGTTCAAAGCCCAAGATATGAAGCTGAAAGGGTTTGACTTTAGAGAGAATTTGTCGTCTCTAAAGAGGGGGTTGTATGTCACAACTGTTTATAAAGGAGAATTACTTTAACCGGGATGTGTGAATCCGGTAATGCCATAATTTCCTTTATAGGAGATTTTTTACCTGAAGGAGAAGACTTTAACTCAGTGTAGAGCAATGCTATCTTTCCTTAGGAATTTCTCATGCTAAAAGAGGGACAGTGGCATAGATGTAGATGATCCAGAGGCTTGCCGCTTACAGCAATTAGATGAAGGGGAAGGAGTTGTTGATGTTTGTGTACTATGAACGAGGCACAGTTTTGATGCTAAAAGGTTGATTGGATCAACCAGTGGTTTTCTTATATAAAGCCTAAGAGGAGGCTAATAGGTTTTTCTTATACAAAGCCTAAGAGGATTCTAATATGTGTCTCGTACAAAGCCCGAGAGAGAGGCTAAAAGGTTTTGACTCAACGAGGGAATCTTTTGGTATCTCGTATAAAGCCCGAGATGGAGGCTATTTGACTCAACAAGAGAGTTTTTGTATCTCGTACAAAGCCCGAGATGGAGGCTAAAATTTGTTTGGCTCAATAAGAACCTTTTTGTATCTCGTATAAAGCCCGAGATGGAGGCGAAAGGGTGAGTGACTCAACGAGGGAGTTTCTTATATGTCTCGTACAAAGCCCGAGAGAGAGGCTAAACGTTGTTTGACTCCGCTGGGGAGAATCATTGTACAAAGCCCAAGGGGAGGCTATGGTGCTGTTTCAGTTGAGTGACAGGTCCAGTATACTGATTTTAAAAGAGAAAATCAGTTCTTATATGAGCAAAGCTGTACTCAAGGATTTGATTCGATGATCAGGGATATTTTGAGGAAATGGGAAATACAAAGGGTATTGATACTGTCCGAGTCTACGGGTTTTCTTCCTATTTTACGAAGGGGTCACTTGAGAATGTCTTTGAGACTCAAGGATATTAGACTGTCCGTGTCTAGAGTTTCATATTTTGTACTATGCTTTGAGAAATAGTAGTAGACTCTTGGAAAGGACTGTTCTATGAAGATGACTAAGTTCTGTCCCTATACCTTTAGGAGGTCGTCGAGACAATTTGTACGAAGCCCAAGAGGAGGCTGGAAGCTTTTAAGAAGCCGACGGTTCCTTGTACTAAGCCCAAGAGGAGGCTATCATTCTCGGAGGAAGAGATCATTATACGAAGCCTAAGAGGAGGCTGTGAATACTTCTAAGAAGCCGAGAGGTCCTTGTACTAAGCCCAAGAGGAGGCGGGGTTGCTTTTAGGAAGCCCGTGGGTCCTTGTACAATGCCCAAGAGGAGGCCGATGCTTTTAGGAAGCCCGTGGGTCCCCAAACCCCGAGAAATTCAAGACAGGCTATTCACAAGGAATAGATCAAGCCAGGAAAGTTCGAGAATTTGGAAGAAACTCAAAGATGCCATTCACGGAGAATACATTCATATTTGGGAGTAGAGTTTCTTGACAATTCCTAATGAGGATAGACGAAGAGAAGACTGTATCTAGTGATCCTATTGGGGATCTAGTTGTCTATTTCTACGAATAAACGAAACGGTGTCACCTAGTTCTAGACGTAGTTGCCGAGGAAACTCTAAATATCTATATTATTATTACACAGTTGATATGAGTTTATGAAAGAAGACTTACAGCGAAACAGCCCCACAATACAGTTATATGTATATGAAAGCGGTAAATGAAAGCATATAAACACTTACTCGGTTGTAGAGCTTCCATGCTGTTTGGTTAGTTGTTCAACAAAGAAAGATTGAAAACAACAGTATATTTCAAAATCAAAGGAGAAAGTGCTTTGAAAAAGAAAGATTTGAGGCTTACAGCTCAAGGAGAGGCCCAGGGTTTTACCAGTGAGCGCACTGTTTGAATTTGTACAGAGGGACTTATACAAGTGACTGAGGCCCAAAAAGGTTTTCTGTACAAAGGGATGGGTCTTACACTCTCTCAAGAGGCCCAAAAAGGTTTAAAGAAAAAGAGTGGGGCTTATAACACGAGGGTAGGCCCAATTGATTTTTCGTTAAAAATGGCAATCGCGCCGAGGTTTTCTTTTAACGCAGAGGGACTTATACAATAAGTGAGGCCCAAAGTTGTTTTTGGTTAAATAGGGATTGGGTCTTACACTCTATTAGAGGCCCAAAAGTTTTGAATGGGTCTTATAGCTCGAGGAGAGGCCCAATTGTTATTTTTCAAAAAGGGGCGATCGCGCCGTTTGTGTTTGACGGTATCGGGACTTATACAATATCTGAGGCCCAAAACGATTTGGTCAAAAAAAGGATTAGGTCTTACACTCTATTAGAGGCCCAAATTATTTTGAAAATGATTTATGAGGGTTGAATTAATCCAAAAACCCTAATTTGTTTTCAAAATGTGTTTTAATTAAATAAAAATTCAATTAAAAAGATCAAAATTGTTTAACATATGGAAAACAAATTGTGATCTTGGATTAATGCTTCAAAAATTAAGTATTGACCTACAAAATAATTAGAAGGCATTAAAAGTTGCAAAATCAAGGTGGAAAAAATATTTTAAATGTTAAAAACAATTAAAACATTAATTCTTTGCAAAAATATCAATTATATGAAATAAATAATATTTTTGGGATTTTTTGGGAAAATAAAATATTTCAACATTTTTGTGAATTATTAAAAAAAGAATCAACTCAAAATAATTAAAACTGAGAGAGAAATTAATTTTTGAATCAATTAAATAAAATCACAAAATTCAAATATTTGAATTTGAAAGAAATGGCGCCAAGAACAGCTGAAGAACACGAGCGTGTTCTGGGTTTGGCTGATTTGCATTTTCTATCCAATCTCACTGAATACTTGATTATATCATGCAATCCACATATCAATATGCTCGTCTCAACCTCACGATCATGTTTATGACAATTAATTTCATTTAAATTAAGCATAAAACAAGAAATCACGATAAATCCTTAAGAACCCTAATTTCTGCATGAAGGCTGGGATTTTTAATGCACGATTCAAACAAAGCAATTACTTGAGGGGAAACATTCCATGCATGATTATGAACATTTGTCAATAGTATTGTGCGAGGAAATATGCATAGATTGAGAGATGGCCAAGTTTAAGCTTACCTCTAGGTCGTGATAGCAAGAGCAAATTGATTTCTGAGTAAGAGGTGTTACAGATGAATTGTAATGATCTGAACAGCTTCCCTACACCCTATGGAGTGTGTTTGAATGCTTGGACTTGACTGAGAATGGTTGGATCACTACATGGCATCTCAACTGCAACTTGGTTAAAACCTTGAGCAATTGACTGGTGATTCTGAGAAATCAGTGTTCCAGTTGTTGTTTAAGTGTTTGATCAGCTCATATGTGATGTATATGAGGTGTGTGTGTGATTGGTTTGAGTGGAATTGCTCTCTAATGAAAAACCCGATAGTGACTTGCTAAGAAAGGCATTTTTGAGAGTGAGAAGTGGTTTTTGAGAAAGGCAAATGTTGTAGGCCTTTGGTGTACTTAAACTGATCACAATTGAGCTCTATTTATAGTAGAGCAAGTTTGTTTTGCAAGGAATAGTGAATGGCAACTGCTGAGTAGGTTTGGCCAATGTTGGCAAATGAAAATCCAAGTCTCCTCTAGCCATTGACTAGAGGTTAGGGCACAGGCTGCTGGTCCCCTTGGTCATGGATAAGCCTTGACTGAATTAAGTTGCTAAGAGCTCAGTCCATTCCACCTTGATGCTTCCATTGAATGCTCTAATCCAAAATTAGAGTCTTGTCCCAATTTTGGCAATTCTAGGTTCAACATGCTATTTCTTGTTCCAAAGACTTTGGAGGCTTGGCTCACTGATTGTCCCCTTTAGATTCAATCCTATGAGGTGTCCAAGTGGATAGGAGCATTTGACTTTGGCTGATTTTGGTAAATCGACCAAAAGTTCAAAAATCTGGCTTGCCTTGGCAGATTTCAGCAAGGCAACTTGCCAGTGTCATATCTCATAGCTCAAATTGAATTTGGTAATGTTCTTGGCCATTTGGGAAAGCCCTTACATGATACAACAACTGTTTGAACATGTTTGTTTTTGATCTCTTTTGAATCCAAGTGAAAAATCCCCCTACATTTTGAAAAAAGTAAAGGCAGATTCTGACTTAGTGAAATTTTCACTAAGTGTCGGAACAAAGTAACTTTTCTTGATTTTGATCACTCCATAACTCAAAATCCATGAGGAATTCTGACATAGGTCAGTATGAAGCTTTTGTAGAGGGCAATGTGATCTACAAATCAAGCTTTTAATGGGGAACAATGGCCTTGTGGTTTAGGAGTTATGGTCCTCCAAAGTTGGCATATTAGTGTCACTTTTTCCATAACTTAGAAAATTTTCTAAGTTTTTATGGTTACCCCTTTTACAAGTTATCCCACTTTCTTTGATTTTTCTTGATGAATGATGATTCAAATCATACATTAACATCATTTTAGGGTTAAAAATCGATTTGGGTGAAAAATCTCAAAAAGTCAAAGTTGACTTTTATGCACAGTTGACTTTTTATCAGACGAATTCCAAACTGTGCACTTCTTCAGGAAATCATGTCCTTGACCTAAATCAAACTTGATGGACATGTTACATGGGTGTCATAGGGTATATTGAATCATGTCTTAGGGTTTGGGAGCATGTCCTGGTGAAAAGTCAAAGTTACAGTTGACTTTCCTCACGAAACCCTAATTGAGGTGCAGATGAAATTGAGACTTGTTGCTCAAGCTTCTTGGATTAATCCATTGTTCCAAATGGATCAATATAGTATATTAGAGACCCTCAAATCCTCTCTTGAGGTCTTGGTTCATGATTTGTCCCAAAAGTCAACTTGGGGGTGAATTAGGTCAAGAAACCCTAATTCCTGATTTTTGATGTATGCATCCCCTGAGGGAAAATTGACTTGATGATTGGGTCCATGGGGTTCCATGGAGTATATTAGGTTATGTTTTGGATCTTTGGCTCATGCCCAGAGGAAAATTTCCAACTGGAGGCCCTGGTCGACCAAAACCCTAATTTGGTGATACTGGCGATCTTGAGACTTGATCCACCTAGAAGGGAGCATCCTTGTGCGTAATCCTTGAAGTGGGAGTCCTTTTGATCCATTGTAGATATTTTAGAGGTTAGACAAGTTGAAGATCATGTCAATCCTTGAGTGATCCTTTGTCTAAGGCTCTGAGAGGGCTTAAAACCCTAATTTTGATTGTAGTGAATACTCAACAACCCTTGAGGCATTTGATGAGGCATGATGGTTCATCCATATTGTGATGATGATTTGCACAATGATGGAAAATCTTAGTGGTCAAAATTTAAGGTATGACACACCCCTCAAGAGAAATTGGAAAAGTTACCATATCAGAAAGTTAGAATGCCACATAAGCATAAGTAGTTCAAAACTCAAGTATTTCTTTCTATACTTTCTTTGGTATAAGACTTTCTCTAAGCCTCTAAAAACAAATCCATTCAATTGTTTCAGTTTAGAACTTTATTAAAACTTACTGGGATGTTTTTGTACCATCCTTTTCAAAAGGCAACAAAACACACCATAATGTCAAGATATTATCTTGAATAAAAGTACTTCAAGTTGCCACGACAGTAGTGTCTTTATTACATCAACCAAGATTTTGGTGGAGTCATCCCAAAATAGGGCTAAGATTCACTTCCTAATCTCAACCCCTTTAAACAACACATTCCTTAGAATACAAGGGATTGACAAAACAAATACCTTATTAATCAATATGAAGACCTTACTTTTTCATGAGATAGATGTAGGAACTCCAACTCAAGATAAGATTTTCCTGTAAAATAACAATTCAAAACACCTCATTTAAATGTCTAAAAAGACTCACGCAGTTTGGCTAAATTACTTACGTCCGTCACTATAGAGCAGCTATAGTTCCACTTTATTGATCAATGCCCCGTTCCCACTATCTGGTTCGATCCCCACGCTCTCGCAGTGCCGGCTCTAACCTTTATTGCTTCTCACTCTCGTGACGAAACAGTGTTAAATAACCTCTCTCTCTCGTGACGAAGTTATTTAAATTAAACTTAGAAACAAAGACCAAAACTGAATTTATTATAAGTTAACACTAATTTAATTACCGAGTCCCGTCGGAACGACAGTCCTCACAAACCGGACTCTAAACATTTAGCCTGACATAGAATTAAATGAAAACAACATAGACATGGTAATTAAATTTGAAAGCATTACGATAGCTAGTGTAGGAAAACGATAAACAATAATAATTAGCAATGCAATAAAGAACCTGTAAAGACTCGAAGCAGAATGTGAAAATAAAGAACTTGAATTAACTTAAATAATGACGGCAAGCTTTGATCCAAGCGTTACAAATTAAAGGCCTAAATACTAATGGTGTGGTAGTTCCTCAATGTGAGATAACTACCACTTTTACAATGGTAATTTCCTGCCTAAAACTATGAACAGCGCTTTCGCGCACAGAAACTTGGATCCTTTCAAATGTAAAGAAAACTACTATATATAGAGGGACATTTTGTTCTGTAACTTCCATGGAGCATAAGTGAGTGGTGGAGAAAGTGGGAGTAGTGGAAAGTTGGAGAAGTCTCCGAGAAACTGGTTGAACGTGTGTAACTGTGAAAATCTGAACTTCTGATGCTTCGTGTCCACGTCTGTGCACAACGTATTAAATCTGTTTTGGATCCATGACGATCGTGATGTTTCTGTGACGCTTGTGATGCATTTTGAGTCTGTCACGGTCGTGAGGGACCTGTGACGGTCGTCACACCAGCAGAATTTGGATTCTGCTGTTTTCTTCTCTTTTCTGCATCTTTTCTTCCTTGTTTTGCTTCTTTTCTCCACTTTGCATACTTTTAACTTGGAAATAGAAATACCTGCAAAAACACTTGAATAGTTGTGGAATAATCGGAAATTATGTGAACACGATATAATAATTGAATGTAAATCAAGGAAAAAAATACGATACATTTTCGTGTTATCAAACACCCCCACACTTAAACCTTTGCTTGTCCTCAAGCAAACCATGACTCGTAGGAAAAATAATGTATACGGATACTCATCCTAGGCTACCAACTCTACTTCGGTTAAGTTTGTGTCATAGGTACTAGCTTACACACTAAGGATATCGTAACAACACAATTTCGCTTTTGCGGTCATCAACCTCCATCCTATACAAACCAATCCAAATCACGTCATTATACCTAAGCCTAACTAACTCATCCTTCTTTTATCCCTTTTCATTCCGACGCAATCACATTAAGCCCGTTATCCTTTCACACTCATGGTAGGATAACCTGTTAGTGACTATGATCTCATTATTATTATCAATTTTTTTCTTTTGCACATTGGCTTAAATATCAATAAAATAAAGAAGTTTGCACCGTTGGGCTAAATGATCGGGTGAGGATCATCTAACTTAGAAGGAGCATTTCTTTTCATTCATTTTTTTTCAATTTACCATTTAAACATGAGATCATACGCTTATTTGCATCGGCTTCCTGCTTAGTGCGTGCTTAGGATGGTGCTGACAGCTAAATAAACTAATCAGGGACTACTAAAGGGGTGAGAACTTAAGGCTATGGCATAACAAGTACTCAAATCGATTTCCATAATAGGGAGGCTCACGATGTTAAGACGATACCGATCTTGCGGAATTTTTCCCACGTCTTACAATCTAACCTCAATTTCGTCTTTAACCTAAGATTTTCAAAAGAAACCCTATTTTTAACGCAAAAATTTTCAAAATATTTGGTGTGGCTCAAGGGAGTGGGAAATCGGTAAACACAAAATCGCATATAAAGACTTGACAACACATGCAAAGACGCAACGAAAATAGAAAAAAATTTTAAAATCATGCTAGAAAGCAATAAATCTAACTAAAAAGCGTTAAAATGAAAGCGGTAGAGTTCCTCCCCCACACTTAAACCAAACATTGTCCTCAATGTTTTGATAAAAGGTGAAAAAGGAAAGATAGAACCTGTATGAATTCCATGTCGTGCTACCACGGCCAAATTCGCGCTAATTCTTCCCTTATTGTCCCTGTCTTTGCTGGTCACTTCTACTCCGGTGTCTTGTACTACGAGTTATCTGAATTTGCTGAGACTTCATTTTCTTGAAGCCGCTCATTATATTTCCTATTTCCGAAGGAAGTACCTGCAAAAATTGTTAGAAAAATATGGTGCGGTGTGTGCAGGTGGAACCTGACCATGCAAAGAACAAGGAGGATGTAAGTTACGAACAGGAGAGACATGTTGTCTCCTATCATACTCATCATTGGTGTCACCACCAGCAGCGACATTCGCAGGAATGTGCGTGGGCACCAACTCATCTTAAGGGATCGTCATCTAGAGATATTTCGCCTAAATGCAGCTGAGACGTGACAAGCGATACGATTCTTTATTTTCTGCAAACACAAACAATAAAAGTAGAACATTAAATTAAAAGCTCGTGGGTTTCCACCCACGCAGGGCTTTGTTTAACGTCGATAGCTCGACTGTTAGGAGTGTTAATCTTCGGTTTCCATGGCCATTTATCAAGCCATCTCACATATCCCTCACCTTTTCTTCTCTTCCTTCTGTGGGGTGGTTCATTCTTTTGAACTTGTCGTGGTGGTTCTGGATCTATCCTAAGTATTATTTTTTCAAGTTTGGGCTTAGTTGTCTGATCCATCACCTCAAAGTTGAACCGTACCCTCTTAACAGTAATGATATCCCTAGTTTCATGGTCCTCGAAGTTTCCTTTTTTATACAGTACCTCAGACAAAGGTGTGTTAGTATGGATATTTTCCAATATCTCCACATACGTTTTGGATTGGGAGTCTACCTTAGTCTCTACAAACCTTTGCGAGAAAAGAATTGGTGGGGTTTAGGGATGAGGAACAGTCTTAGGGGATACTTTCTCTACCTCTTTGACGACCTCCCTTTCAGGTGGTCCTAGTGAATTTTTCTCAATCTCTACTTCTTCCTCACCAAAACTCTTCTCAACCTCAATATCACTCTCCTCGACCTCATTATCACTCTCCTCGGGATTCTCGATTTGTTCTTCATTAATGATTGTTACAACATCCACATGCTCCTCAAGGGAGGGTCCTATAGGTGTCAGTGCAAGTAGTAAGATTTGGGTCTCCAATGCCTCAGTGTGAGTCACGAGGGACTCGACCATAGTGTTCATCCGCCTAAGGGTTTCAAAAGTATCGAGATGTTGTTTTCTAAGTTCTTCATTCAGGAGAGTTTGTGTCTCCACAAAGTGTTCCATCATAGATTCTAACCTCGAATTAGTTGTTGTTTCAATGAAATCCTCCATTAATGCTTCAAGGTTGGAATTGACGGATTCTTGTGGTTCCTCAAAATATTGGGAGTGGTAATTAGGGTGGAAATGAGTTAGTGTCACGTTGAAATCCTCCATTAGTATTTTGAGATTGGAATTATGTGATTCTTGCGGTTCCTCAAAATTTTGGGAATGGTAATCATAGGAAAAATTTGGTCGCGGTTCCTCAAAATATTGGGAGTATTGCGGTTGATAATTGTAGAGAAAATTTGGGTGATACATAGTTTTTAATTTTAAAAATTGTTTTTTTATTATTATTATATATATATATATATATATATATATATATATATATATATATATATATATATATATATATATATATATTATAGGAGTGCCTTAGTCTATACAGTGCAACAACGGAATAACAATATTGACTGTTGGTCCCCGACAACGGCGCCAAAAACTTGATGCTCCGCAAGTGCACGGAGATATCGAAGTAATATAAAAGATTGTTGAACCCACAGAGACCAATGTCAACCTACCATTATCTATCGCTGCGTTGTAAAGCTAAGGCTATTGATATTTTTGATTTAAGGGAAACTAAAACTAGAACTGAAAATAAAACTTAGAAAAATATGAAAGAAAAGAGAGAGACCGGAATGTGAATTCCGTGTACCTCAGGCACCCATCAATTGGTTGGCGCTAATTTACGTATGTTCCGTAGAAAATATTGGTTTAAAGACTCCGCCTCACACTCTCGCGTTATTGACTAAAGCCACATCTCCTAACCACAGGATTTTGCTCTCGCTCGCCCATTTTAATTAGAAAACGTATTTTGAAAATCAATTAGATCCTAACCGATACCTAAAGCGCTCTCGCTGTTTTTAGGATCAATGCCCCGTTCCCACTATCTAGTTCGATCCCCACGCTCTCGCAGTGTCGGCTCTAACCTTTATTGCTTCTCACTCTCGTGACGAAACAATGTTAAATAACCTCTCACTCTCATGACGAAGTTATTTAAATTAAACTTAGAAACAAAGACCAAAACTGAATTTATTATAAGTTAACGCTAATTTAATTACCGAGTCCCGTCGAAACGACGGTCCTCACAAACCGGACTCTAAACATTTAGTCGGACATAGAATTAAATGAAAACAACACATACATGGTAATTAAATTTGAAAGCATTACGATAGCTAGTGTAGGAAAACGATAAACAATAGTAATAAGCAATGCAATAAAGAACCTGTAAAGACTCGAAGCAGAGTGTGAAAATAAAGAACTTGAATTAACTTAAATAATGACGGCAAGCTTTGATCCAAGCGTTACAACTTAAAGGCCTAAATACTAATGGTGTGGTAGTTCCTCAATGTGAGATAACTACCACTTTTACAATGGTAATTTAGTGCCTAAAACTATGAACAGCGCTTTCGCGCACAGAAACTTGAATCCTTTCAAATGTAAAGAAAACTACTATATATAGAGGGACATTTCGTTCTGTAACTTCCATGGAGCATAAGTGAGTGGTGGAGAAAGTGGGAGTAGTGGGAAGTTGGAGAAGTCTCCGGGAAACTGGTTGAACGTGTGTAACTGTGAAAATCTGAACTTCTGATGCTTCGTGTCGACGTCTGCGCACAACGTATTAAATCTGTTTTGGATCCATGACGATCATGATGTTTCTGTGACGCTCGTCATGCATTTTGAGTCTGTCACGGTCGTGAGGGACCTGTGACGGTCGTCACACCAACAGAATTTGGATTCTGCTATTTTCTGCTCTTTTCTGCATCTTTTCTTCCTTGTTTTGTTTCTTTTCTCCACTTTGCATACTTTTAACTTGGAAATAGAAATACCTGCAAAAACACTTGAATACTTGTGGAATAATCGGAAATTATACGGAAACGATATAATAATTGAATGTAAATCAAGGCAAAAAATACGATACATTTTCGTGTTATCAAATTATCAAACCCATATGAAGATTAATTGTATAATGTCATATCCTAGCAACTGGGATGTGTAGTGTTAATCAAGAATTAATTTTTTCTTTATTGTGAATAATTTACTTTCCTAGATTAGACAAATAGTCGTAATGAGTTGTAATAAATCATTATGAATTGTAATTATATGTAACTAGTGAAACTACTATATATAGTGTGAAATACAATAGAGAATTAAATGAGTTGAGTTTGAATTCTTTGATATTTTAGAGCTGACTATGAGAATTAAATGAGTTGAAGTTATTAACATGGTTAGAGTTGAGTATGAGATGTTTAGAATTGAGTTTGATGAGCAAAAAAGTTGTATTAAAGTTGTTCTTGAGATCTTAAAGGGTAAGCATGTAATCCTTAACCTTGAATAAAAGTTGTTAGAGTTAATTGTAAGTTCTATTGATGTTATGAACATGCCTTGTTGAATATTGATAGTTATTTAATGTTGTTTTGATGTTGTTGATGAGTTTTATGTTTAGGTTTGGAAGAAACCGATGTTGTAGGACTCTGGTCCAGTGTTGTAAGACTCTGGTCCAGTGTTGAGGATCCCTCAGTAACATGACTCTGATATCCAGCATTGTAGGACTTTGGTCCAGTGTTGTGATTGATAATTGATAATTGATAATGAGAGTAGGAAATTTGGATGGAGATTAGTTGCCTTTTTTGTAGCATCATACATCATGTATATCGAAGATTAGCTTAGGATTTAGGTCAAGTGTTGTAGGACATCGGTCTAATGTTGAGGATCCCTCAATAACATAACTCTGATATTCAACATTGTAGGACTTTGGTCCAGGGTTGAAGGATGTTACAAAATGCATGAGAGTAAAGGATTTATGCATAGCATAATAATTTGTATGTTGTACATTGCATCGACTGATTATATCAAGCCGAACTATCCTTACTGTTTTATGCACTATTATCATATATGAATGTATTCTCACCCCTTTCTTGTTCTATGTTCTCTGTTGTCGTACTTGATACAGGTGATCTCTAGATTGAGGATGAGGAGTGATAGTTATTGGTTACTGAGGATGGCATAGTTGGCCTCTTCGTTAGCTGTTTGTTTTTTTCCGCTAGAATCTACCAGCTATTTAGTTGTATCTAATGTCGCTCTGATAGTGTAACATCGTGTTGGGAGTTTCCTTATGCTTTAAAGTTGTGTTGAACGATTTACTTTACTATGTTTTTCTCAAACTTAAGAAATTTTAAAGACTGTGTTGCTAATGTTATTCTCTTTTTGAATTAAAGTTCTGCCTTTTGAAATTTAAATTTGAAGTTGTTAATGTGACACCCTGACTGTTATCTTCATATTTTCCGCATTATTTTATAAATTATATTTAGGGTTTTAGGGTGTTACAGTTGTCACATGTTGGTTTTTAAGTAAACAATGATAAAACTGGGGTTGAGTAAATAAGTGAAATCAGTAACGAAATATATGTTGGGCAATGATCTATTTAATATACTTTATCTTATGTGTGTAAATGATATGATATTCCATGTTAGATAAGTTTATAACGTGATCTTATGATGTATTGCTACATCATCAGTACACATGTAAGAAAGCGATGGGACAAATTCCTAAGCCTTATATTTAAATTTAATGAATGCCTGGTTTCATTCCAAATTTTCCCTATGATTGTAGCTCTTTATGCCTAAAGTAGCTATTATAGTGAATATATCATATTTATCATGAATTGTGATGGATTTCTCACATCAGCAAGCTTTTTATCTTTTCCTAAGATGATCAGTCAATGAATCATATTTATAACGATATGTTGCATGATAAAATCAATCACTAACATCACATCAATGGACACAAAAGGCTAATTCATATTAAACATCACATTGCTCAACATAAAAGAGTTTAGATCATAATGAGCTAACTAATTACATCAACAGTGGTTCTTAAGCTAAACATTCTTAAACACATAATGAAAAAGAAATGCAAACTTAAGAGTAACTTCTTCGTCTTCTTGTAATATTCAATTAGTATGAGATGAGTTCTTTCAACATCTTCTGGCCTTAAATCCTGCTGAAAAATGAAGTGTCTTCCTGGTGCGACAGAACTCGTCACCAGAGTGACACCCTGCACAAGCACAAAACACATAAAATTCACAAAAGAGATCACTTAGTGTGCTATGTATTAATTTAAATAAAAACAACAAAATTCAACTAAATACTCAAATTAAAATAAAATAAAGTAACATAAATTTAAGTGTTAAGGGCTTAAATATCTAATAACATATGAGTTATTAGGATGCATTAAACTTGGGCCATAGATGCTCTGCCAACCACTAGCATACGCAAACCTACTTCCTGGTAATGATGGCCTACATGACCTAGGTATCTGACCTCATAAATGAACTAATCTTGATCGCTCTCCTCACCTTTCCCTTCACACACATTCTACATTTATCTAAGGAACTATTCTTCTTCAATTTTGGATCTACCATTATCAACCCTCCATCATCACCAACCTAAACACTCAGTGTAGCGAGTGATTTTTGGATGTGGTTGCGAAGCACGATCGCTCTAGTACTACAGTTCGATTCATTTTTATCCTATTAAAGCTGATGAAGGAAGGGAAATAGATGTCTCCAACTAACCCTGCTTGTATACCGAGGTTAAATAGTCAAAACTGTTGGTTTACAGATGCTACAAAGATTCGGGGTCTCTCCTTGGTTATTTTTTGAAAAAGGGTATTTTAGGCTATCGGTTGAGATGTTAGGACGGATGTATATGAAAGTATGGGATTTTGGGTTTTTGTTTAGTGTGCTCGCCAAGATTTTTCTTTCAATCTTATGCCTACGTATTCCCGTTTTCCGAAACAGGGAAATCAGAGCGTTCGTAGTTCCTCCTATTCTATGGGAGGAAATGGTATTTTGGTGTCTTGTTCAAAGCCCAAGACGTGAAGCTAAAGGTAGTTTGTATCTTGTTCAAAGCCCAAGATGTGAAGCTAAAAGGATTTGACTTTTAGAGAGAATTTGTCATCTCTAAAGAGGGGGTTGTATGTCACAACTGTTTATAAAGGAGAATTACTTCAACCGGGATGTATGAATCCGGCAATGCCATAATTTCCTTTATAGGGGATTTTTAACCTGAAGGAGAAGACTTTAACTCAGTGTAGAGCAATGCTATCTTTCCTTAGGAATTTCTCATGCTAAAAGAGGGACAGTGGCATGGATGTAGATGATCCAGAGGCTTGCCGCTTACAGCAATTAGATGAAGGGGAAGGAGTTGTTGATGTTTGTGTACTGTGAACGAGGCACAGCTTTGATGCTAAAAGGTTGATTGGATCAACCAGTGGTTTTCTTATACAAAGCCTAAGAGGAGGCTATGGGACCAATAAGAGGGTATTTTTGATTTGTCTCGTACAAAGCCCGAGATAGAGGCTAAAAGGTTTTCCTTATACAAAGCCTAAGAGGAGGCTAATATGTGTCTCGTACAAAGCGCGAGAGAGAGGCTAAAAGGTTTTGACTCAACGAGGGAATCTTTTGGTATCTCGTATAAAGCCCGAGATGGATGCTAAAAAGTTTTGACTCAACAAGAGAGAGTCGTTTGTATCTCGTACGAAGCCCGAGATGGATGCTAAAAAGTTTTGACTCAACAAGAGAGTCTTTTTGTATCTCGTACGAAGCCTGAGACGGAGGCAAAAAGGTGATTGACTCAAAGAGGGAGTCTCTTATGTGTCTCGTACAAAGCCCGAGAGAGATGCTAAACGTTGTTTGACTCAACGAGGGAGTCTTTTGTATCTCGTACGAAGCCCGAAATGGAGGCTAAAATTGTTAGCTCCGCTGGGGAGAATCATTGTACAAAGCCCAAGAGGAGGCTAATATGACTGTTTCAGTTGAGTGACAGGTCCAATATACTGATTTTAAAAGATAAAATAAGTTCTTATATGAGCAATACTGTACTCAAGGATTTGATTCGAGGATCAGGGTTATTTCCTGTTCTTTAAGGAAACGGGAAATCCAAAGGGTATTGAGACTGTTCGAGTCTGCGGGTTTCCTTCCTATTTAACGAAGGGGTCACTTGAGAATGTCTTTGAGACTCAAGGATATTAGACTGTCCGTGTCTAGAGTTTCATCTTTTGTACTATGCTTTGAGAAACAATAGTAGACTCTTTGAAAGGACTGTTCTATGAAGATGACTAGGTTATGTTCCTATACCTCTAGGAGGTCATCGGGACAATTTGTACGAAGCCCAAGAGGAGGCTGGAAGCTTTTAAGAAGCCGACGGGTCCTTGTACTAAGCCCAAGAGGAGGCTATCATTCTCGGAGGAAGAGATCATTATACGAAGCCTAAGAGGACGCTATGAATACTTCTAAGAGGCCGATGGATCCTTTTACTAAGCCCAAGAGGAGGCGGGGATGCTTTTAGGAAGCCTATGGGTCCTTGTACGATGCCCAAGAGGAGTCTGATGCTTTTAAGAAGCCCGTGGGTCCCCAAACCCCGAGAAAATCAAGACAGGCTATTCACAAGGAATAGATCAAGCCAGGAAAGTTCGAGAATTTGGAAGAAACTCAAAGATGCCATTCACGGAGAATACATTCATCTCTGGGAGTAAAGTTTCTTGACAATTCCTAATGAGGACAGTCGAAGAGAAGACTGTATCTGGTGATCCTATTGGGGATCTAGCTGTCTATTTCTACGAATAAACGCGGCGGCTTTTCCTAGTTCTAGACGTAGTTGCCGGGGAAACTCTAAATATCTATACTATTATTACACAGATGATATGAGTTTACGAAAGAAGACTTACAGCGAAACAGCCCCACAATACCGTTATATGTATATGAAAACGGTAAATGAAAGCGTATAAACACTTACTCGGTTGTAGAGCTTCCATGCTGTTTGGTTAGTTGTTCAACAAAGACAGATTGAAAACAACAGTATATTCAAAATCAAAGGAGAAAGTGCTTTGAAAAAGAAATATTTGGGGCTTAAAGCTCAAGGAGAGGCCCAGGGTTTTACCAGTGATTGCACTGTTAAATTTGTACAGAGGCATTTATACAAGTGACTGTAACCCAAAAAGGTTTTCTGTACAAAGGGATGGTTCTTACACTCTCTCAAGAGGCCCAAAAAGTTTTTAAAGAAAAAGAGTGGGGCTTATAACACGAGGGTAGGCTCAATTCATTTTTCGTTAAAAATGGCGATCGCGCCGAGGTTTTCTTTTAACGCAGAGGGACTTATACAATAAGTGAGGCCCAAAGTTGTTTTTGGTTAAAAGGGGATTGGGTCTTACACTCTATTAGAGGCCCAAAACTTTTGAATGGGTCTTATAGCTCAAGGAGAGGCCCAATTGTTATTTTTTAAAAGTGCGACGATCGCGCCGTTTATTTTTTACGCTATCGGGACTTAGACAATGCACTGAGGCCCAAAAATGATTTGGTCAAAAAAAAGGATTGGGTCTTACACTCTATTAGAGGCCCAGAAGTGTTTTGAAAATGATTTATGAGGGTTGAATTAATCCAAAAACCCTAATTTATTTTCAAAATGTGTTTTAATTGAATAAAAATTCAATTAAAATGATCAAAATTGTTTAACATATGGAATACTTGATTATATCATGCAATCTACATATCAATCAACTCGTTTTAACCTCACGATCATGTGTATGGTCTTTAATTTCATTTATTTTTAACATGGAATAAGAAATCAAAGAGAAACCTCAAGAACCCTAATTTATGCATGAAGGTTCAGAAATTTCACACACGATTCAAACAATGCAATTTATTGAGGGAAAGCATTCCATGCATGATTATGAACATATGGCCAAATTATTGTGCAGCAAAAATTGCATGGATCATAGAGTTAGAAGAGCTCATGCTTACCTCTTGCAGCTGGTGATCGTGTTTTGTGTTGGAGGTGTTACAGCTAGGTTCCAATGATCTGGATAGCTTCCCTAGGTGTCATGGAGTGTGTATGAATGCTTGAAATGGATTGAAATGATCTGGAACTTGAGATGGTACCCCAACTGCAAATCTGTCAAGAACTTGAGCAACTGGCTGGTGATTTTGTGATTTTGGTGTTCCAGATGTTATGTGAGTGTTTGGATCACTTCTATATGATGTATGTGAGGTGTGTGTGTGTGATTGGTTTGAGTGGAATTGCTCTCTAATGAAAAACCCGATAGTGACTTGCTAAGAAAGGCATTTTTGAGAGTGAGAAGTGGATTTTGAGAAAGGCAAGAGTTGTAGGCCTTTGGTGTACTTAAACTGATCACAATTGAGCTCTATTTATAGTAGAGAAAGTTTGTTTTGCAAGGATAAGTGAATGGCAACTGCTGAGTAGGTTTGGCCAATGTTGGCAAATGAAAATCCAAGTCTCCTCTAGCCATTGACTAGAGGTTAGGACATAGGCTGCTGGTCCCCTTGGTCTTGAATAAGTCTTGACTGATTCAATTGAGAATGGCTCAGTCCATGCCACCTTGATGCTTCCATTGAATGCTCCAATCCAAAATTGGATTCTTGTCCCTATTTTGGCAATTCTAGGTTCAACATGCTATTTCTTGTTCCAAAGACTTTGGAGGCTTGGCTCAGTGATTGTCCCCTTTAGATTCAATCCTCAGAGGTGTCCAAGTGGATAGGAGCATTTGGATTTGGCTGATTTTGGCAAATCGACCAAAAGTGCAAAAATTTGCCTTGCCTTGGCAGATTTCAGCAAGGCAACTTGCCAATGTCATATCTCGTGGCTCAAATTGAATTTGGTAATGTTCTTGGCCATTTTGGAAAGCCCTTACATGATACAACAACTGTTTGAACATGTTTGGTTTTGATCTCTTTTGAATCCAAGTGAAAAATCCCCCTACATTTGGAAAAAAGTAAAGGCAGATTCTGACTTAGTGAAATTTTCACTAAGTGTTGGAACAAAGTGACTTTTCTTGATTTTGATCACTCCATAACTCAAAATCCATGAGGATTTTGGACATAGATTAGTATGAAGCTTTTGTAGAGGGAAATTTGATCTACAAATCAAGCTTTGAATGGAGAACAATGGCCTTGTGGTTTAGGAGTTATGGTCCTCCAAAGTTGGCACATTAGTGTCACTTTTTCCATAACTTAGAAATTTTTCTAAGTTTTTATGGTTACCCCTTTTACAAGTTATCCCACTTTCTTTGATTTTTCTTGATGAATGATGATTCAAATCATACATTAACATCATTTTAGGGTTTAAAATCCATTTTGGTGAAAAATCTCAAAAAGTCAAAGTTGACTTTTGTGCACAGTTGACTTTTTATCAGATGAATTCCAAACTGTTCAATTCTTCAGGAAATCATGTCCTTGACCTAACTCAAACTTGATGGACATGTTCCATGGGTGTCATAGGGTATATTGAATCATGTCTTAGGGTTTGGGAGCATGTCCTGGTCAAAAGTCAAAGTTACAGTTGACTTTCCTCGCGAAACCCTAATTGTGGTGCAGATGAAATTGAGACTTGTTGCTAAAGCTTCTTGGATTAATCCATTGTTCCAAATGGATCAATATGGTATATTAGAGACCCTCAAATCATGTCTTGAGGTCTTGGTTCATGATTTGTCCCAAAAGTCAACTTGGGGGTGAATTAGGTCAAGAAACCCTAATTCCTGATTTTTTATGTATGCATCCCCTGAGGTCAAATTGACTTGATGATTGGGTCCATGAGGTCCCATGGAGTATATTAGGTTATGTTTTGGATCATTGGCTTGTGCCCAGGTGAAAAATTTCCATCTGGAGGCCCTGGTCGACCAAAACCCTAATTTGGTGACACTGTCGATCTTGAGACTTGATCCACCTAGAAGGGAGCAGCCTTGTGCTTAATCCTTGAAGTGGGAGTCCTTTTGATCCATTGTGGATATTTTAGAGGTTAGACAAGCTGAAGATCAAGTCATTCCTTGATTGATCCTTTGTCTAAAGCTCTGAGAGGGCTTAAAACCCTAATTTTGATTGTAGTGAATGCTCAATAACCCTTGAGGCATTTGATGAGGCATGATGGTTCATCCATATTGTGATGATGATTTGCACAATGATGGGAAATCTCAGTGGTCAAAATTTGGGGTATGACACTCAGGTATTGATCTTTTCCCTCTCATTTATATACTCTTTTTAGGGGATAGAAATTATTAGGTAATTAGATGAAAATAACAACATCATAGAAGCTTCTACTTGTGGGAGAGTTATGTAGATTTTGAGACATTGTGTAGAGAATTTGAGGTGGTTAGATGAGACAGTTGATTATAAACTTGTAGAATTAGGATTGTTTGAGAATTTATGATAGGAGTTCCATTTATAGTAGTACTAATGATCCCATTTTACCCAATTTTTTCCCAATACAAGCAAGACTTCTGATGATGGCCAAGTCTTCGAAATGTTTAGGAGTTGACCAATTTGAAACTGTTTATATAGCTGAGGAGAAACATAATACCTTCCACAAGAGTATAAACATGTATGTTTTGGGCGATGAAGATGACGTTATTGGATAAGTGACTCCAAATACAAGAAGGGGAAGGATAAATTGTGTAGGTTGAAAAACGATGTCCAATTATAAAGCTTAGAGTTATAAAAACGTTTAAGTTAATTTTATAAATTAAACAAAGGTTAGGCAGCGAAATAAATAAGAAAAAGAAAACCAGAGAGATGAAAAATGCAAATATAGTGGACATAAATAAAGAACATAGATAAAAAGAGATAAAGGAAAAGAGAAATTCACTAGTGATATACATGTTATGTCAAACCACTTGCCCTACTCCTGTCCCCTAGAATTTTTTCTTGAAAGTTTCCACAATATGAGATGAAAACTTTTCCCAGTATATGACCACAAACCTTTTTACAACCAAACAAGAGATTTTACACTGACTAATCCCCAAAGCAAACACAAGATTTTACACCGGGCTAATCTCAGAACCAAAAAAAGCTTTTACACAGGGCTGGGCTAAAGAACCAAACAGGGGTTTTCACGACTAAACTCAATAGTAAACATGAGCTTTTAAAAGGCTAAGCTTGCGAACCTAACAAAGATTTTACCTTGTAAATCTTAATAACTAAACACAGCTTTTAACAAGTTAGACTCAAGAACCATACATCAATTTCTTTTGAAGATATTACACAATAGACAAATCTCTCTTGAGTAATTTACAATAAAAGCATCACACCAGCTCAACAAGAATCTCACAGATATTTTTCACTCTCAAAACACTAAGACAATTTTGTGAAGAAATATAAAAAGATGAAGTAGAGGGAGTGAGTGTGGGAACGTATTTTTTCAAATACGTTTTCTGTTATGTTTTTAAATGAGGAGAAATATTCTATTTATAAGAGAAAAGTTTGAGTGAAAGGAAAAAAATTCATGGGCCTTTTAATGACTTAGTCAATTAAGTATTTGGGTTAAACCATTAAGAACTTCAGAATGACGATAACCTTATTCCAAAATGGAAACTTCACAGTGATTATGTGACTTAATCGATTAGGAATATTTTTAATTGTTTAAGTAGCCTTTTCTCTTGTCCAAATCATTTGAATTAAGTCTCCAATGGATTAGGCAATATACAACTCATGGAGAGGGCGACCATGCATCCTGTCAACTCATGGACTTGTTTAACTCTGGTGGGACTCCTTATGTCAATGATGACCTGGAATTTATCAATAATTTCTTCTATTCCTCTTACGCTTAACATGAATCCCAGAAACTTACCTTCCTGAAACCTAAAGGAGCATTTAGAGGGGTTCAATTGCATGTGATACTTCATGACTGATTTAAAAATACCCTTCAAATCGCTCAATGATTAGCTTCCTCGGAGGTCTTTACAACCAAGTTCAAATCAGTGAAATCCACACACATCCACCATATCCGAGACGCCTTTCGAACCAACAATACGTTCTCAAACCAAGTTGGGTGTTTAATTTCAATTATGAAGCCAATTTCTTTCACTTTCCTAACTTATTCAGCAATGGTTGCTCACTTCTCCTACTTTGTGTTTTCTTTGCACTATTGTCTTCATTGTGGAGTTTATGGCAAGGCGATGACATATAACTCTGGTGTCAATCCCTGGCATATCATAACGGGTTCAAGTAAACAAATTGATATTTTTCTGGCGCATGGCGACTGTTAGAAGCTGTTTTTCTGACATTTTAGTTGGTGTAACCAGTTATTGGATATGTGGTAACCAGTTACACACTGCTCATACAGAAGCACATGTTTTTTAGGATTGTGTGTAACCAGTTACGCCAAATGTGTTAACCGGTTACACTGTGCGTTTTTAGTTTTTTAGCTTATTTTTTAAGTTGTTTTGTATTTTTCCAATCATTTTGTACATGGTGTATAAATAGCCTTTAGTGCTCCCATTTTTGGTTAATGCCAATTATAATTGTCACCCTTAATATCTCTCTCTCTCTCTCTCTCTCTCTCTCTCTCTCTCTCCCTCTCTCTATTATTTCTCTCAACTTCAAATCCCTAAATTCTAAATTCCACCATTGTTAACCCAATCGAGTTGTTATTTGTTCCAACATTTGACATTAAGAGTAGCGGTTCTGATCCATTAATCCGCTGCAACGATGAATACCATTTCCAACGATAGAGTACCCACCAACCTACTGATTCTTGACTCGCAGAATTATGACAAGTGATCCAAACAAATGAAAGTTATGTTTAGGTATCAAGAAGTTCTTGAAGTGACCAACAATGGAGTTACACCTCTTGGGGAAGAAGCTACAGATGCTCAGAAGGCTACATTCAAGGAAGAGAAGAAGAAGGATTACAAGGCACTCTTCTTGATTCATTCTTGTGTCGATGATGACAACTTCAAAAAAGTTGGCGATTGCAATTCGGCAATGCAAGCTTGGGAGATCTTGGAAAAAGCTTATGCAGGGGCTGACAAAGCCAAGGTGGTGAGGTTACAAACTCACAAACATCAATTCGAATTACTTCAAATGGAGGAGAAGGGGACGATAAGTGATTATGTTACAAGGATTACTCGTTTGGTAAACCAAATTATGTCATGTGGAGAAACTACAATGCAACAAAATGTTGTTTAGAAGACTTTGTGATCGTTAACACCAATATTCGACACTGCAAGGCTCTCTCGAGGCTCATGAGCAACAAATGGATGAGAGGAATAACAACAAGGCAAAGGTGGAGATCGCTTTGCAAGCTCGGTTCAACGAGAAGAGTAAAAGATCGAAAGGAAAATGGGCTTCGAGAGGGAAGCAAAATTTCCATAATTTAGGTGGAAAAGATCCACAAAATTCGAAGGTTCGATGGGGCAAAAGGGTGAGAGCAGCTGCAATAGACGTGGTGATCAAAGCAACGATAGAGGTGAAAAACCAAAGGTTGACAAGAGTAAAATTTGGTGTTGGAGTTGACAAAACTTGGACATTTATCAAGGGAATATAGTGCAAAACAGAGGGATTCCCAAGGAGATGAAGCTAAGGTTGCAAGGGAAGAGGTAGACGAGGAGAATACGCTTTTAGTGATGATCACACAAGGAGATTGTAGCAGTGGCAGAAGTGCTGAAATTTCTGCGGAAAAGTGCAAAAACGGCAACGTTATGGTTACGATGCGAGATGGAATCCAATACAGCGAGGAGTGGTACTTGGATTCAGGTTTTTTTCTATGCATATGAGGGGTATGAAGGATTGGTTTGTGCAAATCAATCAAGCCATGGAAAGTAGAGTAAAATCCGAGGATGATACGACTCTTGCGGACGAAGGTGTCAGTGATGTTTTGATAAAAAAGAAGAACGATAGACATTCTATGATCAAAGACTTCTTGTACATTCCATGAATTAAATGTAACCTCTTGAGTATTGGCTAATTGCTTGAGAGAGGTTACAAAATTTTCATGGAAGACAAGGTTTTGCACGTTGTGGATGCAAACAGTGTTTTGATCCTTAAGGCTCCTATGGCTGCCAATAAAACTTTCAAGGTGGAAGTGAAAGTTATAGAGCATAGGTGTTTATCTACAGCGGCAAGTAGAGAAGAGTGGTTATGGCTAGGGGTGGCAAGACGGGTCGGGCCAGCCGAGTCGGCCCATTTGACCCGCCATTTTTGGCGGACTGGGTTGATGTTTTTGGCTCAGTACTTTAAATTGGCCCGCCCTGCCTAACCTGCTTCAAAAAGCGGGGCGGGGCGGGGTGGGGCAGTTTTATCCGCGGGCTTTTTATTAAATTTTGTTTATTTATTATTTATTTTTACTTAGAATTAAAACAACTTTAACTATAAAAACAACATTCTTCTCTTAGGATTATGCTGATTGAATTGTATTATAAATTATTATACAAACAAATTGAATTATAATTGTAACGTTCTTTCTATGACTTTCTAATACATGTGTTGATTGGAAAAACTTGAAATAAAAAAAACAATTGTATGGCATGCTGAATTATTAAGTTGTCAAACATTAGCTCACATGTTTTCTTTAGAAATAGATGTTGATTTTAAGAAACAGAAGGATTTGATTGGTGTATACGTGTGACAAATTTAGGATTTAACTATTAAGGAATCAGTCAATATAAGAGTCTAAATGATGTAAACAACGAGAAAGTCAGGTGTTGATATTTTATGCACTACTATTTTATGCACTGTTATGTTTTATGCAGTGTAATTGTTATTATTGTTTGCCTTTTGTAAATTCTTAATTGGGTTATTTTAGTAGTTAGTTTTTAAATAGGATTAGGATAATATGTATTATTTATTTATTTATTTATTTATTTATTTATTTTGATACGTTTTTTATTGTGCTTGAGTTTATTTCATTTTATTTGTTGTTATTGGTCTTTGTTTATTTTATTTTATAAACTGTTTGGACTTAAGACATGTTGAAGTTCTATTATGCGTGGTTAAAAAAATCTTTTGCCGACCTATTTGGTAATAAATAATTTTTTTAAATGTAGTAAATCAAATTGTAAAATAAAAAATAAAAAATTAACGGGCCGGTCCGCCAACTTGCCAACTCGTTAGTAAACGGGGCGGGCTTGCCTTTTAAGCTCGGACACCTAAGTTGGTCTGCCCCGCCCTGCTTTTTGACGGGCTTAAATGGGGCGGGCCTAAACGGGGCGGACCACCCACTTTTCCACCCTTAGTTATGGCACTACCGTCTTGGGTATCTCAAATTTCAATATCTCAAAGCGTTGCCACACATTAACATTCCAGCTGAGTTATGTGAAGAATGTGTGAAAGCAAAGCAACACAAGGCTAGTTTTAGATAGGACCAAAAATCACCTTAATGTGGTGTATTCTGATGTATGTGGGCCGATGCTAGTTGACACGTTAGGTGGCAATAGATACTTTCTCACTTTTATCGATGATTTTAGTAGAAAGCTATGTACTTACCTTATCAAGAGTAAGGATGAGGTGCTTGATGTGTTCAAGAAGTTTAAGTCCATGGTGGAGCGGCAATGTGGTAAAAAAACTCAAAGTGCTCAAAACGGACGGTGGAGGTGAATACGTTTCGAACAACTTTGGGAAGTTTTGTGACCAAGAGGGGATAGTACATTACCACCCTACCGAGAGAAAAAATCGATCGATTATGAATATGGTTCGAAGCATGTTGAATGGAAAGAACTTGCCGAAGGAGCTATGAGGAGAAGAGACTTCTACAACCACCTATTTGTTGAATAGGTGCCCTACTAAGAAGCTTGAGAAGCGGAAACTGGAAAAGGTATGGTCCGGATTTAAACTGAATCTAAGTCATGTCAAGCTTAGAAAGAAGTTGGACGACAAGGGTGAGGAGATGGTATTGGTTGACTATCATTCTACTGGTGGATATAAGTAGTTTGATGCACGAAATCAAAAAATAGTGATAAGCCACAATGTGATTTTTGATGAAATAAGACATGCAGACCCCAGTGTAATCAGTTACACTCAGCCAGTTCATTCTGGTGTAACCAGGTACATGGAGGAAAAACAACCTCCCAACTTTGTTTTTTCTGATCCAGTCAGTTTCGAAACTGCCGTGCAGCCACCGTTCGAAGACCAAAATGAAGAGAATGTTAGACGATCAACAAGGCAAAGGGTGTTACCTCAAATACTACAAAAATGTGAGAGATTCTGAGACAACGAAATTAATGATGATGGTGATTTCGTCCAATTTGCGCTTATGGCCGAATCTGAACTGGTGAACACGGAAGAGGCTCTAAGCGATGCATAGTGGATTTGTGCAATGAAAGAGGAGCTAGAATCTATTGAAAAAAATGGTACTTGTGATTTGGTTGATTTACCCCTTGGAAAGAAGCCAATTGGTGTTCGACGGGTCTATAAAGTGAAGGAAAATCCCAAAGGCGAGGTGATCAAGCATAAGGCTTGATTGGTAGCAAAGGGATTTTTGCAATGCGAATGTATATACTTTGAGGAGGTGTTTGCACCTGTGGCTAGACTAGAAACTATTCAATTAGTTATTGGCATTACGAATAACAACAATTGGGCGATATATCAAATGGACGTCAAATCTCTGTTTTTGAACGATCCACTTGATGAGGAGGTTTATGTTGAGCAGCCACCCAGATTTGTAGTGAAAAATCAAGAGTTGAAGTTCTACAAATTTCAAAAAGCATTATATGGTTTGAAACAAGCTCCAAGAGCTTGGGACAAACACATTGATGGATTTCTAATTGATATTGGTTTTAAGCGGTGTGTGTCCGAACACATAGTGTATGTGAAAACGGTTGTGAATGATGGCGTGATCATTATTTGCTTGTATGTTGACGATCTATTGATTACCGGCAGCAAGAGTATCTCCAAGTTCAAGAGTGAACTTATGGATGAGTTTGAGATGACAGACTTTGGTATCATGACATATTTCCTTGGCATAGAGTTCCACAAGTCAAAAACGGGATTGCTCATGCACCAAAGAAGATATGCTCTTGAGATTTTGAAAAGGTGTGAAATGGAACGTTGTAATGCAGCCATTACACCATACGAAGCAAGGTTACAACTATCCAAGAGTGAGGATGAGCAAGATGTTGATCCAATGCAATATAGGAGATTGATTAGATCATTGCGGTATTTGTGCAATATGCAACCAGACTTGGCGTTTAGTGTCGGTATTGCTAGTAGATTCATGGATAGACCGAAGGTGTCTCACTTGGCAGTGGTCAAGAGGATCCTTAGATACGTCAAAGAAACTCTTGGCTGCGAATCCTCTTTCCCGCAACGGATATGGGCCGAATATATGATTTTCTTGATTTCACCAATCCCAATTGGTGTGAAGATAAGGATGATAGAAAGTCAATAGCTGGATACATCTTTTTGTTCAAAAGGACACCAATCTCTTGGTGTTCGAAGAAGGAACCGGTGGTAGCACTCTCGTCTTGTGAGGCAGAGTATATTGCAACATCGTTATGTGCGTGTCAAGCTATGTGGCTCATGAATCTATTGAAGGAGTTTGGTAGCAATGAGGGTGAGGCTACCATACTTTTTGTTGATTATATTTCTGGGATAAACCTTGTAAAGTATCCGATTGTACAAAGAAAAATCAAGCATATTGAGATGCAGTTTCATTATTTGAGGGAGCTAGTGAGTGAAGGCAAGCTAAGATTGGGATATTGTCGAAGCGAAGACCAAGTAGCGAATTTGTTGACTACGGGAGTAACAAATGAAGTGTTCAAGAGGTTGAAGATGAGCTTGAGTATGGTGGGTATGGTGGACTTGGGCCAACCTAAATGATGTGGCGACTGTTAGAAGCTGATTTTCTGACATTTCAGTTGGTGTAACCAGTTACCGGATATGTGGTAACCGGTTACACACTGCTCGCACAAAAGCATGTGTTTTTGAGAATTGGGTGTAACCGGTTATGCCAAATGTGGTAACCGGTTACACTGGACGATTATAGTTTTTTAGCTTATTTTTTAAGTTGTTTTGTATTTTTCCAATTATTTTGTACATGTTGTATAAATAGCCTTTAGTGCTCCCATTTGTGGTTAATGCAAATTATAATTCTCACCCCCTCTCTTTATTATTTCTCTTAATTTCAAATCCCTAAATTTTAAATTCCACCATTCGACTAGCTCCTCTTCTTTGAATTCTGTCACGGAGTTTCTCATCTTGGTGGTGTGGAATTATAGTAACTGTTGAATAATTTTCTTGGGGGGTGTTTTATCGGATCCACATGGTCTGTGCGATATTAGATGCTTTCCGTTCAATAATTTACCGTTTTAAGTAAAGAGTTTTCAAATGGTTCATGGTTTTGTAACATAAGTTTGTAGCAAAGAAGTAAATTAGAACAAAGATATTTTAGTTTTGAGAAAAGCATGTCAAGACTAGATTTCGCTAATCCTTTTCATACGTATCCGATTAATCAAGCATATGAACTTACTTTCGATCAATACAATTGCGTATCCTCGCAAATCAATTTATGTCTAAAGAAAATTCGTGGGTATTATTGTTTAAATCATTAGATGATGTCTCACGCTAACAATCGAAACAACAAACGTTAAGATCAATACAAAGCGAATATTAAACCCCAAATCTATGTCTAGAGTTTGGTTTTTAAGAGATGAAGATATTAGGTCGAGATTTGGAAAATCTATGTCTAGAGTGATTCAAACCATAAATATGACATTAAAATCAAACAACTTCATCATATATTGATCATCAACCTTGTTCATATACAAAAGATCAAAAGAAATACATATAAGCAAGATTAACTACCTCTAATCTTGACACAAAAGGTGTTTAGCTACCCATTGTCATGGTAGCTTGATAATCAAGTAATAGACAAAGCTTTTGTTGCATCAATCTTCAATGGATCAAGGATTAAAGCATAAAAGCTTTGGATTCTAAGAAAAATTATTAAAGATGAAGTTTTTAAGCTCCAAATGTGTTTCTAGGTTACAGTGATTCTTGCAAAAGGTGTTATGTTACAAAATATCTACAAAACTACCTAAATACCACTTTCTTCCCAGACAAATTCGCCAGGCGAGCTCCAAAATTCGCCAGGAAAAACAATAAGCTCAGCCACGTGACCAAACAGTGCAGGGAAAACTGGAAAAAAATATCTGAACTCGCCAGGTGAAATTCAGCTTCGCCAGGAGAATCTCTTTCGCCTCATCTTCGTCTGGTGAACCTTCCAGCGAAGCACTTCTAGTAGCTACTGGAATTGAAAACAATTTTCGCTGGTTGCCTCACCAGGCTTTCGCCTGGCGAAATCCTCCTTTCGCCACCCCTTCGCTTGGCGAAGATCCTGTAGCTTCTGACACGTGACTTTCTTCGTTTCTTCGTGTTTTCTTCCGACTTTTGCCGCGCCCTTTTAACAAAATTTGCTGTAAAACTAGCAATAACTTCAAAAAGACTAAATATAAACATTGATTCAAAAATCACTTAAAAATAAGCTGTTTCGCATTCAAACATCTGGAAAAGTGCTTAAAAAATGTCGAAAATTGATCTAAAAATCATTCTAAACCAAACATCTATCAGTAACCCAATTTGGTGCTTCTTTAGATCTTCTGTAGGCGACTTCCTCCGTGGATACAGTGTGATGGGCAACTATCCGAGCTCACTTAGAAGCTAACATTATCGGAGAAAAGAGTCAACAAAGATTAGATTAAGATATAGTAAGATTTTGACGAATTTTAAGTGAAAATATTTTCTTTTTCTATTTTTTTTCTGTAGAACCCAGCCAGCAATTCCACGCCAGCTTCCCCTGGCGAAGCAGAAGTGAGGGGCTGGCGAAATTTGGTTTCTCCAGGTGAAAAAAATATTCTCCAGGAGAATTACACCAGATGCTGAAATTTCTGCTGTCAAGGATGTAATGTAGAATTTCCAAAATTTTCCAAATTCAACCACTTTTCTCACACGATTAAAAATTCAAAACAGTAAAGATGAAATACTTACAACGTTGGGGGTGCCTCCGAACGAGCGCTTTGTTTAACGTCGTTTGAGCTCGACGATCCAAATGCTTGACACCTCAAAACCAAAAGCTCACGAATTGGCTTCCGAGAAAAACAACGCTCCACAAACAAAGACTTTAACCATTATCATGTCTAGCTTTTGATCCTCTTTTCCTTAAGAAGGAAAAGTCCCAACATGATTTCATCATCGCCACTTTTGCATCTTCATCCTTTTTCTTCCGCAAAGCCTATCTTTCAAATTCTTTCTCTTTATGAACGTCTTCATCCACTTGATTTGAATACATAACTCCTTTGAAGAGTGTGAAACATGCTTCTGCCTCTTTTCCACTAGACTTAATCCTCACCTTCATTATTCCTTCATCAATATCTATCAACATTTTGGCGGTTTTCATGAAGGGTCATCCAAGAATGATTGAAGTATCTTCATCTTTGTTCATATCAATGATCACGAAATCAGCCGGAAACAAGAATTTGTCCACTTTTAAAAGCACATCCTCCACAACACCATGAGGACGAGTCCTTGACTTATCCGCAAGTTGTAGTGTCATGGTGGTTGATTTCACATCCACGTTCTCAAGTCTTTTAACCACAAACAAAAGAATTAAATTAATACTAGCACCTATGTCAATCAAAGCTTTACATTTAAAATCATTACCTATAGTGATAGGTAAAGCTACTCTTTCCGCGGAAGCACACTTTGAACCACGACACTACACCTGGCATTGAGATCAATGTTCTCCTTATCCGTGCACCTTTTCTTTTTCGTAAGTATGTCCTTCATAAATTTGGCATATTTAGGCATTTGCTCGAGAGCCTCAGAGAAAGGAACAGTTACTTGCAACCGACTAAACAAGTCTAAGAATCTCGCATAATGCCTATCGTTTTCTTTTAACTTAAGAGTAGGAGGATATGGTATCCTTCCTTGTAAAACTTCTTTCTCATACTCCTTTCTTTGTCTCTCTTTTTTCTTTTTCACCTCTTCATCATTTTTTTCAACTACAACATCATCATCATTTTTTTCGACTTCCTCCACTACAATATCATTCTCCTTTTCAACTGCCACCGCATTTTCAATATCTCCACCTATAGTTCTTCCACTTCTTGTGAAAATGGCCTTACAATGCTCCCTTAGATTTGTTTGAGTGTTAGCGGAAAAGGATGGCCCCGGTTGTTGCTAGGCTAATTGCTTTGCAAGTTGCTCTACTTGAGATTCAAGATTCTTAATTGAAGCTTTCGTACTCTTTTGAGTGGCCATTGATAATTGCATGAATTGTGTGAAAGTCTCTTCCATCCTTGAACTTCCACCTTGATCTTGTGTTGGTTGATAAGGATTTTGACGGTATCCTTTTTTATTTTGATAATTCCCTCATGGTTGGTATCCTTGATCGTTTTGGTAAGGTTGTTGAGTGTTTTGGTAAGGTGGTCTTCCTTGATAACCTTGAGTTGTATTTCCAGCATAGTTCACTTCTTCCACTACCGGAGAAGGTAGGATGATCTCCTCTACATAATTCACAACAAGCTATCTGAACACTCATGCTTGGAAAATCTTACATCTCTTTAAGTTGTTGTGGAAGCTTTGACATTTATTGTGTCAACAACTCCACTTGTTGTGATAACAATTTGTTTTGAGCATGAATTGCATCATTAGTTCCCAATTCAAGCATTCCCGGTTTCTTTTGCATAGCCCCACAGTTATGATTCCCTTAATGATCGTTTATTGCCATCTTGTCAATGATAGAAATTGCTTCCTCGGCGCTTTTGGTCATTAAAGAACCATCCGCAGTAGCATCCAAGAAGGTCTTGTGAACCATTTGAAGACCATTTTTGAAAATATGCACTTGCGTAAGCTCATCAAAACCGTGCCCTTTGAATTTTCTAAGCATGGATTTGAATCTCTCCCAAGCTTCGTTGAGGGATTCATTTCCACCTTAAGTGAAAACCGCGATCGTCGTTTTTGCTTCCATAAAACGATTATGTGGAAAAAATTGTTCTAGGAACTTCTCTTCCAACATGTTCCAATCCGTCATAATAGCAGTTGATTGGTCAAGGTACCATTCCTTTGCCTTCCCAACTAGGAAATGTAGAAAGATTCTCTTGAACAACAACTCCTCTTCAGCTTCAGGCACTCCAGTTGCACCCGCAAATTTGTAAAACTTTGTAAGATGAGTGAAGGGATCCTCATGATCCATACCAGTGAAAGGATTTTGGTATAGAAGAGCAAGGATGCCGGTCTTCATCTCGGAATGCCTCTCATTGCGGGCATTGCGTGCGAACTGAGCTGTGTGCCTTGGACTGTTTGTGCATGGTGTTGAAGCAGATGGTGGTGGTGGTGGAGCTGCCATGGGTGGCGTAGACTATGGTGTTGGTGTAAAGATTCTCCTTGTGTTCGTCTTTCCTTAACAAGTTGCCTACTCCGTCTAGTTTTGCTATTTAACTTACGTGCAGTTATTTCAATCTCAGGATCGAAAAGAAGTTGATATGCGGGTAACTTCCCTCGCATAAACAGAGTCTGCACACTTAGCCAAACAAATTAAAAAGCACAAAGGAATTACAGAGGTAAAAGATTAACAATACACAAATCTTAAAATCACCAAACTATTGCAATGCTTGCAATATCAAACAACAATCCCCGACAACGGCGCCATTTTGTTGAATAGTATTTTTGGGGGGTGTTTTATCGTATCCACAGGGATTGTGCGATATTAGATGCTTGCCATTCAATAGTTTACTGTTTTAAGTAAAGATTTTTCAAATGGTTCTTGGTTTTGTAACATAAGTTTGTAGCAAAGAATTAAATTAGAACAAAGATGTTTTAGTTTAGAGAAAAGCATGTCAAGACTAGATTTCGCTAATCCTTTTCATACGTATCTGATTAATCAAGCATATGAAATTAGTTTTGATCAATACAATCGTGTATCCTCGCAAATCAGTTTATGTCTAAAGCAAATTCATGGGTATTATTGTTTAAATCATTTGATGATGTCTCACGCTAACAATTGAAACAACAAACGTTAAGATCAATACAAAGCGAATATTAAACCCCAAATCTATGTCTAAAGTTTGGTTTTTAAGAGATGTAGATATTAGGTCAAAATTTGGAAAATCTATGTCTAGAGTGATTCAAACCTTAAATATGACATTAAAAGCAAACAACTTCATCATATATTTATCATCAACCTTGTTCATATACAAAAGATCAAAAGAAATACATACAAGCAAGATTAACTACCTCTAATCTTGACACGAAAGGTGTTTAGCTACCCATTGTCATGGTAGCTTGATCAACAAGTAATAGACAAAGCTTTTGTTGCATCAATCTTCAATGGATCAAGGATTGAAGCATATAAGCTTTGGATTCTAAGAAAAATAATTAAAGAAGAAGTTTTTAAGCTCCAAATGTGTTTCTAGGTTACAATGATTCTTGCAAAAGGTGTTATGTTACAAAATATCTACAAAACTACCTAAATACCACTTTCTGCCCAGACAAATTCGCCAGGCGAGCTCCAAAATTCGCCAGGCGAAACCAACAAGTTCAGCCACGTGACCAAATAGTGCAGAGAAAGCTGTATAAAAATATCTGAACTCGCCATGCGAAATTCAACTTCGCCAGGCGAATCTCTTTCGCCTCATCTTTTCCTAGCGAAGCACTTCCAGTAGATACTAAAATTGAAAACAAATTTTGCTGGTTGCCTCACCAGGCTTTCACCTGGAGAAATCCTCCTTTCGCCACCCATTCGCCTGGCGAAGGTCCTGTAGCTTCTGACACGCGACTTTCTTCGTTTCTTCGTGTTTTCTTCCGATTTTTGCTACATCCTTTTTACAAAATATGTTGCAAAACTAACAATAACTTCAAAAGACTAAATATAGACATTGATTCAAAAATCACTTAAAACTAAGATGTTTCGCATTCAGACATCTAGAAAAGTGCTTAAAAAATATCGTAAATTGATCTAAAAATCATTCTAAACCAGACACCTATCAAACTCTCCCCAACTTGCCTCGTTGTTTGCCCTCAAACAAAAGTAAGTTTCAACAACCACAAGCAAGCTTTCAAAGCACCAAGTCAACCGAAAAACATCAATGGTTCAAACTCGACAATCACACGCACAAAGTATTTTCACAAAGTTGCATAGAATCAAAACATGATTATGAATTTAGTTCTAAACACAACATCATACAATGCAAAATCAAGTACCTACAAGTTCAAGTTGAATCACCTAAATTCACTTATTATCAAACACACTATGTACATAAATTTACAAGGGACAAAACACTCTCACAAGCAATCGTGCCACATCCAGAATCATTCATGCATTCATCTCACAAAAATTATCACAAAATCATAGACACAAAGATCATTAAGGACTTTTATGGTTGTAATTTGGCTTGGGTTAAAAACAAAGGTCATATCTACACGGCCATTGAACAAAAAACGGGTAATAACTATGAAGAGCATTTATTTTTCAACTTTTTCATTCTTTTTCACTCCTTATTCCTTCCTTTCACAATGCATTCTCTTCTTTTGATTTTCTTTTCTTGTTGTGCTTTTTTTTCTTTTTCTTTCCTTTTGTTTTCGATTTCTTTTACTTAGAATGCATTGTATCACCAATTCCTTTTTCTCCTTTCAAAGTAAACCATTCTACCCAACTTCAACATTGCTACAAACTTAGCTTAAATGCTCTTCAAAACGGGTTAAAATTCGGGTTCATGATTCATAAATTTTTTTTTTCTTTTAGCCTCAAAAGAGATTTCAAATACGCACACACTCACAAGGTGACTTGAAGTATTTTTGGAATGGTGGTTTTTCTCATAGTACTAAAAAGTTTTCCTTGATCATTTCTAAGTTTCCAACATTTAAAACAAACTCACAAGATTTAACATGAACAAAACGAGTAAAACAACGATTACTTGAACTATATTTTTGGTGAACAATGGAAAACATCTCACTTTTGTGGTTTTGTCCTAATTGATTCACACATGAACAAGGATTTACAACACAATGCATTACCATAATTTTGCATAAAGCACTAACTCACAATTATGCTAAAAATCTATAAAACAAACATTCACACTTTGATTGTGCACATCATTAAGAATTCTATCATCACCATCACATGTTTAAGGTTAACAAAGCACTCTTTTTCTTCTTGTGCTAGCACCAAAATAAAAATTTTCAAAAATTAAGGACAAACATCGCTTCCAAAGCTTTGCATAAACAAAAACATACTTAAAAAAATAGAATTTAAATTAAACCAAACTGAAATTTTATAAGTTATGGTGTAAACACACCGAAGATGTCCTGCCGAAGCGACAAAATGCTACAACCGAAAAAAAATCACCGAAGCGACCCAAAAGTACTTGCTAATAATATAAAACTGAAAATAAAATAAACATAAAATAAATAACAAAACAGAAATTCTTCACTTTGTAGTCTCCAGCCTCTAATTAACCATATCGTTCAAATTATCTTGCATCTCATCATCTCCATCATCATCATCATCAGCTCCACCATCAACATCATCTCCAGCTGCTCCTCCCCCTGAAAAGAATAGTCACCTGCCCACAAGTTAGTTTGCATAATTATCATAATCAGCCCGAGTAGGAAAAGGGGCAACTTGCGGAGTGGTCTGAAATTGTTACAGCTGTTGCATACAGTTAAAATTAAATTCTGATGATCTTTGGTATGCTTCCGCCATATCCCAATGTTGTACCCCAAATTTTACCCTTAGATCCATTGATCTTTTGCATGTCATATTAGGTCAATCATATTGCATAGCTAACCCTTTACCAGGTTTTGTTTGTGTTTGTTTCATTTGTGAATCAGGTTTTATCTCAAGAAGATTCAAGAATTGATCAATCAAGATCTTGGATGGAGCATTGAATCAAGCAAGTTTGTCATGTTCAAAGAGATATCTCCATGATCCTCTCCATAACAAATTTCTATCCACCTTAGTCACCCTCAATTGTCACCGTTAATTCCAAACCAATTTCAAGTCATTTATTAACCAATTTTATCCAATGTCTCTATTTGTCAATATCCATTTTCCTAAACCATAACCATTTCAATTACCAAATTCATCTATTATTTATTTTTCTAAACCATTTCTTTTTATAACAAAAAAGAAAGAGAAAACCAATCCTTGAAATATTTGCTCACAAGCCCATCATCATAGGCCCATCGTTACAAAAAAATCATGTTACAAATTAATTGAATTAAAATTCATTGGCTGAGGACCAATAGGAATCATGCAAGAGGCTTTGACTTTTCAACTCTACCTCTCTGACCAATGAAGAGACGCCGCGTGGCTAGCAAGGAAGTGAAACAACCAAAACATTTTCTTCTCCTTTGTCGTGTTTGCAAGTTTCAGAAGAGAAGAAGAAATTCAATACAAGTGTATCAAACTCATCCCAATTCGTTTCTACAACCCAATTCCTTGGCGCATTTTTTTCACTTTTGAATTCTCCAAATCAATTCCCGTTTAAGCTTTCAATGGTTTGATTCATTAAAAGTGGTTCTGAGGAGTTACTTGTTTCAGCATACGGACTGTTTCCACCTGCAGATACCCTTGCGTGATCCCAACCATTGCCTCATTTGATACCCTCTCATATGATAACAGAGAAGGAGTTTCAAGCAATGCCCTGAGTCGTGAAATTTACCCTGCACCTCTGAGGTTTTGGTTCAGCAAGAGCAGCGCGTTTGTCTCCAAGAAGTGGACTAAGTTTGAATTTGAAAAGAGACGTTGCAAACCCTAGTGATTTACTCAGCATACCATGTGTTTGCTCTTTGGTCTCAATGAAACAAAGCCCATTTGCTCAGCCTATAAAAGGAGCTCACCTCAACACTTTAAGTCACCAACAACTTTTTCACAAAAATACTCAAATAGTTTCTGACTTCTAAGCTTCACGAGCAAGGAAGGAGAAGGCTTGCTTTGGAGTTCTCTTGTTAGTTCAAAAGTAGAGCATTTAGCATACTTGAAGGTGCAGTGGACATTACTCCACTTGGTAACCATTCTTTCCCCTTTAATGTTCATGCTCAACTGATACCATTATGTCATATCTTAATTGTTGTAATGTGCATTATGTTGTTCTTTTATATATCTATGGTTTGTTAATATGTGCTTGAGTATGCTCGACTGTTTGTCCATTGGCTTGATATCATGAAGTAAGTTTGGTTTAATTTGCTTTGTTGATGTATTAAGATGGACATGTATGCTTCTTTTTGGTTTTAAGTTAATATGCTTAAGATATCACCATGATGATTTGGTTTTGTTCATTAACTAGCTATAAGTTTACAAGATTTCACTTTGGTGTTGTACTGTCAAGCTTAGTTGGATGGAATTGTTAACCTACTTATGTATGTCATATGTGCTTGGATGTTATTTTGAGATGAGAGATTCTTGAATCTTAGTTCCGTATGTATTTCTGATATGCACATAAGTTGTATGGTGGATGAACTTATCTATCACTTTTGTTGGTGGTTTAATGTTTGACTGAGTGTTGTTAAGTTATCTTCATTAAAATAGCACTGGTTTTCTTTTTTCTATGGATGATCATCTTGTATACCTAAGCTCATAGCCACGATTTGTATCCAAAATTGCCTAAGTGTTATTGCTTTTGTCATATGTTGTCATAGAGGTTACCTTTTGGTGCTCTTGTATTTAGCTACATTCTGATATGCATTTTCTATCTATGACTTGATCTTTATTTTCTTGACTTATGTGCTCAAATGTTTGAGTTGCACAACTGATTATGCTTGTGATTTTGATTAACTTGAATTTGTTGCTAGTTTTCTAGTTTAAATTTTTGTTCTAACCATGTACTTACAACACTGCACCACTTGTCTGAAATTTATGTGTTATGGCTATCTGTTTACATGCCTAAGAATTGATGCATCTAAATGTTGAATACATGATGAATGTGTACTTTTTGTGTACAACTTGCTGGTGTAATAAGTTTAAGAATGTCTTTCCAAACATGTTTGTCTTTGTTCTACCAATCTTTGATACATAATATGCCATTTGTGTTTTGCTGCCTCTATGACTTGTGACTGGTTTGTAACCTAGAATCCATGTTAGGTATGCCTTACTATGTTTGAACTTGCATTGTCCATATGCCATTGTCATTAGCATGCTGTCGGTTTGATATCTCTAATTTATGTACAAGTTTTAAAGAGCTAAGTAGGATGTGTTTGTCTGCCATGTAACTTTTCTTTAAATCAGAACTAATTTTTGATTCATGCCCTTATGCTTGTTTTACATCCATTGCACGCTAGCACAATAAGTATTTGTTTCACCATGCTCTGCCACTGCCTGTACCTGAGTAACTTATTGCTGCGCCATCATGTCTTATGCCCTGTTGCCTAGAATATATGTGCTCAGTTTATGACCATATGGATGTTATTCTTGTTGTGTATTCATCATTAGAAGCATGACTAATCATACTTGTACCAACATGATAAGTATGTAACCTTTTGTGTGCTTACATGTGATACTCTTTACTAAACTGCTATTTGATTTGGGATGTCACTGCTCGTATATATACACAATTCTGTTTGAACCTATTCTTCATGATGTATCAAAATGCCATGAACCTAAGTAAACTTGCTTTGACATTGTATTTAATTTGTGTACCCCTAATCTAGCTTTGATATATGAATTATCACTATGTCTTCTACCATTATGACTGAATGCAATTTTCCCTTGACATTATGTTTGATTGGTATGCCTATAATCTTGCCTTGATGTGCATTTAAGATGTATGAACTATTGTTGTGTCTTGCATTGACTTTGTATGCTATATTTGTGGAAGTCATGTCTGCTGCCTTGTTCATAAGTCACAATGTATCATGGCATGTGAATCTTTCCATTTGATTGTAGGCTAGCATTAGTAGTTGCATTTAATCTTATGAACTCATTGCCTTGTAGTATGTACCATAACTGATCTAAATGATGGTTACTTGTCAGCACTGATGTTGTTGTTTGTTGATGTTTCACCCTGATGTTATCATCCTATTTTAACACTCATTTAGCATATTTTTAAGGCCTGTCACTAATAGTTGGAGTAGTCTTGGAATATTTCACTGCTTGATCTGTCCTATTCCTATTGTTCAACTAGGTTAGCATGTTTGGGTTGCTTCTGAATTTTAAAGTCATGTTATTTAACTGACTGCATCATATATGTGCCAATAAAATCATCATGCTACTTTCTGTTGATACCTTGATTAAGTGATGTTGCAGCCTTGTTCTTTTGCTTTCTTGCATTTTGGCCATTTAACCATATCAATCATGTAATCTGATCCTAAAACATTTTTGCTTTCCTTCTTTCAATATGTTCAGTATTAACTTTTGCCATTCTTGAAACTAAACCTTGACATGCTGTTTTGAATCCTTAATCCGTATGAATGATTGTTCAATAGCATCCAAGACATGTCCTTTTATGATTTCTAATTGAGTGTATGATATGCTTGCTAAATATTGCTGCCATGACTGTGTGTGAATCTGGTACACTATGTATTCAAGTGTTCTACCACTTTGTGGATGTTTAGTTTAAAGCATTTGCTTGGTATTTAATATGCGTGGTAACTCATGATTTTGAGGTTTAAATTATGTGTTTCTGTTTCCTTATGATTGGCAATGGTTGATTGATGGTTGGCATGGCACTGATTGTGAGCAAATTGTTGTATGGTTTGATTTGCTTTGTTTATTTGAATCATATGCACGCGCAAGGGTTATGTATTTATTGAGTTATGTTTATTACCGGATGTAACAGCCATCCCAGTGGCAATCACACACATGCACATGCGCCCTTTAATCCTTAGGACTGGGGTTCGAATCCCTCTCGCCCCAGTCCTTTTGTTCTTTTTCTTCTGAATTTTACTTCCTCTACATATATTCATGTGTTATCATTGTTTGTTCAAGGCGCGCGCATGGCACGGTTGGTAATGTTTTAAGCTTATATACGCAGGGTCCTGGGTTCAATCCCTAGGAATGCCCTTTCCTTCCTTTTTATTACTTGTTTGTTTTATTTATTTTCAAGTTTATACTTTAATTTCAAACTTTCATAACTTTTTCATTTTCCATCCTTTTTCCTCCATTCTTTTTGCTATTTGTTTCTAATGGGATCTACTTGTTGAATATAAAAAGAAATGGTTGAAAATGTTTAATATTATTGGCTTTTATTCATGTTGAAATTGGAATTCTTTTAAGGCTTTATTGCACTCTTTTATTCATCCCATGATGTTATCTTTGTTTATCATGTTTGAACATTGTCTAATATGAGTGATTCCAACCTTGCATGATTTATGAACTTTGTTTTATCCTAATATCTTGTTCATGTCTTTTTACATCATCTTATTGTATTCATATAACTCTTTATTTCTTAGTAATTTTAAAACTATTATCTTTTCCCCCCATTCCAAAGGAAAGCCTCCTAAATTGACTCATGAGTCACTAAACAACCATCTTACCTTATCCTCTTAAGTTTATCCCATTTCTTGGCCTCATGAGAGCCATGAAATCACAACTTAGCAATAGGTTAGAGTTTTGAACTCTATGTGATTCTCACCATCATGAGAACTCACCTTCCCCTATAACTTAGATATAGAGAGTTATCGTGAACTCTAAAATGAGCTTACACTCATTTCCCCATGGAACTTTGGCCATAGTCAATGGTTCCTTTTTCACCCTTAGATCGGTGAACTACGGATACTCTGATTCCACTCCCGTTAGGATACGTAGGCGCAAGGTGCGATACTTTGTAGAGTATACTTAGATACTAACCCCTAGGGTTTCAACCTTTAGCATAGCACCCTTAGCAAGCGAGTGAGATATAACAAGCTAAAACAAGAGGTTCTCGTAGGGTACTACGGACGTTTAGGATGCTAATACCTTCCCTAGGCGTAACCAACCCCCGAACCTTAGATCTCCCCCCCTTTAGGTTTTTCTCGATCTTGAACCTTTCCTTTGGATAAATCAAAGTCGGTGGTGAATTTCAAAGTTTTGCGATGAAAGTTAATTAATAGCTTGTTATCCGATTCTCACCGCAACAGAAATGGCGACTTCACTGGGGACTAATTGATTTGAGGGCTAAGCCCACCTTGTTTTTGCTTGTTTTATTTATGCTTGTTTGCTATATTTGTACATATTTGTATGTTTACCTGTATATATGCTTTGCTTGAGATCTTTTGTTGACTTGGTTCTTGAGTGGTGAGATAAATCCTAACCCGGATTTGAGTGCAATTATGATAGGACGATGGTATATTCAAGGAGGATTTGAGGGAGTCGATTCTTGAAAAAGTTAACTTGAGACATCATCACTCAGTTGAGGCCCTCTTGAGAGTTTAGTCATGTTGAACGAGTCAATTCGTGAAAACGTGCTACTCTCGACCTAGGAGCCCTTGATATTGAGGACCGTAGTTACCAAACCCCACTTGGCCTTTTAGGATGTAGTGCGGTGACCATGATAGAGTCCATTTCTGAATTGGTTGTCACGCGATACTACACTCAGACGAGATTCTCTTGAGAATTTTATTGATTACCAAGTCATCTGGGAAGTCGACAAAATCCGAAAGATGGGTTGTCGACTCTGGGAACTTCTTAGAACCCTGTTCAACAGATGAAAACCAGTAGTACATACCAATGTGAAGGGTAAACCTTGGCTCCATGCTCAAACCTTTCCCCTTTATTTGCGTGTATCTTTGTGTGTGTTTTGCATTCATACATCATAAGCATTCATGTTGCATCCGTTTCATGGAACTCAGATTTCTTTCTTTGTGAATATCAGAGGGATATCATGGACAGCTCAAGAAGAAACACTATCAAATACACTTTCAAGAGTACAAAACTGGGTGACCTATGGAGATTGGCAGATTTACTAACAGACCCTGAAGGATTCATAGACAGATATGGGAAGTTGTGGGTTTTGTTGAAGAAAAACATTGATGAAGGACTCCTCTCAACTCTGCTTCAGTTTTATGATCCAAAGTATCACTGTTTCACGTTTCCTGACTATCAAATCTTACCCACCATTGAGGAATACTCTCAGATAATTGGTTTGCCTATCAAGGATGAGTCCCCGTTTCCTAACTTCGAGAAGGATCCTAAAGAGGAAGAAATAGCCAAGAAAACTCATCTGGAGTTAGTTGACATCAAAAGCAATTTAACTTCTAAGGGAGGAATTTTTGGGTTAATTACTAAGTTTTTGTTTGAAAAGGCTCATTATTTTCCTAAACACTCCAATCAAGATGCCTTTGAAGCTGTTTTTGCATTGCTAGTCTACGGACTTTTCTTGTTTCCAAATATTGACAACTTTGTGGATCTGAATGCAATCAAAATATTCTTGAAACAGAATCCGGTACCTACCCTGCTTGCCGAAGCTTATCATTCAGTCCATACAAGGAACACTCATAGAAATGGACAGATTACTTGTTGTATCCTCATATTGTATAGATGGTTTATATTGCATCTACCAAAGGCAAGTGCATTTTGGGATTCCAAGAAAGGATGGTGGTCTCAGAGAATTATGGCACTCTCCCATGCAGAGATTGACTGGTATAATCGGGTGTATGATGGAATCCTGATTATAGATAGCTGTGGAAACTATGGAAACGTGCCTCTTCTTGGCATTAAAGGTGGAATCAGCTACAACCCTGCATTGGCACGACACCAATTAGGGTATCCTTTGGAAGATAAACCTCTCAGTATTCATATGGAAAACATCTACTTTGAAGCATATGATAAGAACGCAGAGCAGAAGAAGCTGATCTTGAACGCTTGGGGTAGCAAGCACAAAAGAGGAAGAAGTTCTTTGGGAATACCTAACTGTGTGTCATTAGAGCCCTATCTCCAATGGGTCAGAAGAAGAGCCATAGAGTTAAAGATGCCCTACAAGAGGCAGGAACCAATTGCTTTGAAGAAAGAGCCTGTTTTATACTTCATGTCAAAAGAAGAAGAGCTGGAGATTTCTTTGAGACAAGCCCAACAGTCAGAAGAAGTCTGGAAGCTCAAATATCAAGTGGTTGTTGAAGAAAACCTGGAACTCCAGAAACAACTACAGGACAAGAATGAAGAGTTGCTCTCATGCAAGAAGAGAAAAACCCTGGAAGATCCAAATTCCTCTATCACGTAGCCTCCTGCTTGGAAATCCATCATCGACAGCCTCGTCACAGAAAGGGACCAGATGGAGAAGGAAATCAGAAGACTCAACACGAGACTCTTAGGAGAATCTCCTTAGGATTTTCTAGCTTTTATTTAGATTCATGTTTAGGGCTTTTGAAAGTGTATCAACTTTTGTAATTCACCTTTTATTTAATGAGAATGAGGTCTTTTGATATCACTTGATATCCCGCGAGTGTCTGAATTCCATGAAACTTTGCATTGCATCTTGCATTTTTTTGCTAAACTATCAAGATACTAATTTTGTTTTGTAGATTTTGTAGAAATGGATGCTGCAGGGAAAAGAGTTTAGCCTTATTTCTTTGAACTACCAGAGGTGGAGCATTTGTTGTGGTTGGGAGAGATGGTTGAAGATCAGTCAGCCTTCGCTGATAGATATGGGTGTATCATTCCACTGATGAAGACACCATTAACTGAAGGACCCCTTGAAGTTTTGGTCCAGTTGTATCATCCTGCGTACCGCTATTTCGTATTCCCTGAATTCCAGTTGGTGCCAACCCTAGAGGAATTCTCAGCCATGATAGGGATTCCAGTCAGAGAAGCCCCTATCTTTTCTGGGATTGAAGAAATGCCCTCCGCCAGAGACATCGCCAAAACAACCAGAATCAGATTGTCTGACATCCAGGCTAACCTGACTAACAAAGGAGGAAAGCGTGGACTTTCCGCTCAATTCTTACTGGAAAAGGCTCTTTTCTTCAAAAACAGAGGAAGTGAGGCTTTGTTTGAATTAACCCTCGCTCTGATGATATATGGTATGTTTCTGTTCCTAAGCGCCAAGGACTTTGTGGATACACAAGCCATTCAGATTTTTACAGTCAACAATCCGGTCCCAACACTGCTAGCTAATGTCTACCACGCCATACATACCAGATACACAAGAGGCTGTGGGCCAATTATCTGTTGCGTAGCCCTCTTTTACAAGTGGTTCGTTTCTTATCTGCCAAAAACTCTGACTTTTTGGGAGGTCGAAGATTGTAAGATTTGGTCCAAAAAACTGATGGAATTGAAGCATACCGACGTCGAATGGTATGATTCAACTGAAGAAGGAATTATTATAATCCATAGCTGTGGGGATTGCCCCAATGTGCCCCTCATGGGGAGTAATGGTTGTATAAATTATAACCCTATCCTTGCACGCCGTCAACTGGGTCATCTGAAGGAGGGAATTCCAGATGATGAGGATATGCAGATGATGTTTTACGATGAGAGTGGAGGTTTTAAAATGAAGATGCGATTGGAGCGCGCTTGGCGCCCAATTAACAGACAACTATGGAAAGCTGAATGCCCAGTCACAGAGGCCCACTTACAATGGTCTCGTGACATAGCCCGTGTGATGATGAAACCACTTCCTCACCACGAATCACCCTCAAAGACAAAACCGAGGATGGTGGAAGCTTTAGGAGAATTGGTTCTTGCAAGAGAGGAGACAAAAGAACGTATCATCAAATTGATGAGATTAATTAATGGAGGAGAGCAATCATCAACCAGCAGATCCAATCCTTAGTTCCTTTGATGTTACTGTTGTTATTTCCTTTGTTGCTAATGTTCCCTTCATATTGATGTATTTCTACTTATGTACTCGGAGTATGAGGATACACTGCTCCTGATGTAATGCTCACCAGACTCTTGAATGAAGAAGTTTATTTTGTCAAAGAATCTACTGTCTATATTATTTGCAAAATTTCTTTGGTTTCTTGATAGTTTAGCTTGCATTTGTATTTGCATCCTCATTTGCATCATCATGTGCATTTTCCCTTGTCTTTATCTCATGTCACCGTGTTCTCTCCAGAATCGTCACACTGAATCCCAGACACCACTACAACACTCGGGCCCAAGCTCGATTCAGAATGTCAGAGGCATACGAAGAAATGGATAGAGTCAACAATGAATTGAATGAAATACGAGGAGGGATGGGACAAATCCTCGAGGCTATTAATGTTATGAGAGCAAAGATGGACACCCAGGCCACTGTGGTCTCCGAAATGATCCCTACAACGGTAGAATCTCCTATCATCCCTATCACAAACCATACTTTGGGCATGCCCATTGATTTTATCCATGCTACAATTCCTTTATCCAACAGTACAAACGCAAGTACATCCGATTTTCCAAAACCATCATCCCTACGATTACGTTGATGTGTCAGAAGAAGGGGATGATCGACACGAGAAATTGAGGGAGAGTGTTGAAACAATGCAAAGGAAGATGAAGGCGATGGAGTTAAGTAATGCTTTCAGTACTGATATTAAGGACATGTGCTTTGTTTCAAACTTGGTAATTCCACCCAAATTCAAGTTGCCAAATTTTGAGTTGTATTCAGGGGCCACGTGTCCCAAATCCCATCTGATCATGTACTACCGAAGAATGGCCGCGCACGTACGTAATGACAAACTAATGATCCATTGTTTCTAAGACAATTTGAAGGGTGCTGCTGCTAAGTGGTATTTAAGTCTGGACCAGTCCCAGGTCCATTGTTTCCAAGATGTGACTGATGCCTTTGTAAAACACTACAAGTACAATATGGATCTAGCCCCTGACCGTGGGCAGTTATTGAGTATGGCCCAGATCAGTACTGAGTCCTTCAAAGAATATGCACAATGGTGGAGAGAGACTGCATCTCAGGTTGAACCGCCCTTGACTGAGAAAGAGTTGGCTGATTGGTTTGTAGACACAGTAAAGCCCGATTTTTATGAGAGAATGATCAGCAGTGTCAGTGCTAATTTTGCTGATATTGTTGCAATTGGCGTGAAGGTAGAGGCAGGATTAAAGAGTGGAAAGGTAATCAGTTCTCTGAGCAGTTCAACTGGCGTCAATACTAAGAAGTCTCCTAGTCATTCTCACAAGAAGAGGGAAGGAGAAACTAATGTCGTTATGGCAGGAAAGACCCAGAGCCCTCGATGGAAGCAACCAATGTACCAGCAACAGCAGAGACCAAACTTCGCTCAGCATCCAATCTACCAGATGCAGTATGCTCAACAACCCTACATAGCTGCTATTACGCCTACTTTCAACCACCAAGCAGCGCAGCAGGCGCCAGCCTATCAACAAACAGCTCATCAGCAATGGCCTAAAAACCAGAATTATCAGCAACCAAGGCCATAGGTTCCACAACAGAATTCTCCCCGCAAGAGGAAAGGAGGAAAGCCAGCGTTTCCACCTATACCAATGTCATATACAGAGCTCTACCCTTCCTTAGTGGAGCAAGGGTTGATCGTTACTAGACCTTTGGGACCACCAACCAAGAAATCTATGCCTTTCTTCAACCCAAATGTGACTTGTGCTTTCCATCAAGGAGGGGCTGGTCACGACTTGGAGGGCTGTTTAGCGTTTAAAAATGTAGTGAAGGGGTTAATGGAGAAGAATATCCTTTCATTTGCTAATAATCAACCGAATGTGAAAACCCATGGGGCTACTAATGCCATCGAAGATGAAAAGGATGAGGTATTAGTTTTGGTTGTAACAAAGATCAAAACCCATATCAAGGCTTTTCATGCTAAGTTATTTAAAGCTGGGTTAGTTAAAGTTTGCCACGATGACTGTGAAGAATGTAATGTCAGTATCATAGGCTGTCGTTTAGTCCAAGATGATGTTCAGTATCTGATCAATGAAGGGTTCCTACAGGTGTTTAGCAAAGAAAAGGAAAACCAGGTTGCAGCAATCGAACCTGTGTTTAACCTACCAAAGCCAAAAGGGCAGGTATCCGGGTCCAACACACCTAAGTCTGGGTCTGTAATTCATGTATTTAATAAACCAGTACCAGTTTTCAACACTCCTGGAACGAGTGATGCCTCCACTATCAATCATTCCAAACAATGTGATACCCGACAACCTGTTCCGTTTAGGTTCAGAGGGACCAAGGCCGTGCCATGGGTCTATGAGAATGTCATGAGTAGCAGAATACGAGAAGACGTGATTCCAAGGAAAGAGGTGGGAATCACTGTTGATGACGTAGTTCCAAGGAAAGAGGTGGAAACTACTATTGAAGAAGTAACCAATATAGTTGGAACTGGGAAGATGACCCAAAGCGGTAGAGTATACATTTCTTCTTCCAAAGAAACCACACCCCGGGAAGCTGTTGTCCCCACACCGTCTGGAGACAAAGAAAATGAGGTGATTTCTCAAGAAGAGGACGAAGAGTTCCTAAGAATTATCAAGAGGAGTGATTACAAAGTGGTAGATCAGCTCCATCAGACACCATCCAAGATTTCGATCTTATCTCTATTAATCAATTCACCTGTTCATAGATCAGCTTTGCAGAAGGTATTAGCCCAGGCACATGTAGCCCAAGATATTACAGCTGGACAGTTTAACCATGTTGTCGCCAACATTACAGCTTGTAACACTCTCATCTTCAGTGACGAAGAGTTACCTTGAGCTGGAAGAAATCATAATCTTGCCTTACATGTGTCAGTGAAATGCCAGGAGGATACGATGGCCAGAGTTCTTATTGATACAGGTTCATCCTTGAATGTTTTACCAAAAAGAACTCTTGAGAAATTGTCTTACCAAGGAGCTATAATGAGACCCACTACACTCATTGTCAAAGCCTTTGATGGCTCAAGGAGATCGGTGATGGGAGAGATTGAGCTACCTGTCTTGATTGGCCCTCAAGTATTCAACATCCTTTTTCAGATCTTGGATATTAACCCTGCCTACAGTTGTTTGTTGGGTAGACCATGGATCCATGAGGCTAGCGCTGTGACCTCTACCCTGCATCAGAAGACGAAGTTCGTGACCGAGGAAAATTAGTTATTATACATGGTGAGGAAGACCTGATGGTTAGCAATCTATCCTCATTTCGTTACATTGAAGCGGATGAAGATGCTTTGGAAACCTCTTTCCAGGATCTTGAGATAGCAAATGCCGTTATGCTTGATGATAAGGAACCAGTGGCCTCCGGTTATCCATCTTTTGTTTCTCTTAAAAGCATTCAATCTGCTCTACGAGGAGGAGTACCTGAAGGCTGGGGCAAGATCGTCGAAGTCCCAGAAAGAGAGAAATACCAAGGGTTGGGTTACAAACCAACTCTTGAGGGAAGAGCTGCTTCAACAAGGGGAAGACCAAGGACCATTCAAGAGGTGTTCGTCAGTGGAGGACAATAAGTCTATGCTATTATTGAAGACGCTGAAGACGAAGATATCAACCACTTGGTGTTTCGGTGTGACGCCGCTTTTTTAAGTAATTGGGAAGCCATTGAGATACCTACTTTGTACCCTATGCCAGAGTAATTTGTTTGCTTAGTTGATGTTTTCATTTCCACAGCCTTGCCCAAGGCTTTCGGATTATTTTGTATGGGCCACCGCTTTTAAATCTTATTAATCAATGAAAGTGATTGTTTTGTTAAAATCTCTTTGTCTTTATTCTTATTTTCGCTTTTAGAAAAATGGCAATCTTTTCAAAACTACAAATTTCTCCTTCTTGCGTTCACGTTTGTGCATCTTAATAAAATAAATCCCTCCATCATGCAGAGTAATTCCCAAAACCATTGTATTCAATGACCCTACTCTCACTATCGACTTTGACTCTCTCGTTTATCAAGCTGAGGAAGAAGAGGATTATGAGGTCCCCGATGATTTGGCAGAAATGTGTGAGTATCAGTACACGGATCTCCAGCCACACGAAGAAAAAGTTGACGTCATCAACCTTGGCACTGAAGAAAAGAGGAAAGAGGTCAAGATTGGGGCAACACTTGGGGCAGGAATCAGACAACGGCTAGTACGGCTTTTGGAAGAATATGTAGATGTGTTTGCTTGGTCTTATCAAGACATGCCTGGATTGGATACGGACATAGTAGTTCATAAGCTACCGCTCAAGCCTAAATGTCCACCTGTGAAACAGAAGCTCCATAGAAGTAGACCTGATATGGCTCTCCAAATCAGAGATGAGGTTAAGAAGCAACTGGATGCAGGCTTCTTAGCAGTTTCAAAATATCCAGAATGGGTAGCCAACATAGTGCCAGTTATGAAGAAAAATGGTAAAGTACGAATGTGCGTGGATTACAGGGATCTCAACAAAGCTAGTCCCAAGGATGATTTCCCCCTACCGCATATCGACACTCTTGTGGATCATACAGCCAAGTTTGCAGTGTTCTCCTTCATGGACGGTTTCTCCGGTTACAATCAGATCAGAATGGACCCAGCTGACATGGATAAAACTACATTTATCACCCCGTGGGGAACCTACTGTTACAAAGTCATGCCCTTTGGTTTGAAAAACGCAGGGGCAACCTACCAAAGAGCTATGGTGACCTTATTCCACGACATGATCCACAAGGAAATTTAAGTATACGTGGATGATATGTTTGCTAAATCCTAAAGTGAGGAGGAACATTTGGACCATCTCTTGAAGTTGTTCAAGAGACTCCGGAAGTATCAGTTGAAGTTGAATCCGACCAAATGTACTTTTACCGTCAGGTCAGGGAAGTTGCTCGGTTTTATCGTCAACCAAAAAGGAATTGAAGTAGATCCCGACAAGGTACGAGCCATTCAAAAGATGCCAGCTCTACAGACCGAATCACAAGTGAGGGTTTTCTGGGTCGTTTAAACTACATATCCAGATTCATATCCAACATGACTCCAATTTGTGAACCGATCTTCAAACTGCTCCGCAAAGACCAAACTGTAGAGTGGAATTCTGATTGCCAACAAGCTTTTGAAAAACTCAAGAACTATTTGCAAGAAACATCTATTCTGATTCCTCCCGTTCCTGGAAGGCCTCTCTTCATATACATGACTATTTTGGAAGGATCAATGGGTTGTGTATTGGGCCAACGTGATGAAACTGGTCGCAAAGAGTACGCCATCTATTACCTGAGCAAGAAGTTCGCTGATAGTGAAAGCCGTTATTCACTGCTTGAGAAAATCTGTTGTGCTTTAGCATGGGCCGCCAAACGTTTGAGGCAGTATTTGATATGTCAAACCACTTTGTTGATCTCGAAAATGGATCCAATAAAGTATATCTTTGAGATGCCTGCTCAAACAGGAAGACTTGCTCGTTGGCATATGCTATTGTCAGAATATGATATCCAATATGTACCTCAGAAGGCTATCAAGGGAAGTGTATTATCAGAGTACCTTACGGATCAGCCAATGGAAAATTATGAACCTCTCAAGTTTGATTTCCCTGATGAAGACATTATGGTAGTAAAAGATTGTGAAGAGCCTGGTCCTGATGAAGGTCCTGAGATCAATTTTAGATGGAAGATGATGTTTGATGGTTCTTCTAATTTCAAAGGACATGGTGTAGGTGTTGTATTGATAAACCCTGATGGCGGTTACACTCCTTTCACAGCAAAGTTGGACTTTGGATGCACGAATAATATTGCCGAGTACGAAGCATGTATTTTGGGTCTAGAAGCTGCAATCGACCTTGGAATCAATGTTCTTGAAGTTATGGGTGATTCTGCTTTGGTCATTTACCAAGTCAAGGGTGAATGGGAAACCAAGGATGAAAAACTCATTCCATACCGTGCATACATTATGGAATTGATTAAGTGTTTTGATGAAATCACTTTCCATCATGTACCTCGCACCGAAAATCACATAGCTGACTCCCTAGCCATGTTAACTTCAATGTGGCAAGTCAGGTTTCACAATGAAGCACCTCTCATCAGTATCGAGCGCAAGACCGAACCAGCTTATTGCCAGTCAGTTGAAGAAGAGACAGATGAAAAACCATGGTTTCACGACATCATGAATTATCTGAAAACTCAAGAATACCCTGCCAATGCTTCCAGTCTTGATAAGAAAACTTTACGAAGATCGTCATCCAAATTCTTTCTCAGTAACAATGTACTTTACAAGAGGAATCATGACATGATCCTGCTAAGATGTGTTGATAAGCGAGAAGTAGACCTATTGATTCACGACATTCACGAAGGAGCCTTTGGCACTTACGCCAATGGATATGCCATGGTTAAGAAAATATTGAGGGCTGGATATTATTGGTTTACTATGGAAGCTGATTGCATCCAATACGCCAGGAAGTGTCATAAGTGCCAGATCTACGCTGATAAGAGGCATGTTCCTCCGACCTTGCTGAATGTTCTGTCATCCCCTTGGCCTTTCTCCATGTGGGGCATCGACATGATTGGAGCTATTGAGCCGAAAGCTTCCAATGGCCATCGTTTCATTTTAGTGGCCATTGATTATTTCACCAAGTGGGTTGAAGCTGCTTCTTTTACCAAAGTGACCAAGCAAGTAGTTGCATGTTTCATTAAGAATAATATCATTTGTCTTTATGGAATCCCCAACAAGATCATCACTGACAATGGAACAAATTTGAACAACAAAACAATGAAAGAGTTATGTGACAATTTCAAGATTGAGTATCACAATTCCTCACCTTACCGTCCCAAGATGAATGAAGCTTGTAATACCTGTCATACCCCAAATTTGTCCTACCTATGAATGGTTTTCATCTGAACATTCATCCACTAACCATCATATCTGTATCCAATCCATTTGTCCATTTTCACTTTTAATTAACCTATCTTTTTCTTGTATTCTTTTTTTATAACCATTTCCATTATCCATTACAAATATCCATAATCATTTCTACCTTTCCTATTATCCATTTTGTCATAAATAACCATATTTCATTTTAAATCCACTTATCCACTTTTCAACTCCATATTTTCCAATAACCAAGTTCATAAACCCATATTCATTTCCCATCCAATTTAAATCCATACCATATTCATATCCAAAAGTCCATAAACCATATCCATTTGGTAAAACCATAATCCATTTTAAAATGTCCATTTTCATTAACTTTACAAATCACTATTTTTCATTTCCATATCCATTCTTTTTCTTTAACCCATTTTTAAATTCATTTTAACCTTTTTTTTTATTATTATCCAAATATTAACCAATTACCCAAAATTTGTCCATATCCACTTAATTAATCCAATCCATTTTTTTCATACCCATTACACATTATCCATTTTATTCAAAAAATATCACAAAAAAATATCCATTTCAAAAATCCATTATCCACTTCAAATATCCAAAACAATTTTTTATCACTTTTCCACCTTAAATTTTTATCCAAAAAGTACCATTCATCCATTCTAATAATATTCACACAAGAAAGTTAAAAAATATATATGAGCCCAATAGCATAACTATCTTACAAAGCCCATATTAATATGATAAGTCCATTGTTTGACCTAGCTATAAAAGTGGGAGGGACTGATCCTGCATGGGGACGGGAAAAAAAGAAAAAGAAAGGGGCGCACACCTTGTAGGTTATTTTTTTCATTCAGATCTCATTTGAAACAAGGAGGAGAGAAAAAAACAGTGTATCACCATGTATACATAACCTCACATTCCTTTCTTTTTTAATAAAAAGAGACTTTCCATTACTGTTCATAAAAATGAAATTTCGCTAGTTTTCAAGAAATAAGAGAGAAAGACAAAAAGAAAGAAGCGTGAGTACGTTGAAAAAATCGGTTTTCTCTAGAAATTCTTTGCCATCATTTTCTTCTCATAAAGACCCTGTTCTTCTTCTCCATCTTGATAAAAGAATCACAACCCATGTTCATCGACCATCTTCTAAAACAACACAAGTACCATTCGAGAACCATCAACGAGCAAGAAATGAATCGAATCAGAAGTCACTGAGCTTGCAGCGACGCAACCGGAGCTCTTCAAGGGCGGAATGAGGTTTCGTCTTTAACCTATCTCCGTTTTCTTGCAACGAAGAAAGGATAATTTCAACTCTCCAGTCATCAACAAAGCACTACTAAGCTATTTTGGTTTCACCAACTCGGTCGGTATTCTCGAATCACTCACTTTCTTTGTATGCTTCTGTTATCTTACTGTTTGATTTATCTTTTTTTATGTCAATTGTGTTGGAGGCTGGGTGTATTTGTTCATGTTTTAACCGGTCTACTTGGTTTTTATCATACTTGCAGTAGTGGTAGAATTTTTTTTTGAAGATGTGTAAACCATTAGATTTGTTGTGCCATATTTGACCTTGAAGCACAGATCCTTGTTTCAGTTTAAAAACTTAATTTCATACACTGATATTTGTATTCTCGGCTGAGCTGTAGGAATTTGCGGTTTCAGTTTTCATCTTTTGAATTTTGCATATATACTATACTGTAAGTTTACATGCATTTCTTATTTAAAGTTTTACGATTTAAATTTTTATAAGTCGTAAGTTTTACACGTTTTGTTATCTAAAATTATATATATCTATATTACTTGTTTAAAGTTTATCATAAGTTTTTATATATACACTGATACTTTGATTTGTTTCAGTATAGTTTTAGATTTTATACACATACTTATGATTTGTTTTTATATATAGTATTAGTTATCATACTTTGATTTATAGATTTCAGTATATATAGATTTTAGCATATATAGATTTTAGCATACTTTAGATTTTGTACACATACTTAATGCTTTCGTTTTGAATACAGATGCATATTTCTTTTATAGATCTCAGTATATATAGATTTTAGCATATATAGATTTTATACAAATACTTTGATTTGTTTTAAGTTTATACATATAGTTTTAGTATATATACTTATTGCACTCGTTTGAAGAGTAGATATTACCATTGATTTGTAACTCAGATTCTTCTCACGATTTCAATTTCTTGATTTATTTTCTTTTGTCTCGTTTCGATTTTTTTTTGGCCGATGATATAAAAAAAATCTTGATTAAGTTGATTTATTGAGATCGATTCAAAATCTTGATTTATATGAGGCCACCTTTTTATTTTTTTATCGGTCAATGAAAGTCAAAAAAATCATAGCTTATGGATCTAAGATTAAAGATCTTGATTAAGACGAGACCGATTTTATCTCCACTTTTACTTTTCATTTTTTTATGGGTCGATGTACATCTAAAACCAAATTTTGTCGGTTTAGATGAGACTTTTCTTCGATTTCGACTTTATTTCACATTTTACTTTGCACAATATTCTTTTCATTTCCGATCAATGAAGGTCTTAAACATCATGGAACCTTTTTAGAGTTCTTGATTAAGACGAGGTCGTCACCTTTTATTTCCCGATTCACCCGATTAATCATTATCTTGTTTATTTTCCGTCAAATATTATCTCGATTATATTGGCCATATCATATTTATATTTATTTAACAATTTTCTTAGTTCATACACTACTCAAACCTTTTTTATAATCACTTGCCGCTTAAATCACGTAATTTATATCCAAATATTACTTTTATAAAAGGTGAAGTAAGGTGGGTTGAGTCTTTGATCCGTCTCCTCAATTGTTTGGGTGCGAGTTCACTTACTCGTGTGTGAACAATTTTCACCTCTAAAAAATTAAACTTTAACCTGTTGATTGTTTAGGTGTGAGTTCTCTTACTCGTGTGTGAACAATTGACGCCTCTAAAAAAATTTTAACTTTAACTTGTCGATTGTTTAGGTGCGAGTTCTCTTACTCGTGTGTGGACAATTGACGCCTCTAAAACACACGAACTCGACAATATTCAAACTTTTTCCAAATCAAATTATCAAAACACTTAATCTCTATTCAAACACATTTTACTAAAGGTGGAGTGAGGGCGGTCGAGTCTTTGACCCTTCTCCTCAATTGTTTGGGTGCGAGTTCTCTTACTCGTGTGTGGGCGATTGTCACCTCTAAAATATCCAACACGACTAAAAACTCCTTTCCTCGCCCACGTGCGACCGAAACACTAAGACACACGCAAATCAAATTATTTTCTTAATCACCTTCTTTAATATACTTAATCATATATTCAAACACAATTTCCTAAAAGGTGATGTGAGGGGGGCCAAGTCTTTGACCTTTCTCCTCAATTGTTTGGGTGCGAGTTCTCTTACTCGTGTGTGAACAATTGACACTTCTAAAAAACATAAACCTTAATTCGTCGATTGCTTGTGTGCGAGTTCTCTTACTCGTGTGTGGGCAATTGTCACCTATTGCTTGGGTGCGGGTTCCCTTACTCGTGTGTGAGCAATTGTCCACTCTAAATCATCCAATACGATCAAAATTATCCTTTCCTCGCCTCCGTGCGACCGAAACCCTCAAACACCTTTCCCAAAGAACATTGTTTAGTCCCTTCTTCCGCGCATATGAACTAGTGCTTCAGCCTCTTCTAGCGAGCAGACAAGCCAACGTTTAGCAGTTAGAACGCGACCTAAACCCTCGTTCACCTCAAACCAACCGAAACCCTAAAACACGTCCAAATCCAACTCTTTTTCTTAATCAAACTCTTTAATACACTTAATTCATACTCAAACAACTTTCACAAAAAGAACATTGTTTAATCCATTCTTCCGCGCATATGAACTAGTGCTTCAGCCTCCCATGACGAGCCGACAAGCCAACGTTTAGCAGTTAGGATGCGAATTAAACTCTCGTTCGCCTAAAAAACACAAACCAACCGTAGTCCCACGAACTACGAATGCTCTGAATTTCCCATTGCACGAGGGAATACGTAGGCCCAAGGGTTCTCAATCCTTGCCGAGCACACTAATAAAAAACCACCCATTTCCCCTTAAAAAGCAATACCTACCTTAGAAGAAAACAAACAAACCAAGCTAAATTATCTCCCAAATCGAATCAAGAGGTTCACGTTGAGTACAACGGACGTAGAGGGTGCTAATACCTTCCCTCTTGCGTAACCGACTCCCGAACCCGAATTTGGTTGCGATGACCATTTTCTTATCCCTTTCAAAGGTTTTCTCGATATTTTCCTTTCCCTCTCTTGGGATAAATAAAGTTCGGTGGCGACTCTGTTTCGAATAGTTTTTTCCGCGTCCATCGCGAGGATCGTATTTTTCGAGGTACGACAATACCCCAAAATTTGCCCTCTCTTCTTTCATATCCTTTATCATGTGATTTCATTGCATTGCATTACATTCAAGTCATAGAAAAATAAAACATTCAGCATTGGTTCATGCATAGGGCATGTGATCAGTTGATTTCAGAGTTTTGAGTATCCAGAGCAAGAGAGCTAGAGCCAAGGGTCTCCCAACAAGCCTCAAGGGTCTCTTACATCATATATCATCTCATTTGATCCCACAAGTCATTGGAAGATGGGAATTCATCAAAAAGATTGGACAGTTCATCATCTCTTAACAAAAGCAGTCAAAATTAGGGTTTTGGATTCAAGCAGTCTCCTGATGAAATTTTGGTTCAAACTTGATCTCAATGTTTTATACATGATATCAAGTATCTAGGGATGGAAGATTGCCCTTTGGTTCATTTCAGAAGAGGTTCAATTGATCAGTTGTTTGAGAATCAAGAAATTTGGGGAAAAGTCAACTGTGCAAAGGAAAAAGTCAACTCCTGACTTTTTAAGGTCAAATTCATGAAATTCAAGTCACATATGTTCATTGGACAATATTTGATCAATAAATGTCAAGAGATTCATGAAAAATCAAGAATTGTACAAAGTTTCCATTTTTGGAAACTTAGGGTTTCTAAAAATGGCAAGTTTGGACCATTTTGCACTCTACTTCAAGGCATTCTTTCTCCAAGATAAAAGTTTCAAACTTCAGGCCCAAGTTTAACCAATTAAAGATCACATTCCAAGCTTCAAATCCATATAAAGAACTCTTCCATTGGATCAAAATTGAGAGAGTTATGATCAATCAAACTGGAGCAAAATCAAGGCAAAAAAACTCAAGTCATGGCAAGGCAGATTCAGGCCTCCAGGCCATAATTTCATCAAACACTTGGTGTGAAAAATGTTAAGATAGTTTTCTCCTTCAAGAAGGTTTCAAATGAAAAATTGTTGAAAATCAAAGTTGTTCATCTTCATGTCCTCTTTAACTTTGATGTTGGGCATTTTCTCATTTGAACAAGTTATGGAGGTCATATGGTTGCCCAAAGTTGGTGGTCTCACACTGAAATATCCATGGGCCATGTGGTCATGCATGTCACCACTTGCCACACCTATAAACCAGTTTTGTACACTTGAGTTCATGACCATTTTTATGCACCTTAGAGGCTTAAATTCAATCCGATTTTAACATCAACTATGTTCTATCATGTATCCTCTTTCCATGGACACCAAGAGCTCATAATTTCATCCATCATACATAAAGAATTTCATCTACAAACTTCCACATTTCCATTGTTTTGTGCTGCCAAGAAGGAGATGTTTTGCATTGTTGTTTTTTGGTTTACATCAGTTCACACGCATGCCTTCAAACACCAACCATCTTTTGCTTCATTTGGACCAACACTTCTTACACATGCCATACATGTCATTCTACACCATACACAAAAGAGGAAATGAGAAACTTGTCCAACAAGTGTTCATGCTGCAGCAACATCATACCATCATCATATCTCAGCATTATTGCATCACCTCCTCACCATAAGTAACATGATCACTCCACACTTTAACAAAACTTTCCAACTCGTGCCAATAACTAACTTCACTCAAAACTCAGTTAACTCAACTCAGTTAACTACATTTCCAGCTGTTAACTCTTGTAGTTAACATTTTAACCAGCCATATAAATAAAGCTCTAACAGAATTTGCAAGGGGAAGATTTTCATTTTTCACTCTCACACCTCAAAGCTCAAGTTTCTTTTTGAACTTTCTCTCTCTTTTCACACGAGTTCTCCACATTTTCACTCCAAGCTTCATCCATTGTTCATCATTGTTGCTCTTGGATCAAGAACAAGTTGAATTAGGATCAATTGTAGCACTTTCTCTAGGTTGAATTTCTTTGTTCTCTTCAGAAATCAACATTCCATAGCATTTATTTTGCTCAATTCAAGCTCAAGAACAAGCCTACACCTCTGGTTTTCTCAACAATCCTCAAGAAGCTTCAATCCAGGTTTGAACTCCTTCAACTTTTCTTGCGCGATTTCATTATTTTTTAGCTTGTTTCATGTTGATTATGGCTCAATAGGAGCTCTGGTACTTCCGGCTAGTTGATAGGCATGTTAGATGCATAGTTGCAGAGTCTAGGGCAAAACTTCTTGGTTTCGAATCTGTTTGTGTGTGCTTTGTTTGTAAAATTTGAGCATGGATCCGTGTTCTACGTAACTTCATGATCATTTTGATGTGCATTGTGTAAATTTCTGGAGAGTTTGAAGGTTGCAGATGGTGGTGCTCCGCCGGAGAAGATGACCGGAGGTCCTTCTCCAGCTAGTGGAAGTTTTCAGTTAGGGTTTTGGATTTTAAAACACAGTCGTTTGATTTATTTCATCCAATGGTTCACAACGTGACAACACATTAATGAGGATGATGCTCCTCACGTGACTCTCTCTTTCTGAATTGTTGACCTTGACTTGGCTTGCATGTGTGTGCGTGCGTGATAATTGTGGTGTCCATGCCTTAGATTCGTTGGATTGTTGTACTTTTCTTGATTGTTGTTGACTGATTGATCATGTGGCTGTGAGTGAGTCAAACTTTTGACTGAGTGTGCACCTTAATTCCATATGCCACGCGCCTTATTGGACTGGGTTTTTAATTGCTTTTCACACACCCATATTTTGAGCCCAATCATTTTTGAACTATCATTTTACTTTCGCCACACCCTGTCATACCCCAAATTTTGACCACTAATATGTCCTATCATTGTGTCACTCATCATCACAATATGGAGGAACCATCATACCTCATCAGTCTCCCCAAAGATGGGTGAGCATCCACTACAATCAAAATTAGGGTTTTAAGCCCTCTCAGAGCCTTAGACAAAGGATCAATCAAGGAATGACATGATCTGCAACTTTTCTAAACCTCTCAAACATACACAAAGGATCAAAAAGGACTCCCACTTCAAGGATCAAGCACAAGGATGCTCCCTTCTAGATGGATCAAGTCTCAAGATCGACAGTGTCTCCAAATTAGGGTTTTGGTCGACCAGGGCCTCCAGATGGAAATTTTTCATTTGGGCACAAGCCAATGATCCAAAACATAACCTAATATACTCCATGGGACCTCATGGACCCAATCATCAAGTCAATTTTTCCTCAGGGGATGCATTCATCAAAATTCAGGAATTAAGGTTCTTGACCTAATTCACCCCTAAGTTGACATTTGGGACAAATCATGAGCCAAGACCTCAAGAGAGGGTTTTAGGGTCTCTAATGAACTATATTGATCCATTTGGAACAATGGATTAATCCAAGAAGCTTGAGCAACAAGTCTCAATTTCATCTGCACCACAGTTAGGGTTTTAAGGGAAAAGTCAATTGTAACTTTGACTTTTGACCAGGACATGCTCCCAAGCCCTATGACATGCATCAATATACCCTATGACACCCATGGAACATGTCCATCAAGTTTGATTTAGGTCAAGGACATGATTTCCTGAAGAATTGCACAGTTTGGAATTCATCTGATAAAAAGTCAACTGTGCACAAAAGTCAACTTTGACATTTTGAGATTTTTCACCAAAATGGATTTTTAACCCTAAAATGATGTTAATGTATGATTTGAATCATCATTCATCAAGAAAAATCAAGAAAAGTGGGATAACTTGTAAAAGGGGTAACCATAAAAACTTAGAAAATTTTCTAAGTTAAAAATAAAGTGACAAGGGCACCAACTTTGGAGGATCATAACTCCTAAACCACAAAGCCATTTTTTTTTCATCCAAAGATGGATTTGTAGCCCTCATTACCCTCTACAAAAACTTCAACTAGACCTAAGTCTAATTCATTAAGGATTTTGAGTTAGTGGGTGATCAAAATGGCTGAAATGTGAAAATATCACTTTTTCCAACACTTAGTGAAATTTTCACTAATTCAGAATCTGCCTTCACTTTTTGCCAAATGTAGAGGGATTTTTCACTTGGATTCAAAAGAGATCAAAACCAAACATGTTCAAACAGTTGTTGTATCATGTAAGGGCTTTCCAAAATGGTCAAGAGCATTACCAAATTCAACTTACACCATGAGTTATGACATTGGAAAGTTGCCTTGCTGAAATCTATCAAAGGCAAGGCAGAATTTGCAACTTTGCCCGATTTGCCAAAATCAGCCAAATTCAAATGCTCCTATCCACTTGGACACATCAGAGGATTGAATCTAAAGGGGACAATCACTGAGCCAAGCCTCCAAAGTCCATGGAACAAGAAATAGCATGTTGAACCTAGAATGGCCAAAATAGGGACAAGACACCAAATTTGGATTGAAGCATTCAATGCATACACCAAGGTGGCATGGACTGAGCCATTCTCATCTGAAATCAGTCAAGACTTATCCAAGACCAAGGGAACCAAAGCTCTGTGCCCTAACCTCTAGTCAATGGCTAGAGGAGACTTGCATTTCCATTGGCCAACATTGAACAAACACCTGCTGCAGTTGCCATTCACTGTGGATCCCAAAACAAACTTGCTCTACTATAAATAAAGCTCAATTGTGATCAGTTTGAGTACACCAAAGCCATCTAACAGATGCTTTCCTCAAAATCTCTTTCTCTTGGCAAAAATGCCTTTCTTAGCAAGGTAGCTATCGGGTTTTGAGTTTGAGAGCTTTTCCAATCAAACCAATCACTCACACACCTCACATACATCATATAGAAGTGATCCAAACACTCACATAACATCTGGAACACTGATTTCACAAAATCACCAGCCAATTACTCAAGTTCTTGACAGTTTTGCAGTTGAGGTGCCATCTTCAACTCCAAACCATTTCAATCCATTCCAAGCACTCAGACACATCACTTGGTACCTAGGGAAGCTATCCACATCATTGGAACCTAGCTGTAACACCTCCAACACAAATCACGATCACCAGCTGCAAGTGGTAAGCATGAGCTCTTCTAACTCTATGATCTATGCAATTTTTGCTGCACAATAATTTGGCCATATGTTCATAATCATGCATGGAATGTTTTCCCTCAATTAATTGCATTGTTTGAATTGTGTATCAAAAATCCTGGCCTTCATGCAGAAATTAGGGTTCTTGAGGATTTTTTATGATTTCTTGTTATGTGTTTAATTTAAATGAAATTAATGGACATAGACATGATCGTGAGGTTGAGACGAGCATAATGATATATGGATTGCATGTTATAATCAAGTATTCAGGGAGATTGGATAGAAAATGCAAATCAGCCAAACCCAGAACACGCGCGTGTTCTTCAGCTGTTCTTGGCGCCTTTTTTGAATTTTCAAATATTTGAATTTTGTGATTTTTGTTTAATTGATTCAAAAATTAATTTCTCTCTGAGTTTTAATGATTTTGAGTTGATTCTTTTTTTAATAATTCACAAAAATGTTAAAATATTTTATTTTCCCAAAAAATCCCAAAAATATTATTTATTTCATATAATTGATATTTTTTCAAAGAATTAATATTTTAATTGTTTTTGACATTTTAAATATTTTTTCCACATTGATTTTGCAACTTTTAATGCTTTCTAATTATTTTGTAGGTCAATACTTAATTTTTGAAGCATTAATCTAAGATCACAATTTGTTTTTCACATGTTAAACAATTTTGATCATTTTAATTGAATTTTTATTCAATTAAATACATTTTTAAAAACAAATTAGGGTTTTTGGATTAATTCAACCCTCATAAATCATTTTCAAAACACTTTGGGCCTCTAATAGAGTGTAAGACTCAATCCTTTGCAAATACAACCCATTTTGGGTCTCACTTATTGTATAAGTCCCGTTGTATTTCAAAAAGTTCGACGCGATCATCATCCGTTGAAAAACAAACATTGGGCCTCTCCTCGAGCTATAAGACCCATTCAAAAACTCTTTGGGCCTCTAATAGAGTGTAAGACCCAATCCTTTTTGTTGACCAAATCATTTTTGGGCCTCAGTCACTTGTATAAGTCCCTCTGTACAAATTCAAACAGTGCACTCACTGATAAAACCCTGGGCCTCTCCTTGAGCTGTAAGCCCCAAATCTTTCTTTTTCAAAGCACTTTCTCCTTTGATTTTGAATATACTGTTGTTTTCAATCTTTCTTTGTTGAACAACTAACCAAACAGCATGGAAGCTCTACAATCGAGTAAGTGGTTATTGCTTTCATTTACCGCTTTCATATACATATAACTGTATTGTGGGGCTGTTTCACTATAAGTCTTTTTTCGTAAACTCATATCAACTGTGTAATAATAGTATAGATATTTTGAGTTTCCCCGGCAAATACGTCTAGAACTAGGTGACGCCGTTTCGTTTATTCGTAGAAATAGACAGCTAGATCCCCAATAGGATCACCAGATACAGTCTTCTCTTCGGCTGTCCTCATTAGGAATTGTCAAGAAACTCTATTCCCAGAGATGAATGTATTCTCCGTGAATGGCATCTTTGAGTTTCTTCCAAATTCTCGAACTTTCCTGACTTGATCTATTCCTTGTGAATATCTTGCCTTGAATTTCTCGGGGTTTGGGGACCCACAGGCTTCTTAAAAGCATCGGCCTCCTCTTGGGCATCGTACAAGGACCCACAGGCTTCCTGAAAGCAACCCTGCCTCCTCTTGGGCTTAGTACAAGGACCCTACGGCTTCTTAGAAGTATTCACAGCCTCCTCTTAGGCTTCGTATAATGATTCTTCCTCCGGGAATGATAGCCTTCTCTTGGACTTAGTACAAGGACCGATCGGCTTCTTAAAAGTTTCCAGCCTCCTCTTGGGCTTCGTACAAATTGTCCCGACGACCTCCTAAAGGTATAGGAACAGAACTTAGTCATCTGCATAGAACAGTCTTTTCTAGAGTCTACTACCGTTTCTCAAAGCATGGTATAAAAGAGGACACTCTAGACTTGGACAGTCTAATCTCCTTGAGTCTCAAAGACATTCTCAAGTGACCCCTTCGTTAAATAGGAAGGAAACCCGTAGACTCAGACAGTCTCAATACCCTTCGGATTTCCCGCTTCCTTAAAGAACAGGAATAACCTGGATCCTTGGATCAAATCCTTGAGTACAACATTGCTCATATAAGAACTGATTTTCTCTTTCAAAATCAGTATACTGGACCTGTCACTTAATTGAAACAGTAAGCACAACCTCCTCTTGGGCTTTGTACAAATGATTCTCCCCAGCAGAGTCGAAAAACGTTTAGCCTCTCTCTCGGACTTTGTACGAGACACATAAGAGACTTCCTCGTTGAGTCAATCACCCTTTAGCCTCCATCTCGGGCTTTATACGAGATACAAAAGGGTTCTTACTGAGCCAAACGAATTTTAGCCTCCATCTCGGGCTTTATACGAGATACCAAAAGATTCCCTCGTCGAGTAAAAACCTTTTAACCTCTCTCTCGGGCTTTGTACGAGACACATATTAGCCTCCTCTTAGGCTTTATATAAGAAAACCACTGGTTAATCCAATTAACCTTTTAGCATCAAAGCTGTGCCTCGTTCACAGTATACAAACATCAACAACTCCTTCCCTTTCATATAATCGCTGTAAGCGGCAAGCCTCTGGATCATCTACATCCATGCCACTATCCCTCTTTTAGCATGAGAAATTCCTAAGGAAAGATAACATTGCTCTACACTGAGTTAAAGTCTTCTCCTTCAGGTTAAAATCCCTATAAAGGAAATTATGGCATTGCCGGATTCAGAAATCCTGGTTAAAGTAATTCTCCTTTATAACCAGACACCCAATAGTTGTGACAGACAAACCCTTCTTTAGAGATGACAAATTCTCTCTAAAGTTGAGACCTTTTAGCTTCATATCTTGGGCTTGGAACAAGATACAAATAGACTTTTCAGCTTCATATCTTGGGCTTTGAACAAGATACAAATCACCTTTCGCTTCATGTCTTGGGCTTTGAACAAGACACTAAAACACCCATTTCCTCCCATAGAATAGGAGGAACTACGAATGCTCTGATTTCCCTGTTTCGGTAAACGGGAATACGTAGGCATAAGATTGAAAGAAAAATCTTAGCGAGCACACTAAACAAAAAACCCAAATCCCATACTCTCACATCAAAAAGCATCAGTCCTAACATCCTAATCCTTGTTCCCCGCCAGAAACCTTCTGTCAAGGTAAAAAGAGAGAAAACAGTATTGGCGAAAATACAAATAACCAGTACAAAGGCCCCCCCACATTGATAGCATCCGTAACCTAACAGACCGCTGTTTAAACTCAGTATGCAAGCAGGGTTAATTGGAGACATCTATTTCCCTTCCTTCATCAGCTCACAATAGGATAAAAAATGAATCGACCTGTAGTTTAAGCTCAAACCGCAGAGAGCGACCAGCGCTTAAGAACCGCGTCCAAAATCGCTGGCTACAGAAAAATGGCGCCCACCGTGGGGCCGATCTCTGTTTTTCTTATTCCTTTTAACCTCTTGTGTGAATGCCACAGATTGGGGATTCCGTCGGGGAACCCATTTCTGCCAGGAACTTAGGATTCATTGCTTTAAAGGTATAGGATGTTTAGGACAAATATATATACCGCTTTTCCTAATTACTATACGTGTTTATTTTTCTGCTAATGGGAATGCGGGTGATGCCGTATGTGGAAAGATTGAGTATACACTTAAGATAAGTGATGGTGACGGGGTCGACCATCAACCTCAGTGGAGGCTGACCAACGCAACCCATTCTCTCACCTAGACAATGGGCCGGTTGTTAAGTCTGAGAAGCTAAGGAGCCAAACCCTTTCGTAGTGCGGAAACTATCAGAAATAGTTGTTAGGCGATACTACCCTCATTTGAGGCTGGTGATCTATTATCGGTGAATGGCACTTACTCTAAGATTGCACTACAACTCGCTGGCGATCCGCTTGTTGTTTTGCTTTCCTGGGAGGAGCTGAGGATAATGAGTACAGGTACAAAAATTGTGATTGCAAATATCAGAGAAGAGGATTACGCTAATGGATTTCGGTAGAAGGAGAACCCATAGGTACACCTTCAAGGTTCTAAAATTAGAGGATTTGAGAAGGTTAGCAAGGATGATCACTAACCCAGAGGCTTTCAGAGCCAAGCACGGAGGTTTGCTACCACTGTTAAGAGTCCATGTGATTGAGGGAATCATGGATGCGCTCATTCAGTTTTATGATCCAGTTTATCACTGTTTCACATTCCCGGATTACCAGCTAGCACCAACGCTGGAAGAGTATTCTCATCTGATCGATTTACACATCACAGATCGAGCTCCATTTTCTGGACTGGAAGAAATTCCAAAGAATCAGACCATTGCAAGAGCAATTCATTTGGACGAGTCTGAGGTCAGGACTCACTTAACTACTAAGGGTGGCATCCAAGCTTTGCTAGCCCAGTTCTTAACAAAGAAAGCCCTGTATTTTGCCAGTATAGGAAACATAAATACTTTTGAAAGCGTCTTTGTCTTGCTCGCCTACGGGTTATTTTTGTTTCCCAACATCAATAACTTCGTCGATATTAACTCCATTAAGGTTTTTCTCATTGGAAACCCTGTGCCAACTTTGCTCGCAGATGCGTATCATTCTGTACACTTGGGAAATTTGTACAGCGGAGGGGAGATCACATGTTGTGTACCTTTGCTTTCCAAATGGTTTATCTCTCACTTGCCCAAGTCTGCTGCTTTTTGGGATTGCAAGAGTGCCTTACGTTGGTCGCAGAAGATCATGTCTCTTACCAACTCTGATATAGATTGGTGCAATAGAATTTATGAGGGAATCAGAATCATTGACCGTTGTGGAAACTTCCCCAACGTACCCCTCATAGGAACTAAAGGAGGAATCAACTACCATCCGGTATTGGTTCGCCATCAATTTGGATACCCGATGAGGCACATCCCACTGGGTGTTCATCTGGAAGGTCTTTTCTTCAAGGAAGGAGAAAACGACAGAGCACTAAAGATGGAAATAGTGCATGCTTGGAAGCATGTTCATGAGAAAGGACGAGAGTCTCTAGGAAAACCGGACTGTGTCTCGGTGGAGCCTTATCTCCATTGGGTACAAACTAGAGCTCTCAAGATAAAAATGCCTTATCCTCGTTACAGAATTCTTCCACTGAAGGAATCTGTCATGTACTTCATGACGGAAACTGAAAAACTTCAGGTTACTCTCAACAAAGTTCAAAAGGAGAGAAGGTCTTGGAAGAACAAGTACCGCACCCTCGACGTAGAGTGCATCAAAATACAACAATTACTGAAAGAAAAAGATGCTCTGATTGAAATTTTGGAGCAGTATGCTGTAGAGAATCAAGATGACCAAAGGAATTTGCTTGCTCCTTTCACTTGGCAAAGGAATGACAACCCGACAACGGCCCAAGAGCCCCGGTCAAAGAAAAGGAAGATACCATAATCAGCACCCGATTTCTCTTCAGAGAGGACTCTGGGCCCATTAGCTTAGGTTTCTGTTTCTGCACCTTGTAATCTACTGTATTTCCATTTCTGTAATCCTTTGAATTTCAATAAAAAGGGGTTTCCCCACCGTTTGATATTTGCAATCTAATTGTCGAAGTTTACTTTGATTAAACCTTAAACAATTAATATAATCATTGCAATCATCATTCTCACATCGCGTATTCTTCTTACCTACGAATCTCACGTTTGTGTCTCGGTTCTAGAGTCAAATTGTCTCATTCGTATAATACTCGGGCCAATCGTCAGAAAAAGATGGATGATCTTGAGGAAGAAAATAGAGAGTTGAAGGAAGAGATCGACGCTCTGAGAGAGGATATGAGAAAGCTTCGTAACGACATGCAAGCCATGGCAGAAGCTCAGCTACAAAGAACTGTGATCTCAGAGATCACCTCAACGCCCATAGTGGAGAAGTATGATCCTAGGTATCAGATGCCGAAAGATCGTCCCTGGGGCATGCCTGTTAACTATATCCCAGAAGGATATGTTCCGCCGATCACTGTGGATCAGGGAATCACAACAGAAGCCGCTGGGCCTGAAGGTTACAAACTTCGGGAAAGCGAAGATGCCAGGGGCATACTGAAGACTCCTGAAGGTTACAAACTTTGGGAGACACCAAGACTCACTACCGTAGTTACGGTACCACCCCCTGTGGTGCACATTGTCCCGGAAGGGCAGATTCCACAGACACCTTCTGGTAAGAAGGAAACTATGTTTAACAGAATGAAGGAATTCCAGGAGCAGTTCTTGGAAATGCAGTAGGAGCTGCAAGCCATTCGCGGTCAGGATTTATTTGGAAAGGACGTCGCAGACCTTTGTCTGGTCCCAAATGTGAAAGTCCCGCACAAATTCCAAGTGCCCGACTTTGAAAAGTACAAGGGTAACTCTTGCCCTCAGAGCCATCTGGTGATGTACGCTCGGCGAATGTCAGCTCAGACGGAGAATCAGGACCTACTGATTCACTACTTCCAGGATAGTTTAACCGGTGCCGCACTCAAATGGTACATGGGTTTAAACCGTGCCATGATCAGCACATTCAGAGATCTTGGCACTGCCTTCGTCCAACAATACAAATACAATTTGGACATGGCACCCGACAGAGATCAACTCAGATCGATGTCGCAAAAAGACAAGGAAACCTTTAAGGAGTATGCTCAAAGGTGGCGTGAAATTGCCGCTCAAATTTGTCCACCTCTTGAGGAAAAGGAGATGACAAAGATTTTCTTAAAGACCTTAAGCTCATTTTACTATGACCGAATGGTTGCCAGTGCGCCCAGTGACTTCACCGAAATGGTCGGCATGGGCATACGTCTTGAGGAAGCCGTCCGAGAAGGACGTTTGGTAAAAGACGCTGGATCGGCGAGCGGTACTAAAAAATACGGTAGTCCTCTCCCTAAGAAAAAAGAGCAAGATATTGGGAATGTCTCTCTCGGAAAGCAAAGGCGACGTTATCAACCAGTAGCAGCTGTAACTCCTACTATCAACCCTACGTCTATTCCTACGTATCAACCTCAGGTTGCGCAAAGCCAACCTGACCAACAAAGGACACAACAGCCTCTTCAGCAGGCTCGTCCTCCATATAACAACAACCGTACAACACGGCCACCAGGATTTGATCCTATACCCGTAACGTACGCAGAGCTGTTTCCATTACTACTGGCTAAGGGGCACATTCAGACTAAATCTCCTCTTACAGTACCGGAAAATCCACCTTTTTGGTTTAAGGTGGATCAGACATGCCCTTATCATCAAGGAGGTCCAGGGCATAACATAGAGACTTGTCTCAATTTCAAGTCCGACGTGCAAAAACTTGTTAGGAGCGGGGTCTTATCCTTCAAGGATACGAATCCTAATGTTCTCACAAATCCGCTGCCTCAACACGAGAAGGCTACAGTCAATTTGATAGAAGGAGAGACTAACGATGTCTATCAAATTCATGATGTACTCTTGTTGAAAACCAATCTGGTCAAGATGCATTGTAGACAGAGTGGATATGGCCATGTGCCACCTCATAACTATCATCAGTGTGATATCTGCTCTAAAGACAATCAAGGATGTTCTGTAGTGCAAGCAGCTCTACAGGAACAAATGGATCTCGGATGGATCCAAGAGCACCGAGTTCGTGGAGTTAACATGGTCTACACAAAATCTAACATCATTCAGAACCACGACATTCGTGCAATGAATGTCAACTTGGTGGCAATGCACTCAAGGCAAAGCCAGTATCATAATCTGCCGCGACACGATTACAGTTCCTGTCTGACTTGCTCGGTAAACAAACAGGGATGCTCTTTCATACAGGAGGCCCTCCAGCGTCAGATGGATCTTGGATGGATCCAAGACTACCATGATAGGAACCCTTATCAGATCAACATGGTTCAGATCTTCGATATTCGCGTGATGAATACCAACCTGGTAGAGTTACATGCTGAGCAGGTCCGGCTCGGATTCTTAATATCACATGACTATCAAAGCTGTAAAGCGGGTTGCGAAAATGATCGAGGTTGTACCCTTGTCCAGGAGGCACTTCAGCATTTGTTAAATCACTGGTGGATGCCAATTTATATGGATGAAGATACTCAACAGATTAGTATCAATAACAGAAACCCCACTCGGCGTCAGAGTCAGGATGTCCGATCTGTGGAAGCTAACCTAGTGAGGTTACATTGTATTCAAAGTGGGCGTGGCCAGGTGCCACCGCACAACTATGAACGTTGCGGCGTCTGTTCGGAAAGTAACCAAGGGTGTTACTTTGTGAGAGCCGCTTTTCAAGGTCAGGTGGATCGTGGAGAGATTCGTCCATATCCGGGTTCTGGACCCATCAACTGGATGCCGAACTACCTTGCCGAGCAAGTTGAGGATGTTGTCATGATCTCTGGTCATCACAGGACCAGGGATGTTTTCGCCATTATCCCTCTACTTCACGAATCTAAATTTCCCAACTGGGAACGAATCGAGATCACTTATGATGGTCAGAAAAATCAGAAGGTTCCCATAATCATCTATCTACCGGGACCACTACCGTATGAATCAGCTAAGGTTATCCCTTACAAATACGGTGCAACGATAATTGAAAATGGAAAGGAAATTCCATTACCCTCCGTCGTGAATATTGCAGACATCAGTCGTGTAACACGGAGCGATCGAATCTTCAACCGAGGAGTTGGAGAACTTAACAAAGAAAAGGAACTTCAGACGGAAGCTCCCGATCCGCCAGTCGGTCAATCCAGTAATCCTGACCTTTCGAAAAATACTGATGAGATGCTGAAGCTCATCCAAAGGAGTGAATATAACATTGTGGATCAGCTGTTACAAACTCCTTCAAAGATCTCGGTATTGTCACTATTACTCAGTTCAGAAGCCCACAGGGAGGCTCTACATAAAGTCTTGGAGCAAGCCTTTGTGGAACAGGATGTAACAATTAGACAGTTCGATAGCATTGTCTCTAACATCACTTCCTGCAACAATTTGGGATTTAGTGATGAGGAATTACCTGAAGAGGGTCGCCGTCATAACATGGCGCTCAATATCACAGTTAACTGCCAGGACGATGCTTTAGCCAGCGTACTGGTAGACACAGGGTCAGCCCTGAATGTTATGCCGAAGTCCACTTTGATACAATTATCATTCAAAGGCCCTCCGATTAGAACCAGCGAGGTCGTCGTCAAAGCGTTCGGCAGATCCAGAAAAACTGTTATCGGCGAAGTTGATCTTCCCATAACTATCGGTCCTCACACTTTCCAAGTCACTTTCCAGGTCATGGACATCCGGGCAACGTACAGATGTTTATTAGGAAGACCTTGGATACATCAGGCTAGAGCGGTTACCTCGACCCTCCACCAAAAGCTAAAGTTCGTCAAGAACGATCAACTTGTCACGGTTTGTGGGGAACAAGCCTTGCTTGTGAGTAACTTGTCATCATCTACTTATGTAGAACCCGAGGAGGTTATTGGAACTCAGTTCCAAGCACTATCGGTAAGCAAGGACAATCAGTTCAAAAGAGGAACCTCGATTTCCTCATACAAAGATGGTATCAAAGCAGTCGAGAGTACCGATACGACAGGATGGGGACAACTTGTCATTCCTATTGACAATAAAACAAAGAAGGGTCTTGGTTTTTCCGCAACCTGTACCCAGACAGCTGCCAACGATGAAAGTCTTCATCCCCTTCAAAACTTCTTCCACAGTGGAGGTTTTCTTCACCCAGTGTCTCAAGCAGTACATGCTATCAATGAGGAAGATCCCTCTGACACAGATGAAGAATGGAAGTCATATCTTAACAAGGACGGTTATATGTCTCAGGAATAGGTGCCTACGCCTTTTTGCTTTCCTACAGAAAATCCGAGATTTATACCACGGTCAGATGTCGAAATGATATATGGAGATTGTGATCCGGAAGGATGTCGTGCTCCGCCAAATTCATTAGAGGAAGACACTCCGATGAAAGACAATTTTGACTACAACTACTATGGCCCAATGGATGGCCTGCCAATGTGGCAGCCTTACCCAGGAAACTTGGGGCAAGAAAGTCAGCCGAGTAATGAAACTCAGCTGAGCATCATTGAACAGAATACCTGTGTCCCCACCATGTCATGGGATCAACACTCAGGTCATTCAGAAACTACTCAACATGACGATGAATTTGCAACGTTTGCAGGACTTGAATTCATCAACTATGTTTTTCCTGAGGTCAACGCCATCGAGAGGGATGACTCCTCCAGTTCGAAGGAAGTGTGGGACGCCTTGGGACAACCGAGTGGGAAATACGACTTTATGGTCAAATACACCGCTCCCGAAAGCTCTCGTATCAGGCTCGAAGATATCCAGTCTACTGGATGGGGAGGTACATCTGAGAGCACAAATGCTATGCGTAATACAACAGAGGAATTCTCCTACGACAATTCTGCCTGGGAGACAGATTCCAATGATCCCGCTCCACCAGAAATCAGCGTTATTTCTGAAGACAAATCAAGGAAGGTGCCAGACTTTGTGATTCACCGAGGAGTTCGCCGCCAATGGGTTGCCGTCAAGGTTCCGAAGGTCGTCCGTCAGTCAAAGTAATTGCCACCTTTAACCTTTCACCCTGCCCAGGTGAAACAGATGTTTTGATAGGGCTCGCTTTCTATAAAATTTCCCTCTTCGCTTTGCCCGAAGCAACAGAGTTTTGTTTTATAGGGCTGTAGTTTCAAGGATCGACTTGTTCATTAATAAAATAACGTCGTTCTGTAATTTCCGCATTAATTGCTGTTTTCTCTTTTTCCTTTTCTCAGAAAATGGTAATCCTAAAAAACAATTCAATAATAAAAACAAGCAGTAATAAAATAAAAACACTGCATACACTTGCATTTTCCTCTATCTCTTCTAAACACGAATCATCACGTCATGCAGATTGCTTGTTTTAAACCCCGTTGAAACATACGATCCAATGCCTTCTCCAAACTTTGAGTTCCCGGTATTTGGGGCTGAAGAAGAAAATGACAACGAAATTCCAGAAGAGATCTCCCGACTACTCAGATAAGAGGAAAGGTCCATTGAACCTCACAAAGAGCCGTTGGAAACGGTAAACTTGGGTTCAGAAAAAGAAAGAAAAGAAATCAGGATTGGGGCACTGCTTTGTCCAAATGCCAAAGAGAGTTTGATAAAGCTTCTCAGAGAATTCCCCGATGTATTCGCTTGGTCCTATCAGGATATGCCAGGGTTGGATGCCAGCATCGTGGAACATCACTTACCGTTGAGATCGGAATGTCCGCCAGTGAAGCAAAGGTTGAGACGGACTCACCCGGACATGGCCATCAAAATCAAAGAGGAGGTACAGAAACAAATTGATGCGGGTTTCCTCGCCACGTCAGAATATCCTCAATGGTTAGCCAATATCGTACCCGTTCCAAAAAAGGATGGAAAGGTCAGAATGTGTGTTGACTATAGGGATCTAAACAAGTCTAGTCCAAAGGACGACTTTCCTTTACCACACATTGACATGCTGGTAGACAGTACAACAAACTTCAAAATTTTCTCCTACATGGATGGATTCTCGGGCTATAACCAGATCAAAATGGCACCGAAAGACATGGAGAAAACTTCGTTCATTACCCCATGGGGTACCTTTTGTTACAAGGTAATGCCGTTCGGTTTGAAGAACGTAGGGGCAACCTCTCAAAGGGCCATGACTACTCTGTTTCATGACATGATACACAAAGAAATTGAGGTATATGTCGATGATATGATTGCAAAATCAAAAACAGAGAGTGAGCACGTTGAACATCTGTCGAAATTGTTCGAACGTCTAAGAAAATTCAAGCTCCGCTTGAATCCCAACAAGTGCACCTTCGGTGTCCGTTCAGGGAAACTATTAGGGTACATCGTCAGCCAGAAAGGAATTGAGGTTGATCCTGACAAGGTCAAGGCCATTCAGGAAATGCCTTCTCCGAAAACTAAAAAACAAGTCAGAGGATTCCTGGGACGGTTGAACTACATCTCCAGATTCATATTCTTTATGACCGCCACATGTGCGCCAATTTTCAAATTATTGAAAAAGAACCAGGATTGCGTTTGGTCAGAAGATTGCCAAACCGCCTTCGACAGTATCAAAGAATATCTGTTGAATCCTCTGATTCTATCACCTCCAGTGGAAGGAAGACCACTGATCATTTACCTCACAGTCCTAGAGGACTCAATGGGATGTGTACTTGGCCAACCAGACGAAACCAAAAGGAAAGAGTCTGCCATTTACTATTTGAGCAAGAAATTCACCGACTGTGAAACTCGGTACACGATGCTTGAGAAAACTTGTTGCGCTTTGGCTTGGGCAGCCAAACGTCTTCGCCAGTACATGATTTGTTATACTACTTGGTTGGTCTCCGAAATGGATCCAATCAAGTACGTTTTCGAAAAGCCTGCTCTCACAGGAAGAATTGCCCGTTGGCAGATGCTGTTATCAGAATATGACATAGAGTACCATGCTCAGAAAGCCGTTAAAGGGAGTATTTTAGCCGATCATTTGGCTCATCAACTGATTGATGATCAAGAACCAATCGGGTTTGACTTCCCAGACGAAGATGTCATGTATCTAAAAATGAAAGATTGCGATGAACCGTTACCCAGTGAAGGGCCAGAACCAGGTTCCCAATGGGGACTTATCTTTGACGGAGCAGTTAATCATTATGGAAACGGAATTGGGGCAATCATTGTTACCCCTCAGGGTACCCACATTCCTTTCACTGCCAGACTTAAGTTTAAATGTACGAACAACGAGGCCGAATACGAAGCTTGTATTATGGGTCTCGAAGAAGCAATTGATTTAAGGATCAAAAACATGGACGTATATGGCGACTTAGCTCTGGTTATCAATCAGATAAAAGGAGATTGGAACACATACCAATCAGGATTGATTCCTTACAAAGAGTATGCAAGAATGTTGTTGCCTTTCTTCAACAGAGTTGAGTTTCATCACATCCCTCGTGATGAGAATCACATGGCTGATGCATTAGCCACTCTCTCTTCCATGATTAGTGTAGGTCAATGGAACGACCTACCTAAGATCGACATAATGCGCCTTGAACGGCCCCCCGCCTACGTCTTCACGATTGAAGCAGACATAGACGACAAACCTTGGTATCATGATATCAAATGCTTCCTTCAGAAACAAGAGTACCCATCTGGGGCACTCAGAAAAGACAGGAAAACCCTCAGAAGATTGGCTGGAAACTTCTTCCTGAGCGGGGACACTCTCTATAAGAGAAATTTTGACATGGTCTTGCTCCGATGCGTAGACAGATCAGAAGCAGACATGCTTATGAAAGAAATTCATGAAGGATCCTTTGGCACTCATGCCAATGGACACACAATGGCGAGAAAAATTCTAAGAGCAGGGTACTATTGGTTGACAATGGAATCCGACTGCTACAAGTACATGAGGAGGTGTCACAAGTGTCAGATATACTCCGACAAAATTCATGTACCGCCCTCACATCTCAAAGTTCTTTCTTCCCCATGGCCATTTTCCATACGGGGAATCGACATGATTGGCATGGTTGAGCCCAAGGCTTCAAACAGACATCGGTTCATCCTGGTAGCCATTGACTATTTCACCAAGTGGGTCAAAGCAGCATCGTACGCTAATGTAACCCGACAAGTGGTGGTCCGATTTATCAAAAACAATATCATCTGCCGTTATGGTGTTCCAAGCGAGATCATTACTAATAATGGATCTAACTTGAACAACAAGATGATGAGAGAGTTGTGTGCAGAGTTCAAAATCGAACACCATAACTCATCTCCCTACTGACCCAAGATGAACGGAGTGGTAGAAGCGGCTAACAAGAACATCAAGAAGATCGTTCAAAAGATGGTTGTAACCTACAAAGAGTGGCACGAAATGCTACCCTTTGCTCTTCACGGTTATCGCACATCTGTCTGCACTTCAACAGGGGCAACCCCTTTCTCTCTAGTGTATGGCATGGAAGCAGTGCTCCCCATAGAAGTAGAGCTCTCATCAATCAGGGTATTGATGGAAGCTAAGCTCACCGAAGCTGAATGGTGTCAAAGCCAACACGACGAATTGAATCTGATCGAGGAGAAGCGAATCACGGCACTATGCCATAGTCAATTGTATCAACAGAAAATGAAGAGGGCGTTTGACAAAAAGGTCCGACCTCGTGTTTTCAGGAAAGGAGACCTCGTGCTCAAGAAGATACAATTATTTCTCACTGATTCGCGAGGTAAATGGACTCCGAATTATGATGGCCCCTATGTGGTCACGAAAGCTTTCTCAGGCGGTGCCTTGAGACTTGCAACCATGGACGGAGAGGAATTTGCCTACCCCACAAATGTTGATGTAGTCAAGAAATACTTCGCCTAAACTAAAAAAAAAAAAAAACGTCTTGGTGGATTGAAAACCCGAAAGGGCGGTCCAGGCAAAAGTTAGAGACAGAGAAAAAAATCATCCCGGTGGATTGGAAACTTCATAGTACAATCCAAGCAAAAGTTAGGGATAGTGGCAAGTAACTATGTTCAACAGAGGCAGGTCCTTCAGCAGCAGTTACACCATTCATCGGAGGAAAACTCCAGTCAAGGTCATCTTCGACAGAAGCTCAGGATGCCCCGAATTCAAAGTTGGTAGAAGGATAGTGATTGTTATGTTTCAACGTAGCCCTTTTCCCTGTAAATTACCATTTTCAAACTTTGTATATACTCTTTGGAATCACGCGTTTGGCTGATCTCCATCTTATCAATAAAATTTGAGCCTTTGCGCTTTTGTTTATAATTCTTATTTATTTTAGCTTTACAGAACGACGTTGTTAACATGATTAACGATTCTTGAAATAAAACAAAAATGAATTTACTTGTTAAAACTTTTTCTGCTTTTAAATTAAAGATGGCAATTGCTTTTGATTGTTGAACATCAAAAGAGCATCAATCGCTTCTCCAGAAGTAAGCGAACTTCAAAGTGCAGAATCAAAGTACTCCTTCTAGGCCTAGTACGCCTGAATGAAGGGATCAACTGTGTCAGAGACCTTGTTTCGTCTGACACACCTCGGCCGAGTTCTTATCTCCTAAGCCCGATCAACATAGCTCCCAACAGGGACTATCTCTCCTAAGCAAGGTGGAATTGCTATTCTGAACCAGCGGTACTTCTTCGCCCCGCGATGAGCGAGTATCCAGTCGTGTTCACCTGTCAGTTTGTATGTCGCGTCAATTTTGTCAGCATAAACATACATACATCATGCATTATTGATTTGCATTCACATTTCATATTGCATCACTATCACTCTAGTCGGTCTTGTCCCCTAGTGATAGAAGTTCTCTCAAGCGAGTCGTCAGTTCTTGCCTCGTCAGGAAACACTGCGTCTGAACATTCTCTCTCCTCCAGTTTATTTCTGGATCAGAATTGGCCCTTGACCACTTTGATAACTTGAACCTCTGAAAGACCAGAGAACCTTCGACCGATGTCACTCTTCGCCATTGAAGATGATATCCTTGCTTTCCCGGATTAAGGAAAATCCCTAGAAAAAGCCTCCTAAGCAGAGATTTGGCAGTACAGCTGCCATTCTCCAAAAAATCCACCGATGAAAAGGTCATCGGCACCTCAAAATTGGATCCCATCATATGGCATTTCTCCGAAAAGATCTCGAGAAAAGTATGATGTAAGCCCCAAACGAAAATAGTCTCTCAAGAGACTCGCTTTCCCCAAGTAGAGTCGACAAATGGCATCTCCAACAGAGAAGTTTGTACACCTCTACAACTCAGACAACTGGGTTCCCCAGCAAGTCTGACATCAAAACTTTTTCGTCAAATGGCATCTCCCCAGGAAAATTCGGCGAGAAGTTTGAGGAAAACCGCTACGAATAGCGTCCCTTGTCAATAAAGCTTATTGACAAAAGAAACTAAGACCAGTTCCTTTGTAGGAAACCAGGATCGAGGGGAAGCTTACAAAAGAAACTGAGACAAGTTCCTTGGTAGGAAACCAGGATCGAGGGGAAGTTTACATCAGAAACTAAGACCAGTTCCTTGGTAGGAAACCAGGATCGAGGGGAAGTTAACATGAGACACTAAGACCAGTTCCTTGGCTGAAGACCAGGATCGAGGGGAAGTTTACCTTTTCTAAGCATCATTGCTTAGCTAAAGAAGATGAATGTGCAAGCTACCATTCATAGCAACCATCAAAATTTCGGGTATTCCGATGTTTAATCCTCTTGCACCTCGAATGCTCGAATACCTTCGTCATTCACACCTTCGAGTCCAAGAAGATTAAATAGGGGCATCTGTCAAACTCCAAATTTTGACCACTAAGATGTCCCATCATTGTGTCACTTATCATCACAATATGGAGGAACCATCATACCTCATCAGTCTCCCCAAAGATGGGTGAGCATCCACTACAATCAAAATTAGGGTTTTAAGCCCTCTCAGAGCCTTAGACAAAGGATCAATCAAGGAATGACATGATCTGCAACTTGTCTAAACCCCTCAAACATACACAAAGGATCAAAAAGGACTCCCACTTCAAGGATCAAGCACAAGGATGCTCCCTTCTAGGTGGATCAAGTCTCAAGATCGACAGTGTCACCAAATTAGGGTTTTGGTCGACCAGGGCCTCCAGATGGAAAATTTTCATCTGGGCACAAGCCAATGATCCAAAACATAACCTAATATACTCCATGGGACCTCATGGACCCAATCATCAAGTCAATTTTGCCTCAGGGGATGCATTCATAAAAAATCAGGAATTAAGGTTCTTGACCTAATTCACCCCTAAGTTGACATTTGGGACAAATCATGAGCCAAGACCTCAAGAGAGGGTTTGAGGGTCTCTAATGAACTATATTGATCCATTTGGAACAATGGATTAATCCAAGAAGCTTGAGCAACAAGTCTCAATTTCATCTGCACCACAGTTAGGGTTTTAAGGGAAAAGTCAACTGTAACTTTGACTTTTGACCAGGACATCCTCCCAAGCCCTATGACATGCATCAATATACCCTATGACACCCATGGAACACGTCCATCAAGTTTGATTTAGGTCAAGGACATGATTTCTTGAAGAATTGCACAGTTTGAAATTCATCTGATAAAAAGTCAACTGTGCACAAAAGTCAACTTTGACTTTTTGAGATTTTTCACCAATATGGATTTTTAACCCTAAAATGATGTTAATGTATGATTTGAATCATCATTCATCAAGAAAAATCAAGAAAAGTGGGATAACTTGTAAAAGGGGTAACCATAAAAACTTAGAAAATTTTCTAAGTTAAAAATAAAGTGACAAGGGCACCAACTTTGGAGGATCATAACTCCTAAACCACAAAGCCATTTTTTTTTCATCCAAAGATGGATTTGTAGCCCTCATTACCCTCTACAAAAACTTCAACTAGACCTAAGTCCAATTCATTAAAGATTTTGAGTTAGTGAGTGATCAAAATGGCTGAAATGTGAAAATATCACTTTCACTTTTTGCCAAATGTAGAGGGATTTTTCACTTGGATTCAAAAGAGATCAAAACCAAACATGTTCAAACAGTTGTTGTATCATGTAAGGGCTTTCCAAAATGGTCAAGAGCATTACCAAATTCAACTTACACCATGAGTTATGACATTGGAAAGTTGCCTTGCTGAAATCTATCAAAGGCAAGGCAGAATTTGCAACTTTGCCCGATTTGCCAAAATCAGCCAAATTCAAATGATCCTATCCACTTGGACACATCAGAGGATTGAATCTAAAGGGGACAATCACTGAGCCAAGCCTCCAAAGTCCATGGAACAAGAAATAGCATGTTGAACCTAGAATGGCCAAAATAGGGACAAGACACCAAATTTGGATTGAAGCATTCAATGCATACACCAAGGTGGCATGGACTGAGCCATTCTCATCTGAAATCAGTCAAGACTTATCCAAGACCAAGGGAACCAAAGCTCTGTGCCCTAACCTCTAGTCAATGGCTAGAGGAGACTTGCATTTCCATTGGCCAACATTGAACAAACACCTGCTGCAGTTGCCATTCACTGTGGATCCCAAAACAAACTTGCTCTACTATAAATAAAGCTCAATTGTGATCAGTTTGAGTACACCAAAGCCATCTAACAGATGCTTTCCTCAAAATCTCTTTCTCTTGGCAAAAATGCCTTTCTTAACAAGGTAGCTATCGGGTTTTGAGTTTGAGAGCTTTTCCAATCAAACCAATCACTCACACACCTCACATACATCATATAGAAGTGATCCAAACACTCACATAACATCTGGAACACTGATTTCACAAAATCACCAGCCAATTACTCAAGTTCTTGACAGTTTTGCAGTTGAGGTGCCATCTTCAACTCCAAACCATTTCAATCCATTCCAAGCACTCAGACACATCACTTGGTACCTAGGGAAGCTATCCACATCATTGGAACCTAGCTGTAACACCTCCAACACAAATCACGATCACCAGCTGCAAGTGGTAAGCATGAGCTCTTCTAACTCTATGATCCATGCAATTTTTGCTGCACAATAATTTGGCCATATGTTCATAATCATGCATGGAATGTTTTCCCTCAATTAATTGCATTGTTTGACTCGTGTATCAAAAATCCTGGCCTTCATGCAGAAATTAGGGTTCTTGAGGATTTTTCATGATTTCTTGTTATGTGTTTAATTTAAATGAAATTAATGGACATAGACATGATCGTGAGGTTGAGACGAGCATAATGATATATGGATTGCATGTTATAATCAAGTATTCAGGGAGATTGGATAGAAAATGCAAATCAGCCAAACCCAGAACACGCGCGTGTTCTTCAGCAGTTCTTGGCGCCTTTTTTGAATTTTGTGATTTTTGTTTAATTGATTCAAAAATTAATTTCTCTCTGAGTTTTAATGATTTTGAGTTGATTTTTTTTTAATAATTCAAAAAAATGTTAAAATTTTTTATTTTCCCAAAAAATCCAAAAAATATTATTTATTTCATATAATTGATATTTTTGCAAAGAATTAATATTTTAATTGTTTTTGACATTTTAAATATTTTTTCCACATTGATTTTGCAACTTTTAATGCTTTCTAATTATTTTGTAGCTCAACACTTAATTTTTGAAGCATTAATCCAAGATCACAATTTGTTTTTCACATGTTAACCAATTTTGATCATTTTAATTGAATTTTTATTCAATTAAATACATTTTTGAAAACAAATTAGGGTTTTTGGATTAATTCAACCCTCATAAATCATTTTCAAAACACTTTGGGCCTCTAAAAGAGTGTAAGACCCAATCCTTTGTAAATACAACCCATTTTGGGCCTCACTTATTGTATAAGTCCCGTTGTATTTCAAAAAGTTCGACGCGATCATCATCCGTTGAAAAACAAACATTAGGCCTCTCCTCGAGCTATAAGACCCATTCAAAAACTCTTTGGGCCTCTAATAGAGTGTAAGACCCAATCCTTTTTGTTGACCAAAACATTTTTGGGCCTCAGTCACTTGTATAAGTCCCTCAGTACAAATTCAAACAGTGCACTCACTGATAAAACCCTGGGCCTCTCCTTGAGCTGTAAGCCCCAAATCTTTCTTTTTCAAAGTACTTTCTCCTTTGATTTTGAATATACTGTTGTTTTCAATCTTTCTTTGTTGAGCAACTAACCAAACAGCATGGAAGCTCTACAACCGAGTAAGTGGTTATTGCTTTCATTTACCGCTTTCATATACATATAACTGTATTGTGGGGCTGTTTCACTGTAAGTCTTCTTTCGTAAACTCATATCAACTGTGTAATAATTGTATAGATATTTCGAGTTTCCCCGGCAACTACGTCTAGAACTAGGTGACGCCGTTTCGTTTATTCGTAGAAATAGACAACTAGATCCCCAATAGGATCACCAGATACAGTCTTCTCTTCGGCTGTCCTCATTAGGAATTGTCAAGAAACTCTATTCCCAGAGATGAATGTATTCTCCGTGAATGGCATCTTTGAGTTTCTTCCAAATTCTCGAACTTTCCTGACTTGATCTATTCCTTGTGAATAGCTTGCCTTGAATTTCTCGGGGTTTAGGGACCCACGGGCTTCTTAAAAGCATCGGCCTCCTCTTGGGCATCGTACAAGGACCCACAGGCTTCCTGAAAGCAACCCCACCTCCTCGTGGGCTTAGTACAAGGACCCTACGGCTTCTTAGAAGTATTCACAGCCTCCTCTTAGGCTTCGTATAATGATTCTTCCTCCGGGAATGATAGCCTTCTCTTGGGCTTAGTACAAGGATCGATCGGCTTCTTAAAAGTTTCCAGCCTCCTCTTGGGCTTCGTACAAATTGTCCCGATGACCTCCTAAAGGTATAGGAACAGAACTTAGTCATCTGCATAGAACAGTCTTTTCTAGAGTCTACTACTGTTTCTCAAAGCATGGTATAAAAGAGGACACTCTAGACGTGGACAGTCTAATCTCCTTGAATCTCAAAGACATTCTCAAGTGACCCCTTCGTTAAATAGGAAGGAAACCCGTAGACTCGGACAGTCTCAATACCCTTCGGATTTCCCGCTTCCTTAAAGAACAGGAATAACCTGGATCCTTGGATCAAATCCATGAGTACATCATTGCTCATATATGAACTGATTTTCTCTTTCAAAATCAGTATACTGGACCTGTCACTTAATTGAAACAGTAACCACAACCTCCTCTTAGGCTTTGTACAAATGATTCTCCCTAGCAGAGTCGAACAACGTTTAGCCTCTCTCTCGGGCTTTGTCTGAGACACATAAGAGACTCCCTCGTTGAGTCAATCACCCTTTAGCCTCCATCTCGGGCTTTATACGAGATACAAAAGGGTTCTTACTGAGCCAAACGAATTTTAGCCTCCATCTCGGGCTTTATACGAGATACCAAAAGATTCCCTCGTCGAGTAAAAACCTTTTAGCCTCTCTCTCGGGCTTTGTACGAGACACATATTAGCCTCCTCTTAGGCTTTATATAAGAAAACCACTGGTTAATCCAATTAACCTTTTAGCATCTAAGTTGTGCCTCGTTCACAGTATACAAACATCAACAACTCCTTCCCTTTCATCTAATCGCTGTAAGCGGCAAGCCTCTGGATCATCTACATCCATGCCACTGTCCCTCTTTTAGCATGAGAAATTCCTAAGGAAAGATAGCATTGCTCTACACTGAGTTAAAGTCTTCTCCTTCAGGTTAAAATCCATATAAAGGAAATTATGGCATTGTCGGATTCACAAATCCCGGTTAAAGTAATTCTCCTTTATAACCAGTCACCCAATAGTTGTGACAGACAAGCCCTTCTTTAGAGATGACAAATTCTCTCTAAAGTTGAGACCTTTTAGCTTCATATCTTGGGCTTTGAACAAGATACAAATAGACTTTTCAACTTCATATCTTGGGCTTTGAACAAGATACAAATCACCTTTCGCTTCATGTCTTGGGCTTTGAACAAGACACCAAAAGACCCATTTCCTCCCATAGAATAGGAGGAACTACGAACGCTCTGATTTCCCTGTTTCGGTAAACGGGAATACGTAGGCATAAGATTGAAAGAAAAATCTTAGCGAGCACACTAAACAAAAAACCCAAATCCCATACTCTCACATCAAAAAGCATCAGTCATAACATCCTAATCCTTGTTCCCCGCCAGAAACCTTCTGTCAAGGTAAAAAGAGAGAAAACAGTATTGGCGAAAATAAAAATAACCAGTACAAAGGCCCCCCCACATTGATAGCATCCGTAACCTAACAGACCGCTGTTTAAACTCAGTATGCAAGCCGGGTTAATTGGAGACATCTATTTCCCTTCCTTCATCAGCTCACAATAGGATAAAAAATGAATCGACCTGTAGTTTAAGCTCAAACTGCAGAGAGCGACCAGCGCTTAAGAACCGCGTCCAAAATCGCTCGCTACACACCCCCTGACTCTTTTATTTACATTTTATTTTCTTTTTCTATACTTTTTTCATTTTCTTTTATTAAAAATACTAAATCATTCCTAAAAATTCCAAATAAATTCACAAGTCATATTAACACATTTAACTAATTTTTCACATTTTTTAATTCTGATTTCATTTATTTATGCTTATATAGTCAGAATTTCTTTTTATTTTCTTTCCAAATGATCTTCTTCATTGATACTTGCACTTCCCCATTTTATTTCTCTTAATTCACACAATCTGTTGCACTCATTCTTTTTGTCATGTCTAAAAAATATCTTAATACATTTAAAAACATTTTTGTTATATTTTTAAAGTCATTTTTGCATAGCATTTGAACCATTTCTTTGTGCAATCTTTTGATGTGTTTCAATATGACTTTGTTGATTTGTTTGAGCATGTTCCCTTTTGACTTTGGCCATGATATTTTGGAACTTGACTTGCTTCTGACTTAGGTACTTTGTGATTTAATTTCATAATTTTCCTAAGCTTCTTTCTATTTTTACTTTGTTTGATTGTTATAGGTCATAATTGTATGCTTCTCTTGAACTTTTCAACCCTAATTGATTAGGAGGCACTTGTGCCATTGCATTAGAACTTGTATGTGAATATTATAGGTCATGTATGTCAAATTATAGGTCTTCCATATTTCATTTTTACATGTTTTGCAATTGATGTTCATCTTGCATTCATACTTAATTGTGCATATATCACTTGTTCTTCTTCAATATAGTTTGTGTGTATCTCATATTGGTATGCTATTCACGTTTATTCTTATATGTCCCTCTACTTTATATAAACCATTTCATCTATTTTTATTGACTCATAATGTCATATCATATGCATTACAATTACATGAACATTTGAGGCATGTTTCATTTTGTATGAACTTTAACTTGTGTTCTTTTTTTTTCTTAATATCTAATGTGACTTGTGTATGAACCAAACTTGTTCATTTGTGCATTATCATGTCATATTATAACATGTATGCTACTGATCCATGTTCATTTGCATTCATAATTGCGCTTCCCTCTCCTTTGTGACTTGTTTTGTAAGTAAACAACATTGTGCATTATTGTGTGGCATTGTTCTACTTCTTCCCACTTCTTCTTCTTGAGTTTTATTCTCATATTATGGATGATAATTCATGGATACTTAATGACATTTATGAAGTGGTTTCCTACTTGTTGTGGTGTTTCATATTGCATCATTGCATGTTTTACACCTCTTAAATATTCATGATGCATCTTTAGTGCATATCATTGCATCCCTTTGATGTTTGGTAGATTGTCTAGGCATAGATTGACTTTATAAGCCTTTGTAACCATTGGTGGATGTGAGCAGGCTTTCGTACTGCCCTAGGTCAGTACCAACCTTTAGTGATTTATTCTTTTTAGGTTTAGCCCTTGAGAAGCTTCCTAGAGTTTCCTTTAGAACACTAGGATTTATTTGCTTACATCCTTCACTTGTACTTCAATATTTGAATTATTTTGGTACTAACCATTTTGTGTAGGGGCTAATGGTAAGTTGAGTGTGTGGATATGCTTCCACATAAACCTTCTTCCCTCATCTTTTAATGCTTTCTCTTTTGTGTTTGTGCAAAGCCTTTCAATGCTTTCTTTGTTCAACTTCTTTCATCCCTTTGAGTTCTTAACTTAACTTCAATCTTTGAAGTAAGTTAGAACTTGTTCTTCTTCTTTCTTCTTTTAGACTTAGGTTTCTAAACCACACTAAACCATTAGGAACATCCCAGCATGATAACATTAGGGTGAGTCTTAATCCCCTTTAGTCTTTACCTTTGTTTCTTTTGAGTCTCTCCTTTCTCATCTCAAAACAACTTCAAAACATCTAATAAAGGTTGAAACATCTTTATGTGTCATGAGCGTTATTCCATGGGCGGGGGGGCTTGCTTGCATTCCATCTTGGAATGTGTTGTAGGTTTTCTAGCATGATGTACAAGTCTTTAACATGAAGAGATTTCACAAACAAAATCTAAAACACTTCTTCATCTAAAAACAACAAAAACATTTAATAAAAGGGAATACGCTAGTGTACTTAAGCCTTTAACTTTGGAAGTAAGTTTGAGAATCTTCCTCATACTTAGTGTACTTCATTATCATTTCATTTTGGAATGATGCATGAGATGCCATTCCATTGAAAAAGACTTAGGTACACTCTCCTATGCAAAACACTTCAAATAAAAAACTTCTAAAACACTTCAAACAAACCAAAAACGTCTTTCCTTCGGGAATTCTCTTCTCATCTCACTCACTTTCAACGTACGAACGTGCTTCTCCTCGTTCTCTTGCAATACGGTAACACACTCGATTCAGCGAGCCTGCAACACCTGAACTAGGACATTAGTCGTTCCCTATAAAACACAAACAGTTTTCCCTTAGTCAGGGGAACTACGACGCTCTGATTCTCATATTCCCGATGAGATACGTAGGCAGTGGGGTAGGGCCCATTCGAGCACTTCTATTATTTTCCCTACATTTGTTTATCGTTTTCTCTCAGTTCCTTTTCGTTTATCACCCTTTGAGCAGTACTTCAAGCGTGGATCCCGTCGAGTACGACGGACGTGAAAGGGTGCGATAACCTTCCCTTCACATAACCGACTCCCTTACCCGTTCTCTTTGGTTCGCGAGACCTCGTTCTTTTCTTTCTCTCGGGTTTGTGCAGCATTACCCTTCCCTTTCTTTGGGATAAAAATTTCTGGCTGGCGACTCTCTTTCTTTCTTTCGCGCCACTTTCGCGTTTGTACCTGGATGAAAATCCCGGGAGCGACAGCTGGTGACTCTGCTGGGGACAGTTGACCTCTTGCTGGTCCCTCCCCGATGCGAGTCTCTCCTAGCGCTTGTTTTTTTATTGCTTATTGGGTGTTTGCTTTGTTTGATTTAGTATAGCTTTACTGCTTTTATTTACATCTTTATCGCTTTACTTTACAGCCTTTATTGCATTTTATTTATATCATGCATCATATTTTCTGGACTATCTGGTTTCCTTTGGCGGGATGGGATTGTTACTGTGAGATGAGCCCATTACCCAGGCTCGAGTGTACTTTAGGACTTAGAGTGGACAGTCACAGGGCTCTCATGGTATTTAGCCACGGGAGTAGTTGTGAGTTCCACAGCCAGAGTGTGACTTTCTTAGGATTATCTTGCTTTGAGGGTCTTCCTTATTTCGGGTATGACTTTGAGAGTTATGTGCATCTGGTGACCGATCATTGAGGACCTTAGTGGAAACATCCCTCTCTAGTGGTGACAGTGGCAGACCACATTCTGTGGCAAACCCATTCACACCTGAGGGCCCACTTTGGAACTTGCATAAGATGGCCTTTATTTTGTGGTGAATTAGATGACGATCTCTTTGTTTGGCGATAACATTGTATCCTACGTGCTGAATATGCTATTGCTTCTCATTCTGGGATCCGAATATGAGGATTCTACCTTTTAGAACATACATGTGAGATGGGGGGTTGTTTACAGGTTTGCAGGTAACCTTGACCTTCTACCTACCCTTTTGTGTGGTTCTCATATGATCAGTGATTTGGGTACTTTGTTCTGGAATTCTGGATTTGGTTCTTTACTGGTGCTTGGGTCTGATATTCTTGATATGATGCTACACAGACACTTGGCTCCCTCACAGTTGTTGCACCGACACTACAGATTCAGGCTCTGATCACATGCCTAGCTGCATCTCATTGTATACATCTTTAACATTTTATGTTTTTCCTGTCCCAGGTCTCAGTATTGTTTCCGATTCCGGTGGGTATTTTCTCTACGTCAGACGGAAGGTCCTCCGAGAAAGAATAACGTGCATTACTGGTTTCTGAAGCCTCAAGTGGGACAGATCAAAGAAGTGGCAGATTTAATGGACAGTAACCAGCTGGATAGTTTCAGAAAGAGGTTTGGGAACATATTGAGTTATGTGAGCCTTCCTACTCTAGATCAGCATGATACTCTGCACACACTCTTGCAGTTTTATGACCCTCAGTTGCATTGCTTCACATTCAATGATTATCTGCTGGTACCTACCTTGGAAGAGTTTTCTGATATTCCGAAGATTTCTGTCGAAGATACTCCTCCTCACTACAGTTCGAAGAAGGCTATTCCCGACAATGTCATTGCAGAGGCTATTCATTTGAGAGTATCTGTGGTTAAAGATAATGTTAAGGAAAAGGAGGGCTGTAAAGGGTTCCATCTAGACTTTCTGATTGAAGAAGCAAAGAAGAGTTTTGCTAATGGTGATTTGGTTACCTCTAATGCAATCTTAGCTCTTTGTGTGTACGGAATTTGTCTGTTTTCGAATATAGCTGGATTTATTGATATGGATGCAATCAGTATCTTTGTCAAGAAGAATCCAATCCCAACTTTGTTGGGCGGTGTATACCATTCTGTACATTACAAGAAGGAGAAAAAACGAGGAAGATTGGTAGTATGTTGTGCCCCCTTATTCCATGCTTGGTTTTATAGACATTTGCCAAAGACCGGAGCTTTTGTGGACCTCCGAGGAACTGTTAAGTGCTCCAAGAGGCTTATGGGTTTGACGGCTGAAGATATAGTCTGGTGGCATCGGAAAGATATGGTGGGTATACCTATTCTTATTAGTTGTGGAGCTTTTCCAAATGTGCCTCTGGTAGGAAGGAGGGGAGGAATCAACTACAATCCTGTCCTCGCGTTGAAGCAGTTTGGATATGCATTAAAAGAACCTCCTTTGGAAAAAGAGGTGGCAGAATCCTTGTTTTATCTTGCCAAAGATGACGAACAAGTGTCATTTTCTATTGCTGAAGCCTGGAACACGCGGGTTAAGAAAGGTAAGATGGAGTTTGGGAGACCTGATCCTACGACTTATCCTCCTTACATTGAGTGGCTGAAGCGCCGGGTAGCCGTCACACTGTTACCATTCTCTGTCGAGCCTCTGTTATATCCCAAGGTAATGGAGCCAAGGATCTCAGTGCTAATTGAAGAATTCCAAAAGCTGGAAGCTTTAGTTCATGAACTCAGGGTTGAGAATGCGGACGTCACCAGCCTGTATCAGAAAGCTGCATTTGATAATAGAGGGTTGGAATAAAAAGTCCACATTGCTGAGAAGATGGCTGAAAGCAGGAAAGAAGAACTCGAAGGGAGGCTGATCTATTTCCAAAGACGGGGCTTAATTGATAAGAATAACTCCAGAGAGCGCCAGAATCTCAAGAAGTCTTTGAAGGAAGCTAATGAGGCTATCACCTTGTGGCAACAAAAATGGGCCGATGAATAGTAGCGCCAAGCCAAGGTAGAGGAAGAGTTTAAAGCTAAGGTTGAAGAATTGGAAGCTAAGGCCAAGACCTCAGATGAAGAATTGAAAGCTGCACATGCTCAACGACGGAGTTACCGAGATAGTTTGGAAGAAAGTCAGAAGCTATTAGAGGAAACTCAGGCTAAAATAGCTGATCTCAAGATCCGGGCAGAAGTGAAGAAGTCCAGGACAGAGCCAGGTTATGGTAGTACTAATGGGGAAGAATTATGTCAGAATATCAACATTTTGTACCAATCCTTCAGTTTGAGAGAACGCTTGATCAGAGGCCTGATTGAGGCGCCGGAAGATCCTGAGAATACTGTGCTATTTGAGGAGGTCAAGAGGCTCAGTCTAGGGTTGCAGGATGTGGTGTTTCGTCTGTTTTAGCTTTTATTATGTTGATGCTATCCGATTACCTACAGAATTGTTGTAGGAATCGCTGCTTTAATTTCTGAATTTGGGTTATTTGTTTTCAAACATTTGTCCAGACTCAATCCCTTTGGGTTTTCTTCCTGTGATGATATGCTCAGTATTTTCTCCAGTGGCTTTCCTGATATTACATCACTATTCACTGACACTTGGTCATGACACCGCTTCACAGAGTTCTACACGTATCTGTGCACTTGTCTGAATGAGTGTTTTTATCAACTGTTATATCTCGTGTGTTATCTGAATGCCGCGGACTTCTAAAATACCGGAATCGGGGCACGAAAAGGCCTGGGAATAAAAAACATAGCATTGCATTGCATACATTTCATTTTTGCATTTTGTTTGCTTTTCAGGTACCCTGTGTAGTTCTCATGGTTATTCTGTTACAGGAAGTATTGCTACCGATCACATACATCGCTACTCCACAAGAGGCAATCGAAACAGAAAGGTTGATCAAATTTAGAATGATTTGGATGAGATGAAGACCCGTATGGACCAATTCATGGCTCTCATGACTGGTATGTCACAGAACCAAGAGAGGTTAAGACTTATGGTCGAGCGTCCAGAGGTCACGCCGGAAGGTAATCACGTTGACAATTCATAGCCAAAGGACACTCCTCCTCCTGTTGGTACTCCGATTCCTAATGGTAATCTGGTTGCTGGGGCTGCCAGAAATGTTGGTGTTAATGAGGATGTTCAGGAAGATCAATTCACCTTGCTAGATGCTAATATGGGTAATCCCAATGACAGAAGGTATGATGAGCTGGCTGAGAAAATCAGGGCTATGGAGTGCAAGAACTCTCTAGGCATTGATGTTACTAATCTGGGTCTGGTACCGGGGGTTAGAATTCCTCCAAAGTTCAAGCCACCCACTTTTGACAAATATAATGGCAATACGTGTCCCCAGACACATATTCAGGGTTACTTTGGAAGAATCTCAGCCCACACTGATGACGAGAAGTTGTGGATGCACTATTTTCAAGACAGTTTGGCTGGAGCTTCATTGACTTGGTACATGAAGTTGAACAGGGTTGCTGTGAGAAGCTGGAAAGATTTGGCAGAAGCGTTTCTGAAACAATATAAGTATAATATCGATATGGCTCCCAATCGCACTCAGCTGCAAGGGTTGTCGCAGAGCGCTAAGGAAAGCTTAAAAGAGTACGCGCAGAGATGGAGAGAAATGGCCGCCCAGGTTCAACCCCCTTTGCTTGAGAGAGAAATCGCGGATATGTTTATGGGTACCCTGCAAGGGACATTTCTTGACAGATTGACTGCTTGTTCGTCAACAGGATTTTCTGATATCGTAATTGCTGGTGAAAGGATTGAGAATTTGTTGAAAGAGGGGAAGATTCAGGATGTAAGTGGTGATGGTTCTTCAGGAACAAAGAAACCTTTTGCTAATGGGCAGAGAAGGAGAGATGGCGAGACGATCGTTGTGTACAGAGGACGGGGAAAAGGACGCTCTCAGGCTTATCACCAAGTGGATGCAGTGACAATTCCAACACCACCTGTTCAGCAACAGTAGCCACAACAGCAGGTTCAACAACATCGACCACCGTTCCAACAAAGGTCTAGGCAGAGGGACCGCAAAATTGACCTTGTTCCTATGACTTACTCAGCATTGTTACCCCAGTTACTCCAATTGAAATTGGTCGAACTTCGTACCATGAGACCTCCTGTTACTGGTAACTTGCCACCCAATTATGATGCTAATGACTGCTGCAATTTCCATTCAGGTGCTCCGGGGCACACCACCGAAAAGTGCTGGGCATTTCAAAATAAGGTATAGGATCTGATAGATGCTAAAGCAATCAACTTTTCTCCACCTCCTAATGTTCTCCAGAATCCTATGCCGAACCATGACGGGCCAAATGTGCACGCCATTGAGGATGGAAAGAGGTTGAACTTGGTGACAGATATCAATCGGGTGAAGACTTTATTACTGGTGTTAAAAGATCGTCAGTTGAAGGGACAGGTGTTCCCGGGTTGTGACCGAGATTGCTTGGAATGTATGGGTCAAGATAATGGCTGTGACAGACTGAGGATTGGTTTACAGAATCTGATTAGTGAAGGCCGTTTGCAGTTTGACCGTGTTGTGAAAGATAATGATGAGGTGTCAGTTGTGACAATTTATTATACCCCTGCTGAAATTCAGGTACCTGCAAGGGCAGCTCCTGTAGCGATTATTGCTCCGGAAAGGCCTAGCCCTGTTACCATCACGGTGCCGGGGCCGGTTCCGTTTACCTCTGAGAAAGCAGTCCCATGGCACTATGGAGCAGATGTGTACCATGAGGGGAAGAAGCTGGAAGTTGGAACATCGGCTGGTTCAAATGTTGATAATGTGGGTGGTTTAGGTGGCTTTACCAGGAGCGGAAGGTTGTTTGCTCCACAAACTCTTCGAAGTGATAAATAAGTTGAGGCTGCGGCGAGAGCTAAAGGAAAACAAGTGGCTGAGAGTGTGGCCGTGCCTGAAGCAGATCCCAAAATTACCTTCGACAGCGAGGTAGAGGAGTTTATGAGAATAATAAAGAAAAGTGATTACAAAATCGTTGATCAATTGAACCAGATGCCCTCAAAGATCTCAATTTTGTCATTACTGATGTGTTCTGATGCACACCGAGAGGCTTTGCTGAAAGTGTTAAAGATGGCTAATGTCCCACAGGGAATTACTGTCAATCAGCTCGAGAGTGTGATTTCTAATGTCAATGTCAGCCATGGGTTGGGTTTCACGAGCCGAGATTTGACTTCTGAAGATAGAAACCACAACAAGGCTCTGCATATTACAATGGAGTGTAAGGGTGCGGTGTTGTCCCACGTGCTGGTAGACACTGGTTCTTCACTTAATGTCTTGCCTAAGAAGGCGCTGATGAAGTTGGAGGTTGATGGATTGATTTTGAGACCGAGTGATCTGGTTGTCAAAGCGTTTGATGGGTCAAAACGATCTGTTTTCGGTGAAGTGGAATTACCTGTGCAAATTGGACCTCAAGTGTTCAAGTCTACATTCCATGTGATGGATATACAACCTGCTTATAGCTGTTTATTAGGTCGCCCATGGATTCATGCGGCCGAGGCTGTTACATCCACATTACATCAGAAGCTGAAATACGTGTTTGAGGGACAAGTAGTAATTGTGTGTGGTGAAGAGGACATTTTTGTCAGTCACCTGTCCACATTCAAGTATGTTGAGATGGATGGGGAAATCCATGAAACGCTTTGCCAATCATTTGAGGCAGTGAATATTGATAAATTGCCTGAATATTCTCCTACACCAGCTGGAGCCGGCACGTCAATTTCGTCTTATAAGCAGGCCGTCGAGGTTGTTAGAACAAGTAATGCCCAGGGTTGGGAAAAGCTGATCGAGACACCCGTGAAAGAGGACAAGTTTGTTATTGGCTACCAACCATCTCTGGATTCGGCTGCAAAGTACATCGGACCCATCACTTTCAGCAGTGGTGGAATCATATATACAGATCAATCTTGTGCGACTGCAAAGGATGGCATAGACAGTGATTGCGACCTGGACAATTGGGTATGCCCACGTGGTTCGGGACAACAATTGCAAAATTGGTCTGCTGAGGAAATCATTCTAGTTACTTTTCAAACAGAGTAATTTTCTTTGTTTTTCTCTAATCATCATGCATGTTAAAATCTTGCGCTATGCCCAAGGCGTACAGATTCATTTCTAGGGCCACACATTTTCATTTGCAATTTTTAATCATTAATAAAGGACGTTTTGAATTCAAATTTCGTTCCCTGTCTTTCATCTTTTATTTTTGCACAAAAACATTAAAAATGGCAATGTCTTGTTTTCTTTTTGTTTTTCAAAAATAAATTCTAAAATAAAGCATGAACCCCCTCATGCAGACTCTATCCTCCGGATTCCACTAATAACGGTTCTGCTATGGCCATGTATGACTTTGACAAACCGATTTATCAAGCCGAAGAAGGGGATGAGGAAGACTGTGAACTTCCCGAGGAATTGGCTAGATTGTTGAAGCAGGAGGAGAGGGTAATTCAACCTCACCAAGAGACAATTGAGGTTATCAACATTGGTTCCGAGGACACAAGGAAAGAAATTAAGATTGGAGCCAGTCTGCAGGCCGAGGTAAAGAAAGAGTTGATCAGTATGCTGTGGGAATATGTCGACATCTTTGCTTGGTCATATCAAGAGATGCCGGGGTTAGATACAGACATTGTTATGCACAGGTTGTCGTTGAAAGAGGGCTGTCCTCCTGTCAGACAGAAGCTTCGGAGAACTAAACTAGAAATGGCTCTCAAAATCAAAGAGGAGGTACAAAAACAGTTAGATGCGGGATTTCTGGCCGTCACCAATTACCTACCATGGGTTGCAAATATTGTTCCTGTGCCGAAGAAAGATGGTAAGGTCAGAATGTCCGTTGATTACCGGGATCTAATCAGAGCAAGTCCAAAGGATGACTTTCCTTTACCTCATATTGACGTGCTGGTTGATAATACAACTCAGTTTTCAGTGTTCTCATTCATGGACGGTTTCTCCGGGTACAATCAGATCAAGATGGCACCTGAGGATATGGAGAAGACCACGTTCATTACCCCATGGGGTACATTCTGTTATAAAGTAATGCCTTTTGGGTTGAAAAATGTCGGGGCAGCGTATCAGCGGGCAATGGTAACATTATTTCACGATTTGATTCACAAAGAGATTGAATGCTATATGGACGATATGATTGCCAAGTCGCGAACAGAAGAAGAACACCTGATTAACTTGAAGAAGTTGTTTAAAAGGTTGAGAAAGTTTCGTTTGAGGTTGAATCCGAACAAGTGCACTTTTGGGGTGCGTTCTGGAAAGCTGCTGGGTTTCATCGTAAGTGAAAAAGGAATTGAGGTTGATACTGCCAAAGTGAAAGCAATACAAGACATGCCTGAGCCGAAAACAGAAAAAGAGGTTCATGGTTTTCTGGGTAGATTGAACTACATTGCAAGGTTCATATCTCACCTAACTGCCACGTGTGAACCAATATTCAAACTGCTAAGAAAAGATCAAACGGTCAGGTGGAATGACGATTGCCAAGTGGCATTTGATAAAATAAAAATATATTTGCAGGAACCTCCAATTCTAATGCCTCCGGTTCCAGGGACACCTTTGATAATATACTTGACAGTGCTTGAAGAGTCTATGGGTTGTGTTCTCAGTCAACACGATGAGACGGGTAGGAAAGAGCAAGATATCTACTACCTGAGCAAAAAATTCACTGACTGCGAGTCCTGATACTCAATGCTTGAGAAGACATGTTGTGCACTGGCATGGGCTGCCAAGCGACTGAGGCAGTATATGCTCACGCACACAACTTTGTTGATTTCCAAAATGGATCCAGTCAAGTACATTTTCGAGAAACCAGCACTAACAGGCAGAGTTACACGGTGGCAAATGGTTTTGACAGAATATGATATACAATATACTTCTCAGAAAGCCATCAAAGGAAGTATCTTGTCAGACTATCTTGCGCAACAGCCGATTCATGATTACTAACCGATGAAATTTGATTTCCCTTATGAGGACATCATGTTTCTCAAAGCTAAAGACTGCGAGGAACCACTCCCGGAGGAGGGGCCAGACCCTGAATCCAAATGGAGTTTGATGTTTGATGAGGCCGTTGTTGCACCCAAAATTTGCCCTCCTTACTTTATTACTAACTGGCTTATGTTTCATTGCATTTTTGCATTATCATGTGTGCATATCATTGGTTCTTAGCACGGGGTCAAGGTGCATGAGGCATGTTCAAGAGGAGAAGATGTTCTTCAAAGGGTCAAGCAAGAGAGTTCAAGTGGATCACTCTCTCCTAACCAATGCATAAATTAGGGTTTTGAGATTCTTGGGTTTACTGCTCTAATGGGCAAGCTCCTTGGTTTTTTATCATCACCAAATGGAATATCTTGTCTTTGTTGGAGAAGATACACATCATATTCAGAGGAATTTGGATTTGGAGACTGTGTTATTTCCTCATAGACTAAGGGTACCAAAACTAGGGTTTGCCATAAAGTCAGTTTATTTCTGATTTTTTGGGCAAGACTTGATTCCATGGTATTCCTTGGGTCTCTAAGTATCTAGGGGTGCGAGGTTGTCCATCAGTTTGGTTCAGGAGAGACTTAATTGATCAGAAGATTGAGAATCAGGTGAATTGGAATTGGGTAAAAGTCAACAGTGAGAGGAGAAGTCAACTGTGGAATTTTAAGGTTCTCTCCAAGGTTTCCAAGGTCTCACATCCTCATATGGTCCTTAAAATTCAAGTTTCATGCCATTTATCAAGAATCAGGATTTGGCGCAAAAGTTACTAAATTTGGAAATGACCTATAATTTGAAAGTTTCCTTTTTGGGCAAGTTCCTGCACTGCATTCAACTTGACTTTTCATCATCAATAAAGCTTCAAATGAATTTTTATCCAACATGAAAGTTGAAGATCTTTTTCTCCTCTTTCTAACAAGTACTAGTGCGTCTCCATATCATTTGTGAAACTCCAATTATGATCAAAATAATACAAAGTGGTTTTTAGGGTTTTTCATGGTTCCATTTTCACAACTTTGGGCATAATGACCTATAATCAATTCCATTGCTTCATGTCACATTCTAATATCAAAGGATACTCCTTAAGGGTCATTATAGAATTTTGAATCAAGTGAATCCATGGCATATTTATCACTTATTCTCCATTATTCAAAATTGCCAAATCATTTAAAACTCATGAATCAATTGTTTTCAAGGCCCAAGTTCAATTGAGGTGTAATTAGCAATTCACATATGGGTTATCCATCATAGTTTTCTTAAGTGTACATGCATGGAGAGAGGTGTAATTCACATTATGCAATTTTCTAAAAATCACCCAAACTCACTAAACAAGTAATTACCCAAGCCCGATTCATTATCAGTGACAAACCCTAGTCTATATAAGCTCATTCATGCACTGGTTAGGGTTCATTCACGTGCATTTGGAGGAGAACAACAACTTGAACCCTAAAGCTTTTCTTCAACAAATCTCACAATCCACAAGGTTTCTTCACGAACTTCTTCCACCAACCTCTCCCTGGTGATCCATAGAGTAAAAATCAACCATCATTCGCAGGCAAAAGCAAGGATTCGGATTGTACCATCTGAGGTTGGTGGGTTTTTTCGTGATCATGAAACTTGAATTTTAATCGTACATTATGTTGTGTGATGTCTATAGATCATGCTGATATGATTTGTTTGGAATATGGATGCGTATATTGCTTGCTTGGTGCGTTTAAAGTTTTATGCCCTAACCTTTCTCCTTGCATTTTTTATTATACACTAACGATTTGTGATTTTGGATGAGAGATTTGGAATCCTCGTTGAATTCTGGACGGAATGGTATACGGTTTGGCATTTTCTGGGTAGGTTTTTAATTGTAGGTGGTGGAGGAGTCGACCGGAACCCTAGTTCCGGCGACTGGTGCGGTGGCTGGCCGGTGAGAGGTTCCAAGGAAGAAGACGACTCCTCAGCCGTCCATTGCGTTGATCACACGGTCCAGATCGCGCCATGTGTTTTTTCTTTTATTTTTTTTTCTGAATTTCAATTAGTAATCAGGTGTTTAATACCCCACTGAACTTACCATGTTCCACCAATTGTTTTATTTCTTTCCGTTTACTTTTTCGTTGGTTGACTAAGACAGGTACGTTGGATCAATCTAAAGGAGGAAAGTGAGTCAACTGGTGGACTGAGGTCGACACGTGGGCCTTTTTTGTTTATTTTTTATTTTCTGATGGACTATGCTTGGGCCCTTTCTATTCGTACCCCCCCTTAAGCCCATTTCAATTATTTCAACATGGATTCCTTGCCGTTCGCACCCCCACGCCCTTTTCATATTTTATTTTTATTAATTCATTATTATTTTCATTTTTAATTATTAAAAATACACAATTGCATTTAAAAATTCCCATAAAGTTCATACATATTTTTTATCATTTTATAAAATTTTTACAAATTTTATTTTTTATTTTATTTTATTTTTTATCATCTAAATTAAATATTTGTTTATTTTCTTTTGGAATTACACATATCATGCATACTTAAAATTGTTTATTTTATTTCTCTACATCCATAAAATATTTTCAATCCGTTCTTTTTGCATCTGTTAGATAACATCATGTAGTGCATTAAAATATTTTTATTTCATTTTTAAAACTATTTCATATTGCATTTTGGTCCTCTTTTTTGCATATTAAGTCATATTTCTCATCTGAGCCTTGCATAATTGTTTGAGTGACTAACACCTTGAATTTTTGCAGGAGTTTTTGATATTTTGTTTGCCTCTGGCTGAATAATATTGATGTTTAATTTGGGAATTTTGGAAGCTATTTCTCTAATTATTTGATTACTTTCACTTGAGATCTGCTTGTATGTGTATTTCTGATCACGTCTGGTTACCTTGTTTGGAAAGGCACTTGTGCCATTGTCTTGGGGTTGTTTATTTGACTTCTTAATCCTTGTTTGGGTTGTTATCACTATTATATTGTCATTGTTTGGTTTGCATTTGCTTTGATATTATTTATGTCCGTTTCGTACTAACTTTTTATGCAGGGGTTGAGGTAAGTCCTTTGAGGGTGTGGATAGTCATCCACATTCACCCTTACTCTTTCTTCTCCCATCTTTTCTTTTTCCTTAGGGTTTAGGTTATCGTCAAACCTCACTAACCGTAGGTCACCCATGCATGATAACATTAGGACTCTTAGTTCCCTTTAGAGTTACCCTTGTGTCTTCTCTCTTCTCATCTCAAATCTTCTTGAAAATACTTAATAAGGATAAATTGTATTGCGCACGAGCCTTAAGCGTGGGGAATGAGAAATGAGGGGCTTCCTCTCATCTTTCTAGAGTGCTTAGCGAGCGTCCTGTCTTGGGACGATGCGTTAAGTATTCGCCCCTGTGCCCTAGACTTTGGTGCAATGCAATTTATGAACTAACTTAAGCCACTTCTGTCCTAAAAAACACAAACCAACTTCAAACCTTTTTTGTCCTTCGGGATTGTCAAACTAAAGGCCATTTTCAAAAAAAGGCACGTCACCTTCCGTCTGAGTCGCAAACAGGCATCGACCCTAACTGCCGGACGCGAACTTAACGTCGCTCATAAAAACACAAAAAGAGCTTGGTCCGAACTACGTTGACTCTGAATTCCCCATTGCACATGCGGGGTACGTAGGCCTAGGACGTCGACGTCCTACCGAGTCTGTCTTTGTCTTCCCCTTCCCCGTTTTAGTACAACCCTAGACGATAGGATAACTCACCCTTAGAATAGACAACAAGCGTGGATCCCATCGAGTACGATGGACGCGTGGGGTGCTAGCACCTTCCCCTCGCGTAACCGACTCCCAAACCCAGGCTATGGTTGCGATGACCATTCCTTTCCCTCTTCCTCAAGTTTATGCGGTGTTCCCTTTCCCTCTTTTGGGATAAATTTACACGGCTGGCGACTCTGTTTTTCCGCGCCACTCTCGCGTTTGTACCTGGATGAAAATCCTGGGAGCGACAGCTGGCGGCTCTGCTCGGGACTCTGGTTGACCTATGCTGGTCCATCCCTAAGCGAGTCAATCCTAGCACTTGCTTGTCTTTGTTCTCTTTGGGTGTTTTGTGTTTGTTTTGCTTAATTTGTTGTATTTTATTTTTACCGCATTTTCTGCATTGCATTTCATTTTTATTACTGTCATACCGGATATTGCTGCGTTGTGTTGGCTGTTTCTATTTTGTAGGTTGGGTTGTTCTGAGAGATAAGCCCAATACCCAGGCTTGAGTACACCCTAGGACTAGAGTGGAGATTAGTGGGACCTACGTGCCCGCTTGGTACGTTTGTGTGTTCACGAAATTCACAACCAGACGAGGCTATCTTGGGACGCATTCTAACGTATGTGTCTTGCGCATGTTAGGGTGTTGATCTAGAGAGTTGTCGACTCTGGTGACCGATCATCGAGGACCTTAGTGGAAACATCCCTCTTTAGTGGTGACAGTGGCATACCACATCCTGTGGCAAACCCATTCGCACCCAAGGGCCCACTTTGGAACTCGCATAGGATGGCCCCTATCTTTTGAAGAGAATCAGTGGAGGCACTCCTCGATTGACGATAGTACTGTACCCCGAGGGATGAATGTACTATTGTTTCTCGACCTCAGTGCCAGAAGCTGAGGACCTTCCGTTTTGGAGAATTAGTATAGGCCTCCTCGATTGATGATGATGCCAAACCAGAAATGGTGAACGTATCATCATTTCTCGACCTGACAGCCCGGGATACTGAACATCCTAGTACCCACACGTCAGAGGGGATGGGTGTTTGCAGGTTTGCAGGTAACCGAAACCTTCAACCTACCCGGTTTTTTTCTGGATTTCTCATCAATGTTTGATTATCTGGGTTCTTGGTTATCTCAGTGGTTCGGTATTTTGGAACTCTGGTTTTCTGGGTTGTGGTTCTCATTCAGTTAACAGCACAGCGCATCCAGCAGCGTTGCCTTGATCCCATGTGTGCATTTGCATCATCATTTTGCATCCTAACATGTTTATTCATTTGCAGGGTTGCATCCTAACCTTGATTCTGGTTTCTGAAGACTATTGAGGATGAGTACTGAGAAGAAAAGGAATATCATATGATACAAGTTCCCGTCACTTATTCTGGATCCTGTTCACAAGGTTGTTTCTATGGCAGAACCTGGACCCACGTGAGGGCATACGCAAGTAAAATGGCTGCGCATGCGAAGAATGAGAAGCTGATGATGCATTGCTTCCAGGATAGCCTATCTGGGGCATCCCTGGAATGGTACATGCAACTAGAGAGGAAGGATGTGCATAGTTGGAGAGATTTGGCAGGGGCATTTATTAGACACTATCAATATAACACTGATATGGCTCCCAATCGTACACAGCTGCAGAATATGTCTCAAAAGTGCAATGAAAGCTTTAGAGAGTACGCCCAGAGGTGGCGGGAATTGGCTTCCCGAGTTCAACCTCCGATGTTGGAAAGATAGCTCGTTGAGATGTCCATGGATACGCTTCAGGGGCATTATTATGAGAAATTGGTTGGATGCTTGTCAGCTGGATTTTCAGGTCTTGTATTGGCAGGGGAAAGAGTTGAAAACGGCATCAAAACGGGAAAGATTCAAGTTGCTCCCGGTTATTCTGAAAATGCGAAGAAACGTTACAGGGGAGAAGAAGGAGAGACTAATGTCGTTCAGTACCAACGACCTTATGCTCCTCAACAACAGAAGTATCAGCGTCAGAACCAGCATAGGCCGCGCAACAACTTGGAAAGAAGGAATGCTCCTCTTCATCCAGTTCCCATGTCGTACAGTTAACTATTGCCACACCTGGTTTGAAACTCATTGGTGGAGCCTAAGACTTTGAAGCCTGTTCCAGAACCATACCCTCCGGGGTACAATCCCCATGTGCAATGTGGATATCATGGAGGATCTATGGGGCACTCAACCGAAGATTGCAAAGCCTTCCAAGCCAAAGTGCAACAATTGATCGACAAAGGGTACATATCATTTTCGGAAGGAGACTTGGTTGTGCACGTCGACCTCTCATCTGTTTGAAGACTTCAAGGGTCGCCCCAGCGGAGTCAAGTCTTCTCAACAACGGCAGTCATCAGTTTCTTTACTGCATTTTCATTTGTAGTTTTTCATTTCTCCTTAAAGCATTATATGCATGTAGAAACTTGTTTGTTTTTTTGAATGACAATCATAATACAATGAGCATGTTTTTCTTGAAGTAATCCATTCGTGTTCACTCTTAAAGGTTTATATGCACTGCAATACCAATTTTCTTGTTTAGAACTCTTAAGGGAGGATGATGAGATGAAAACGCAAAATCTCTGGTTGTATGTTCAAGGATAGAACCCTGTTGAGGATGTACAGGCATTGTTTCAAATCCCTAAACACTGGAGATATAAGGGAGATAGAAACTCGTTAACCCCTTCGAGCCTTGAAGTAGGAGTTTCTTCGTACGAAAAAAAACCCTCATACTTAATCCAGGGGCAGGGTAGGCGTCAATTGGTTTGACTGAGCATTCAAATTTCAAGGAGAGTGTGCATCCGAGGAACCATTACCTTCTATCCCACCGTTAAGAGGTCAAGAGATGTGAAACCACGATGAACAACTAAGGAGTGAGGTAGTCACAACCCTTTCAAGCAAGTAAGACAACCAGTGTCACACGTTTTGTTCAAAAAGAGGAATAAAAAAAAGGAGAAAGCCCGCTAAGTCGAAACATGAGAACAAGCGACTTAGGCAAAAGTCAGGGCATCCCGCTGGACTTCAAAATCGAAAAAACTCAAAAGAGTCAGTCCAGGCAAAAATTAGGGATCAAAGAAGCAAAAGAAAGAAAAAGCGAAAATCCTCTATAAGAACAAATTCGTGTGATTATAGGCACAAAAGATAAAAGGGGTGACTGTCATTCCAAAACTTCCTTAGGTGTCAAACCATTAGTGGCATAGGTTCCTTAAAGATCACAAACCTTTTGAGGGATGAGCGTTTGGGTCAGATTAACTGAACATAGGACTGGAGAACATCACGAAGAGTGGGTGGGCACCGATAAATTTTGAGCCATAAATCCTTTTTCTGAAACCGTGAACCAAACCACGTTACAACCCTTAAAAGTCCTAATTGAAACAGGGTTAATTCCGAAAGCGTACTTCAACAGGATAGCGTTCCTGACTCCTATAAGTTGTGCTAATAAGACTTGTTGGTATTGCATGTGCGCATTGTTTTGCCATTCAAAAATCAAGGTCTCATCCCAACAAGTGATTCGTTCACAAGGCTTGGCGATGCATTTTCAATAAAAAACTTCAAGGTTAACATGAGTGTTGCATTAGAATTGTCATTCTCATAAATAACTTGTTCTGTTTGCATACACGTGCCTAAGCATCAATGCAGCCTACACAGTGAACGTCAGTCAAGAAGCTTGATCCTGCTAAGTTGGGATACTGGAAAATTCTGAAGGACAAATCATATCAAGGGGTATGCTGTTAAGAGACTCAGTATAGAGTGGGCTCTCCCTAGTAAGTCGTGTTAAGATGTAGCCAATCTGGGGCATTCACGTCGAGAAATCTCTTCGAAATTCAGCTATTCTGGGGCATTCATTCTAAGATCAGGGGCAAAGTCACTTCAAAGCCCATAGTGGGGCAGGCCACCTCTAGAGCATGGGAGATCGTCCACTCCTGAAAATGGTTAATTAAAAACACCTCCTCAAGGTTCAAGATGCTAAAGCAGAGTATTGTCAAGTCATTACGATCCCCTTCGAGGTAATGTACGTTATGGATTATGAAGACTGGGGCAGTTATGTCGAGATATGATAAATCTCTCCAAGAGTTTGAAGACCCTGGGGCAGTGCGAACGCCCGATCTTCTGTAAAATCCTCTTGAGATGAAAAGTTCAAAGAGCCGCTTATGACCATAAAGACAAGTCAGGTTGCAGGGCAACAGATTTTACATCCCCAGCAGTTGGCTCTCTCCAGCATTGAGGTTGCTCTCCCCAGCATTGAGATTACACTTTCCTCAGCAGAGCAGACCGCCCCCAGCAGGAAACCTGGAAAGTATTTTCTCTAAATCAAGACGTTATCTCCCAACAGAATCAGGGTTCATCTCCCCCATCCAGTCGGGAAGTGTACTTTTGCCGACAATGTCATATTCTAGTCCCTAGCAAGGTGAGAGTAAAGGTATTCTCCCCATCAGCAGGCTAAGATCAGGGGTATCCCCAAGCAGGATGGTGTTATGGGCTGGCATCCCCCAGCAAGTTCTAAGCCCATTGGTTATTGGCAATCCTCAGTAACAGACTTTCGGTTCTGTTATTGGCACTTATTCTCAACTCCCCCAGCAGAGGAGAAATCTCAGGTTTTGGGTGTTACCTTCAGTAAAAGAATGGAGTGGCCCCGGTAGTTCTTTTGGGATTTCATCCCCAGCAGAAGTTGTTCATCCGAAGAGTCGATCAGTATGACAATTCTCAGCAGAGTTCCTAGATTCAGAGGGCAATTTATTTTTGTCATCCCCAGCTGAATGGATCTTTTCTCTCCGGCATTTATTTTGCTGGAGGGACCCTTTTTGCATGTCATAAGCATTTGCATTGCATCCTCAAGCACATAGCATTTCCATTTTGTATGGAACATTACGCCACAATTCAAACATTTGCATTCGAAGCATAAGACAGGTTTGGTACTTTCTTGGCCAGTTCTCTTTCCTAGCAGAGATGGCATAACTCAGGAGATTTTTGAGGGATGCGATCCTCATACTTGTGCTCCCCGGCAGAGTCTTTTATTTAGACTTCTCCTTTCCCCAGCGGAGTCATCTTATCTGTGGATCATGGGTCCGTTAGAAGTTTGTCTGGCCTTTCTCTTTTGTGAAATCCCGTTCTTGCTTGACCAGAAGTTTTGTTTCACATTATCCCCAGTGAAGTCGCCGTTTGTTTTGCTAGTTCTCTTTATCAGCAGGGATAGCAATTTTTTGGATATTTTCTTCGTCAATTTCCCTTTATCAGCAGAGATGGCATTTGTGTTGCTAGTTTCTCTTTATCAGCAGAGATAGCAATCTTTTGAAGATTTTCTTTTGTCAGTTTCCCTTTATCAGCAGGGATGGCATTTATGTTGCTAGTTTCTCTTTATCAGCAGAGATAGCAATCTTTTAGAGATTTTCTTTCGTCAGTTTCCCTTTATCAGCAGGGATGGCATTTGTGTGGCTAGTTTCTCTTTATCAGCAGAGATAGCAATCTTTTGAAGATTTTCTTTTGTCAGTTTCCCTTTATCAGCAGGGATGGCATTTATTTTGCTAGTTTCTCTTTATCAGCAGAGATAGCAATCTTTTGAAGACTTTCTTTCGCCAGCTTCCCTTTATCAGCAGGGATGGCATTTGTGTTGCTAGTTTCTCTTTATCAGCAGAGATAGCAATCTTTTGAAGATTTTCTTTTGTCAGTTTCCCTTTATCAGCAGGGATGACATTTATTTTGCTAGTTCCTCTTTATCTGCAGAGATAGCAATCTTTTGAAGATTTTCTTTTGTCAGCTTCCCTTTATCAGCAGGGATGGCATTTGTGTTGCTAGTTTCTCTTTATCAGCAGAGATAGCAATCTTTTGAAGATTTTCTTTTGTCAGTTTCCCTTTATCAGCAGGGATGACATTTATTTTGCTAGTTCCTCTTTATCTGCAGAAATAGCAATCTTTTGGAGATTTTCTTTCGTCAGTTTCCCTTTATCAGCAGGGATGGCATTTATGTTGCTAGTTTCTCTTTACCAGCAGAGATAGCAGTCTTTTGAAGATTTTCTTTTGTCAGTTTCCCTTTATCAGCAGGGATGGCATTTATGTTGCTAGTTTCTCTTTATCAGCAGAGATAGCAATCTTTTAGAGATTTTCTTTCGCCAGTTTCCCTTTATCAGCAGGGATGGCATTTGTGTGGCTAGTTTCTCTTTATCAGCAGAGATAGCAATCTGTTGAAGATTTTCTTTCGTCAGCTTCCCTTTATCAGCAGGGATGGCATTTGTGTTGCTAGTTTCTCTTTATCAGCAGAGATAACAATCTTTTGAAGATTTTCTTTTGTCAGCTTCCCTTTATCAGCAGGGATGGCATTTATTTTGCTAGTTCCTCTTTATCTGCAGAGATAGCAATCTTTTGAAGATTTTCTTTTGTCAGCTTCCCTTTATCAGCAGGGATGGCATTTGTGTTGCTAGTTTCTCTTTATCAGCAGAGATAGCAATCTTTTGAAGATTTTCTTATGTCAGTTTCCCTTTATCAGCAGGGATGGCATTTATTTTGCTAGTTCCTCTTTATCTGCAGAAATAGCAATCTTTTGGAGATTTTCTTTCGTCAGTTTCCCTTTATCAGCAGGGATGGCATTTATGTTGCTAGTTTCTCTTTATCAGCAGAGATAGCAATCTTTTGAAGATCATCTTTCGTCAGCTTCCCTTTATCAGTAGGGATGGCATTTATGTTGCTAGTTTCTCTTTATCAGCAGAGATAGCAATCTTTTGAAGATCATCTTTCGTCAGCTTCCCTTTATCAGTAGGGATGGCATTTATGTTGCTAGTTTCTCTTTATCAGCAGAGATAACAATCTTTTGAAGATTTTCTTTCGTCAGTTTCCCTTTATCAGCAGGGATGGCATTTGTGTTGCTAGTTTCTCTTTATCAGCAGAGATAGCAATCTTTTGAAGATTTTCTTTTGTCAGTTTCCCTTTATCAGCAGGGATGGCATTTATGTTGCTAGTTTCTCTTTATCAGCAGAGATAGCAATCTTTTGAAGATTTTCTTTTGTCAGTTTCCCTTTATCAGCAGGGATGACATTTATTTTGCTAGTTTCTCTTTATCAGCAGAGATAGCAATCTTTTGGAGATTTTCTTTCGTCAGTTTCCCTTTATCAGCAGGGATGGCATTTGTGTTGCTAGTTTCTCTTTATAAGCAGAGATAGCAATCTTTTGAAGATTTTCTTTTGTCAGTTTCCCTTTATCAGCAGGGATGGCATTTATTTTGCTAGTTTCTCTTTATCAGCAGAGATAGCAGTCTTTTGAAGATTTTCCTTCATCAGTTCCCTTTATCAGCAGGGATGGCTTTTGTGTTGCTAGTTCTCTTTATCAGCAGAGATAGCAACCTTTTTGGATATTTCCTTTGTTAGTTCCCTTTATCAGCAGGGGTGGCGTATTTTGAGACTCCTTTGTCAGTTCTCTTTATCAGCAGAGATGACATAACCTAGGAGAGTTTGTTTCATTACACCATTTATGGGTAATTCTCCGGTGGAGGATTGCAAATTTCTGGGTTCTTTGGTATTCAATCTCCGTGCATCCTGATTGTGTGAAAGTCGTCGCTATCATACCCTCAGGACCAAGTTGATTGAATAGGGGCAGCTATTGCACCCCAAAATTTGCCCTCCTTACTTTATTACTAACTGGCTTATGTTTCATTGCATTTTTGCATTATCATGTGTGCATATCATTGGTTCTTAGCATGGGGTCAAGGTGCTTGAGGCATGTTCAAGAGGAGAAGATGTTCTTCAAAGGGTCATGCAAGAGAGTTCAAGTGGATCACTCTCTCCTAACCAGTGCATAAATTAGGGTTTTGAGATTCTTGGGTTTACTGCTCCAATGGGCAAGCTCCTTGGTTTTTTATCATCACCAAATGGAATATCTTATCTTTGTTGGAGAAGATACACATCATATTCAGAGGAATTTGGATTTGGAGACTGTGCTATTTCCTCATAGACTGAGGGTACCAAAACTAGGGTTTGCCATAAAGTCAGTTTATTTCTGAATTTTTGGGCAAGACTTGATTCCATGGTATTCCTTGAGTCTCTAAGTATCTAGGTGTGCGAGGTTGTCCATCAGTTTAGTTCAGGAGAGACTTAATTGATCAGAAGATTGAGAATCAGGTGAATTGGGTAAAAGTCAACAGTGAGAGGAGAAGTAACTGTGGTATTTTGAGGTTCTCTCCAAGGTTTTCAAGGTCTCACATCCTCATATGGTCCTTAAAAGTCAAGTTTCATGCCATTTATCAAGAATCAGGAGTTGGTGCAAAAGTTACTAAATTTGGAAATGACCTATAATTTGAAAGTTTCCTTTTTGGGCAAGTTCCTGCACTGCATTCAACTTGACTTTTAATCATCAAGAAAGATTCAAATGAATTTTTCTCCAACATGAAAGTTTAAGATCTCTTTCTCCTCTTTCCAACAAGTACTAGTGGGTCTCCATATCATTTGTGAAACTCTAGTTATGATCAAAAGAAGGCAAAGTGGTTTTTAAGGTTTTTCATGGTTCCATTTTCACAACTTTGGGCATAATGACCTATAATCAATTCCATTGCTTCATTTCACATTCTAATATCAAAGGATACTCCTTAAGGGTCATTATAGGATTTTGAGTCAAGTGAATCCATGGAATATTTATCACTTATTCTCCATTATTCAAAATTGCCAAATCATTTAAAACTCATGAATCAATTGTTTTCAAGGCCCAAGTTCAATTGAGGTGTAATTAGCAATTCACATATGGGTGATCCATCATAGTTTTCTTAAGTGTACACGCATGGAGAGAGGTGTAATTCACATTATGCAATTTTCTAAAAATCACCCAAACTCACTAAACAAGTAATTACCCAAGCCCAATTCATTATCAGTGACAAACCCTAGTCTATATAAGCTCATTCATGCACTGGTTAGGGTTCATTCACGTGCATTTGGAGGAGAACAACAACTTGAACCCTAAAGTTTTTCTTCAAAAAATCTCACAATCCACAAGGTTTCTTCACGAACTTCTTCCACCAACCTCTCCCTGGTGATCCATAGAGTAAAAATCAACCATCATTCGCAGGCAAAAGCAAGGATTCAGATTGTACCATCTCAGGTTGGTGGGTTTTTTCGTGATCATGAAACTTGAATTTTAATCGTACATAATGTTGTGTGATGTCTATAGATCATGCTGATATGATTTGTTTGGAATATGGATGCGTATATTGCTTGCTTGGTGCGTTTGAAGTTTTATGCCCTAACCTTTCTCCTTGTGTTTTTTATTATACACTAACGATTTGTGATTTTGGATGAGAGATTTGGAATCCTCGTTGAATTCTGGACGGAATGGAATACGGTTTGGCATTTTCTGGGCAGGTTTTTAATTGCAGGTGGTGGAGGAGTCGACCAGAACCCTAGATCCAGCGACTGGTGCGGTGGCTGGCCGATGAGGGGTTCCAAGGAAGAAGACGACTCCTCAGCCGTCCATTGCGTTGATCACACGGTCCAGATCGCGCCATGTGTTTTTTCTTTTATTTTTTTTGTGAATTTCAATTAGTAATCAGGTGTTTATTACCCCACTGAACTTACCATGTTCCACCTATTGTTTTATTTCTTTCCGTTTACTTTTTCGTTGGTTGACTAAGACAGGTACGTTGGATCAATCTAAAGGAGGGAGGTGAGTCAACTGGTGGACTGAGGTCCACACGTGGGCCTTTTTTGTTTATTTGTTATTTTCTGATGGACTATGCATGGGCCCTTTCTATTCGTACCCCCCCTTAAGCTCATTTCAATTATTTCAACATGGATTCCTTGCCGTTCGCACCCCCACGCCCTTTTCATATTTTATTTTTATTAATTCATTATTATTTTCATTTTTAATTATTAAAAAAACACAATTGCATTTAAAAATTCCCATAAAATTCATACATATTTTTTATCATTTTATAAAATTTTTACAAGTTTTATTTTTTATTTTATTTTATTTTTTATCATCTAAATTAAATATTTGTTTATTTTCTTTTGGAATTACACATATCATGCATACTTAAAATTGTTTATTTTATTTCTCTACATCCATAAAATATTTTCAATCCGTTCTTTTTGCATCTGTTAGATAACATCATGTAGTGCATTAAAATATTTTTATTTCATTTTTAAAACTATTTCATATTGTATTTTGGTCCTCTTTTTTGCATATTAAGTCATATTTCTCATCTGAGCCTTGCATAATTGTTTGAGTGACTAACACCTTGAATTTTTGCAGGAGTTTTTGATATTTTGTTTGCCTCTGGCTGAATAATATTGATGTTTAATTTGGGAATTTTGGAAGCTATTTCTCTAATTATTTGATTACTTTCACTTGAGATCTGCTTGTATGTGTATTTCTGATCACGTCTGGTTACCTTGTTTGGAAAGGCACTTGTGCCATTGTCTTGGGGTTGTTTATTTGACTTCTTAATCCTTGTTTGGGTTGTTATCACTATTATATTGTCATTGTTTGGTTTGCATTTGCTTTGATATTATTTATGTCCGTTTCGTACTAACTTTTTATGCAGGGGTTGAGGTAAGTCCTTTGAGGGTGTGGATAGTCATCCACATTCACCCTTACTCTTTCTTCTCCCATCTTTTCTTTTTCCTTAGGGTTTAGGTTATCGTCAAACCTCACTAACCGTAGGTCACACATGCATGATAACATTAGGACTCTTAGTTCCCTTTAGAGTTACCCTTGTGTCTTCTCTCTTCTCATCTCAAATCTTCTTGAAAATACTTAATAAGGATAAATTGTATTGCGCACGAGCCTTAAGCGTGGGGAATGAGAAATGAGGGGCTTCCTCTCATCTTTCTAGAGTGCTTAGCGAGCGTCCTGTCTTGGGACGATGCGTTAAGTATTCGCCCCTGTGCCCTAGACTTTGGTACAATGCAATTTATGAACTAACTTAAGCCACTTCTGTCCTAAAAAACACAAACCAACTTCAAACCTTTTTTGTCCTTCGGGATTGTCAAACTAAAGGCCATTTTCAAAAAAAGGCACGTCACCTTCCGTCTGAGTCGCAAACAGGCATCGACCCTAACTGTCGGACGCGAACTTAACGTCGCTCATAAAAAACACAAAAAGAACTTGGTCCGAACTACGTTGACTCTGAATTCCCCATTGCACAAGGGGGGTACGTAGGCCTAGGACGTCGACGTCCTACCGAGTTTGTCTTTGTCTTCCCCTTCCCCGTTTTAGTACAGCCCTAGATGATAGGATAACTCACCCTTAGAATAGACAACAATCGTGGATCCCATCGAGTACGATGGACGCGTGGGGTGCTAGCACCTTCCCCTCGCGTAACCGACTCCCAAACCCAGGCTATGGTTGCGATGACCATTCCTTTCCCTCTTCCTCAAGTTTATGCGGTGTTCCCTTTCCCTCTCTTGGGATAAAATAACATGGCTGGCGACTCTGTTTTTCCGCGCCACTCTTGCGTTTGTACCTGGATGAAAATCCTGGGAGCGACAGCCGTCAACATGAATGGATGCGGAGTTGGAGCAGTTCGTATCACACCGGAGGGTGTTCATATGCCCTTCACTGCCCGAGTAACCTTCGGATGCACCAACAATGAAGCAGAATATGAAGCTTGTATAATGGGGATTGAGGAGGCGATTAATTTGCGAATTAAGACCCTCAATATCTTCGGTGATTCAGCTTTGGTAATCAATCAAGTGAATGGCAATTGGTACACGCACCAGACACATCTGATTCCGTATAGGGATTATACGAGAAGACTATTGACGTTTTTCACAACAGTAAAGCTGTACCATATTCCTCGAGATGAGAATAAGTTTGCTGATGCCTTGGCCACATTGTATTCTATGATCAAAGTACAAAGGTGGAACCATGTACCCAAGATTGAGGTGTCTCGTCTTGACAGACCTGCATTTGTGTTTGCTGTTGATGCAACGTCTGATGACAAGCCGTGGTTTCATGACATCAAGTGTTTTTTGAAAAGTCAGGAGTACCCGCCTGGGGCATCTACCAAAGATAAGAAGACTTTGAGGAGATTGTCTGGTAGATTTTTCTTGAACCAAGATGACGTGCTTTACAAACGGAATTTTGACATGGTTCTGCTCAGATGCGTGGATAGACACAAAGCAGACTTGTTAATGCATGAAGTGCATGAAGGCTCTTTCGGTACCCATGCCAGAGGACATGCAATGGCAAAGAAACTATTGAGGTCGGGGTACTATTGGTTGACAATGGAGATAGATTGTTGCAAGTACGCCCGCAGATGTCACAAGTGCTAGATTTATGCAGACAAAGTGCATGTACCTCCGAATCCGTTGAGTGTCATATCCTCTCCTTGGCCCTTTGCAATGTGGGGCATTGATATGATCGGAAAAATTGAGCCTACTGCTTCAAACAGACATTGTTTCATCTTGGTCGCCATTGATTATTTCACGAAGTGGGTTGAAGCAGCATCTTATACCAACGTCACCAAGCAGGTGGTAGCTCGTTTCCTGAAACGGGATATCATTTGTCGATATGGAGTGCCCGAGAGAATTATTAATGATAATGGTTCTAATTTGAACAACAAAATGATGGTTGAGCTGTGCCGAGACTTCAAAATTGAACATCACAATTCTTCATTGTATCGCCCGAAGATGAATGACGCTGTTGAGGCGGCCAATAAGAATATTAAGAAGATTGTGCAGAAAATGGTTGTCACATATAAAGATTGGCATGAGATGCTACCATTCGCTTTGCATGGGTACCGAACGTCAGTACGCACATCTACTGGGGCATCACCATTCTCACTTATGTACGGTATGGAGGCAGTCCTACCGGTTAAAGTTGAGATTCCATCCCTCAGAGTCATGATGGATGTCAAATTAGACGAAGCTGAATGGGTTCGCGCCAGGTTTAATCAGTTGAGCCTTATTGAAGAGAAACGTCTGGCAGCTGTGTGTCACGGGCAGTTATACCAACGAAGGATGAAGCGGGCATTTGATCAGAAGGTGTGTCCTCGGGTTTACAAAGTCAGAGATGTAGTACTCAAAAGGATCCTTCCTCCTAGTACAGATCACAGGGGCAAATGGACTCCCAACTATGAAGGTTCATTCGTGGTTAAAAAGGTCTTCTCGGGCGGAGCCTTATTGCTTGCAACCATGGATGGCGAAGACTTTCCATCCCCTGTTAACTCAGACGCAGTCAAAAAATACTTCGCATAAATAGACCCGCTGGATAAAAAAAAGAGAGAGTCCAGGCAAAAAAGGGCATCCCGGCGAACCATAAAAACAGAATAAAAAGGTTCGGGAAAAAATTAGGGATATAAATGAAACATTGTACACCCGGTAAGTTGAAAACCCGAAAGGGAAACTTTGGCAAAAAGGGGTATCCCGATGGATTGAAAACCCGAAAGGGCGGTCCATGCAAAAGAGGGATTTAAGCAAACAATTGCAGTCTGAGTTATTTGTACTCCATCACCGTTTCAACAACTGACATTCCAAAGGATAGGAATCGGTCCAATCACTCCTCAGAAGGCAAGATCGGGGAGTTTTGAAGACATACTGGCTATAGCAGAATCGAAACTCAGTAGAATGTCGTTTTCACATTGCCATTAGGATAGTTTATTTTCTCAATTTACAACAATCTCCTCTTTCCAGGGTTTGCTTCCGAATGTATTTGCCGGTTTCAGGCATTTTTCAATAAAAATTAAATTTCAGTCAAAAGCTTCTTATTTTGTTTTTACTGCTTTGTTTGCAAAAACGTCCGAATTTTTTATAAAACATTGCATTTGAAAACATTGTGGCCTTACAATAACATGCGCAGAAAAACATTTAAAATCACTTTGAATGTTGAGTAATCCTGGATGGTGGATTCAAACCATGCGATATCCTGGGGCATGTGCGTGTATTCTTTTGTTGCAGGTAACAGGTACAAGCCTTTTCAAGAGCATGGGTCATTTCTTCCAGACAAATAATCACTTACCCTTAAGTCAGAATACCGGGGCAACCATATTCAGCAAGATGAGATCAACGAAACAAAGCTAATAAGGGATCATTGGATCTTATTAATTCGATTCTCCCATTCAGAACGTCCAACAACTACAAGCTTTTCTGTGTCGATAACGGTTGCAAATTCCCCAGTAGAGGCACTTCGCAGACCTCGAAGTTAATGTTCAAGACTCAGTGAGTGTCCAGGAGTTTGAAGATGCCGAATCTTCTGTAAAATCCTCTTGGGATGATTTCTTCAGATCAGCCTTGTAATCTGGGGCAAAAGTGAGTTTGTGATCCTCCCAAGCATGGGGCATCGTGAAATCCCTCCGACAAGATGTGTTCCAGATCTATTATCTCCAGTAGAGTGACCTCTCAATTGTTGTATTCTTAGCTCAAGTCTCGACATTTTCTTAAGAGTTTGAAGATGCTTGGTCTTCTGTAAAATCCTTTTAAGAGACATTCCCCAGCACGAGACGCTTTGAAGCGGTTTTCCCCAGCAGAGTTTGTTGTAACCTCATTATCCCCAGTGGAGTCGACAAACGGAAAGTTCGCCTAACATGGGGCATTGTGGCACTTATCCTAAGCTCGACAGTTTTGTTCCTCAACAAATTACCGTGGATTTGATTTGTGTTTTCCCAGCAGATCTCTAGGGACTCTTTCTCAGCATGTTGCAACGGAATGTCTTCCAACCAGGATTTGCGTACCCCCGACGGAGTAGTTCCGATCCTCAGCAAGATCGTATTTCCGGCAGTTGTATCCCCACAGAGTTCAGCATTGAATCTTGTCAGCAATACTCCCCAGCTGAGTTATTTTATCTCCCCGCAGAGGTTTATCAGATCAACAGAATCTCTTCCTCAGCAGAGTGTTAGTACATTCTTTCCCCAGCCAAGTAGGAAAGTTGTCATTCCTCCAGCAGAGTTGCTATGATCAGAATTCATCCCCAGGCAGATGAAATAATTCCTGGATGAGTCATCACTTCCCTATATCTCAAAGTCCAATTTATTTTTGGTAAACGTGTCAATTTGGAGTAGACGGATTGTTCAGTCATTCTCCGGCAGAGATATTATCCTTTCAGGAGCTTATGAGGCCACATCATTGATCATTGTTCCTCAGCAGAGTCAGCAGGGACGTCTGATATGTATGCAGAGCGTAATCCAGTGTTGAATTTTTGCAAAAGTCTACCCGCAGTGTGGCCAGTCAGTAGTCAACTGACTTCATCCAAAAGGCATTTTTGAAAAGTCCAACCGCAGATTGGCAAAAGTCCATCTTAGGGTGGCAAATCAGCAAAGTCCAACCGCAGATTGGCAAAAGTCCATCTTAGGGTGGCAAAGCAGGGTAAAGTCCAACCGCAGATTGGTGAAAGTCCACCCGCAGTGTGGCAAGTCAGTAGTTGTCTGACTCCATTTAAAAGACAGTTTCAAGACCAACCGCAGATTGGCAAAAGTCCATCTTAGGGTGGCAAATCAGCAAAGTCCAACCGCAGATTGGCAAAAGTCCATCTTAGGGTGGCAAAGCAGGGTAAAGTCCAACCGTAGATTGGCGAAAGTCCACCCGCAGTGTGGCAAGTCAGTAGTCGTCTGACTCCATTTAAAAGACAGTTTCAAGACCAACCGCAGATTGGCGAAAGTCCACCCGCAGTGTGGCAAGCCAGTAGTCGTCTGGCGTCGTTCCAAAAGGCATTCTAAAAGTCCATCCATAGTGTGGCAAGCCAGTAGTCGTCTGCCGTCGTTCCAAAAGACATTCTTAAAGTTCATCCGCAGTGTGGCAAGCCAGTAGTCATCTGGCGTCGTTCAAAAGATAGCTCTCCAGTGTTATGGTTATCATCAGAGTTTTATCCGAGTAGAGTTCATGTGATTGGGTTTATATCCCTTTTCTTCTTCTCCACAGAGTGCAAATTTTCTGGTTATTTTTCGGTATTCAATCCCTCCATACCTTGAAAGTCTGAAAGCAATCGCTATCATCCATTCAGGTCTACAGTGATTGAATAGGGGCAGCTATAATACCCCAAAATTTGCCCTCTCTTCTTTCATATCATTTAGCATGTGATTTCATTGCATTGCATTACATTCAAGTCATAGTAAAATAAAACATTCAGCATTGGTTCATGCATAGGGCATGTGATCAGTTGATTTCAGAGTTTTGAGTATCCAAAGTAAGAGAGCTAGAGCCAAGGGTCTCCCAACAAGCCTCAAGGGTCTCTTACATCATATATCATCTCATTTGATCCCACAAGTCATTGGAAGATGGGAATTCATAGAAAAGATTGGACAGTTCATCATCTCCTAACAAAAGCAATCAAAATTAAGGTTTTGGATTCAAGCAGTCTCCTGATGAAATTTTGATTCAAACTTGATCTCAATGTTTTCTACATGATATCAAGTATCTATGGATGGAAGATTGCCCTTTGGTTCATTTCAGAAGAGGTTCAATTGATCAGTTGTTTGAGAATCAAGAAATTTGCAGAAAAGTCAACTGTGCAAAGGAAAAAGTCAACTCCTGACTTTTTAAGGTCAAATTCATGAAATTCAAGTCACATATGTTCATTTGACAAGATTTGATCAAGAAATGTCAAGAGATTCATGAAAAATCAAGAATTGTACAAAGTTTCCACTTTTGGAAACTTAGGGTTTCTAAAAATGGCAAGTTTGAACCATTTTGCACTCTACTTCAAGGCATTCTTTCTCCATGATAAAAACTTCAAACTTTAGGCCCAAGTTGAGCCAATTAAAGATCACATTCCAAGCTTCAAATCCATATAAAGAACTATTCCATTGGAATAAAATTGAGAGAGTTATGATCAATCAAAGTGGAGCAAAATCAAGGCAAAACTCAAGTCATGGCAAGGCAGATTCAAGCCTCCAGGCCATAATTTCATCAAACACTTGGTGTGCCAAATGTCAAGCTAGTTTTCTCCTTCAAGAAGGTTTCAAATGAAAAATTGTTGAACATCAAAGTTGTTCATCTCCATGTCCTCTTTAACTTTGATGTTGGGCATTTTCTCATTTGAACAAGTTATGGAGGTCATATGGTTGGCCAAAGTTGGTGGTATCACACTGAAATATCCATGGGCCATGTGGCCATGCATGTCACCACTTGCCACGCCCATAAACCAGTTTTGTACACTTGAGTTCATGACCATTTTTATGCACCTTAGAGGCTTAAATTCAATCTGATTTCAACATCAATAATGTTCTATCATGTATCCTCTTTCCATGGACACCAAGATCTCATAATTTCATCCATCATACATAGAGAATTTCATCTACAAACTTCCACATTTCCATTGTTTTGTGCTGCCAAGAAGGAGATGTTTTGCATTGTTGTTGTTTGGTTTAAATCAGTTCACACGCATGCCTTCAAACACCAACCATCTTTTGCTTCATTTGGACCAACACTTCTTACACATGCCATACATGTCATGCTACACCATACACAAAAGAGGAAATGAGAAACTTATCCAACAAGTGTTCATGCTGCAGCAACATCATACTATCATCATATCTCAGCATCATTGCATCACCTCCTCACCATAAGTAACATGATCACTCCACACTTTAACAAAACTTTCCAACTCGTGCCAATAACTAACTTCACTCAAAACTCAGTTAACTCAACTCAGTTAACTACATTTCCAACTGTTAACTCTTGTAGTTAACATTTTAACCAGCCATATAAATAAAGCTCTAACAGAATTTGCAAGGGGAAGATTTTCATTTTTCATTCACACACCTCAAAGCTCAAGTTTCTCTCTGAACTCTCTCTCTCTCTTTTCACAAGAGTTCTCCACATTTTCACTCTAAGCTTCATCCATTGTTCATCATTGTTTCTCTTAGATCAAGAACAAGTTGAATTAGGATCAAGTTTAGCACTTTCTCAAGGTTGAATTTCTTTGTTCTCTTCAGAAATCAACATTCCATAACATTTATTTTGCTCCATTCAAGCTCAAGAACAAGCCTACACCTCTGGTTTTCTCAACAATCCTCAAGAAGCTTCAATCCAGGTTTGAACTCCTTCAACTTTTCTTGCGCGATTTCATTATTTTTAGCTTGTTTCATGTTGATTATAGCTCAATAGGAGCTCTGGTACTTCTGGCTAGTTGATAGGCATGTTAGATGCATAGTTACAGAATCTAGGGCAAAACTTCTTGGCTTCGAATCTGTTTGTGTGTGCGTTGTTTGTAAAATTTGAGCATGGATCCATGTTCTACGTAACTTTATGATCATTTTGATGTGCATTGTGTAAATTTCTGGAGAGTTTGAAGGTTGAAGATGGTGGTGCTTCGCCGGAGAAGATGACCGGAGGTCCTTCTCCGGCCGGTGGAAGTTTTCAGTTAGGGTTTTGGATTTTAAAACACAGCCATATGATTTATTTCATCCAATGGTTCACAACGTGACAACACATTAATGAGGATGATGCTCTTCACGTGACTCTCTCTCTCTCTCTCTGAATTGTTGACATGACTTGGCTTGCATGTGTGCGCGTGCGTGACAATTGTGGTGTGCATGCCTTGTAATTCGTTGGATTGTTGTACTTTTCTTGATTGTTGTTGACTGATTGATCATGTGCCTGTGAGTGAGTCAAACTTTTGACTGAGTGTGCACCTTAATTCCATGTGCCACGCGGCTTATTGGACTGGGTTTTTAATTGCTTTTCACACACCCATATTTTGAGCCCAATCATTTTTGAACTATCATTTTACTTTCGCCACACCCCCTGACTCTTTTATTTACATTTTATTTTCTTTTTCTATACTTGTTTCATTTTCATTTATTAAAAATACTAAATCATACCTAAAAATTCCAAATAAATTCACAAGTCATATTAACATATTTAACTAATTTTTCACATTTTTTAATTCTGATTTTATTAATTTTTTCTTATATTGTCAGAATTTCTTTTTATTTTCTTTCCAAATGATCTTCTTCATTGATACTTGCACTTCCCGATTTTATTTCTCTTAATTCACATAATTTGTTGCACTCATTCTTTTTGTCATGTCTAAATAATATCTTAATTCATTTGAAAACATTTTTCTTATATTTTTTAAAGTCATTTTTGCATAGCATTAGAACCATTTCTTTGTGCATTCTTTTGATGTGTTTCAATATGACTTTGTTGATTTGTTTGAGCATGTTCCCTTTTGAATTTGGCCATGATATTTTGGAACTTGACTTGATTCTGACTTAGTTACTTTTTAATTTAATTTCATAATTTTCCTAAGGTTCTTTCTATTTTTACTTTGTTTGATTGTTATAGGTCATAATTGTATACTTCTCTTGAACTTTTCAACCCTAATTGATTAGGAGGCACTTGTACCATTGCATTAGAACTTGTATGTGAATTATAGGTCATGTATGTCAAATTATAGGTCTTCCATATTTCATTTTGACATGTTTTGCAATTGATGTTCATCTTGCATTCATACTTAATTGTGCATATATCACTTGTTCTTCTTCAATATAGTTTGTGTGTATCTCATATTGGTATGCTATTCACATTCATTCTTATATGTCCCTCTACTGTATATAAACCATTTCATCTATTTTTATTGACTCATAATGTCATATCATATCTAATGTGACTTGTGTATAAACCAAACTTGTTCATTTGTGCATTCTCATGTCATCTTATACCATGTATGCTACTGATCCATGTTTATTTGCATTCATAATTGTATTTCCCTCTCCTTTGTGACTTGTTTTGTAAGTAAACAACATTGTGCATTATTGTGTGGCATTGTTCTACTTCTTCCCACTTGTTCTTCTTGAGTTTTATTCTCATATTATGGATGATAATTCATGGATACTTAATGATATTAATGAAGTGGTTTCCTACTTGTTGTGGTGTTTCATATTGCATCATTGCATGTTTTACACCTCTTAAATGTTCATGATGCATCTTTAGTGCATATCATTGCATCCCTTTGATGTTTGGTAGATTGTTTAGGCATAGATTGACTTTATAAGCCTTTGTAACCATTGGTGGATGTGAGTAGGCTTTGCTACTGCCCTAGGTCAGTACCAACCTTTAGTGATTCATTCTTTTTAGGTTTAGCCCTTGAGAAGCTTCCTAGAGTTTTCTTTAGAACACTAGGATTTATTTGCTTACATCCTTCACTTGTACTTCAATATTTGAATTATTTTGGTACTAACCATTTTGTGTAGGGGCTAATGGTAAGTTGAGTGTGTGGATATGCTTCCACACACACCCTCTTCCCTCATCTTTTAATGCTTTCTCTTTTTTGTTTGTACAAAGCATTTCAATGCTTTCTTTGTTCAACTTCTTGCATCCCTTTGAGTTCTTACCTTAACTTCAATCTTTGAAGTAAGTTAGAACTTGTTCTTCTTCTCTCTTCTTTTAGACTTAGGTTTCTAAACCACACTGTCATACCCCAAATTTTGACCACTAAGATGTCCCATCATTTTGTCACTCATCATCACAATATGGAGGAACCATCATACCTCATCAGTTTCCCCAAAGATGGGTGAGCATCCACTACTATCAAAATTAGGGTTTCATGCCCTCTTAGAACTCTTAGACAAAGGATCAATCAAGGAATGACATAATCTGCAACTTGTCTAAACCTCTCAAACGTACACAAAGGATCAAAAAGGACTCCCACTTCAAGGATCAAGCACAAGGATGCTCCCTTCTAGGTGGATCAAGTCTCAAGATCGACAGTGTCACCAAATTAGGGTTTTGGTCGACCAGGGCCTCCAGATGGAAATTTTTCATCTGGGCACAAGCCAATGATCCAAAACATAACCTAATATACTCCATGGGACCTCATGGACCCAATCATCAAGTCAATTTTGCCTCAGGGGATGCATTCATAAAAAATCAGGAATTAGGGTTCTTGACCTAATTCACCCCGAAGTTGACATTTGGGACAAATCATGAGCCAAGACCTCAAGAGAGGGTTTGAGGGTCTCTAATGAACTATAGTGATCCATTTGGAACAATGGATTAATCCAAGAAGCTTGAGCAATAAGTCTCAATTTCATCTGCACCACAGTTAGGGGTTTAAGGGAAAAGTCAACTGTAACTTTGACTTTTGACCAGGACATGCTCCCAAGCCCTATGACATGCATCAATATACCCTATGACACCCATGGAACACGTCCATCAAGTTTGATTTAGGTCAAGGACATGATTTCCTGAAGAATTGCACAGTTTGAAATTCATCTGATAAAAAGTCAACTGTGCACAAAAGTCAACTTTGACTTTTTGAGATTTTTCACCAAAATGGAATTTTAACCCTAAAATGATGTTAATGTATGATTTGAATCATCATTCATCAAGAAAAATCAAGAAAAGTGGGATAACTTGTAAAAGGGGTAACCATAAAAACTTAGAAAATTTTCTAAGTTAAAAATAAAGTGACAAGGGCACCAACTTTGGAAGATCATAACTCTTAAACCACAAAGCCATTGTTTTCATCCAAAGATGGATTTGTAGCCCTCATTACCCTCTACAAAAACTTCAACTAGACCTAAGTCCAATTCATTAAATATTTTGAGTTAGTGAGAGATCAAAATGGCTGAAATGTGAAAATATCACTTTTTCCAACACTTAGTGAAATTTTCACTAAGTCAGAATCTGCCTTCACTTTTTGCCAAATGTAGAGGGATTTTTCACTTGGATTCAAAAGAGATCAAAACCAAACATGTTCAAACAGTTGTTGTATCATGTAAGGGCTTTCCAAAATGGTCAAGAGCATTACCAAATTCAACTTACACCATGAGTTATGACATTGGAAAGTTGCCTTGCTGAAATCTATCAAAGGCAAGGCAGAATTTGCAACTTTGCCCGATTTACCAAAATCAGCCAAATTCAAATGCTCCTATCCACTTGGACACATTAGAGGATTGAATCTAAAGGGGACAATCACTGAGCCAAGCCTCCAAAGTCCATGGAACAAGAAATAGCATGTTGAACCTAGAATGGCCAAAATAGGGACAAGACACCAAATTTGGATTGAAGCATTCAATGAATACACCAAGGTGGCATGGACTGAGCCATTCTCATCTGAAATCAGTCAAGACTTATCCAAGACCCAGGGAACCAAAGCTCTGTGCCCTAACCTCTAGTCAATGGCTAGAGGAGACTTGCATTTCCATTGGCCAACATTGAACAAACACCTGCTGCAGTTGCCATTCACTGTGGATCCCAAAACAAACTTGCTCTACTATAAATAGAGCTCAATTGTGATCAGTTTGAGTACACCAAAGCCATCTAACAGATGCTTTCCTCAAAATCTCTTTCTCTTGGCAAAAATGCCTTTCTTAGCAAGGTAGCTATCGGGTTTTGAGTTTGAGAGCTTTTCCAATCAAACCAATCACTCACACACCTCACATACATCATATAGAAGTGATCCAAACACTCACATAACATCTGGAACACTGATTTCACAAAATTACCAGCCAATTACTCAAGTTCTTGACAGTTTTACAGTTGAGGTGCCATCTTCAACTCCAAACCATTTCAATCCATTCCAAGCACTCAGACACATCACTTGGTACCTAGGGAAGCTATCCACATCATTGGAACCTAGCTGTAACACCTCCAACACAAATCACGATCACCAGCTGCAAGTGGTAAGCATGAGCTCTTCTAACTCTATGATCCATGCAATTTTTGCTGCACAATAATTAGGCCATATGTTCATAATCATGCATGGAATGTTTTCCCTCAATTAATTGCATTGTTTGACTCGTGTATCAAAAATCCTGGCCTTCATGCAGAAATTAGGGTTCTTGAGGATTTTTCATGATTTCTTGTTATGTGTTTAATTTAAATGAAATTAATGGACATAGACATGATCGTGAAGTTGAGACGAGCATAATGATATATGGATTGCATGTTATAATCAAGTATTCAGGGAGATTGGATAGAAAATGCAAATCAGCCAAACCCAGAACACACGCGTGTTCTTCAGCTGTTCTTGGCGCCTTTTTTGAATTTTCAAATATTTGAATTTTGTGATTTTTGTTTAATTGATTCAAAAATTAATTTCTCTCTGAGTTTTAATGATTTTGAGTTGATTCTTTTTTTAATAATTCACAAAAATGTTAAAATATTTTATTTTCCCAAAAAATCCCAAAAATATTATTTATTTCATATAATTGATATTTTTGCAAAGAATTAATATTTTAATTGTTTTTGACATTTTAAATATTTTTTCCACATTGATTTTGCAACTTTTAATGCTTTCTAATTATTTTGTAGGTCAATACTTAATTTTTGAAGCATTAATCCAAGATCACAATTTGTTTTTCACATGTTAAACAATTTTGATCATTTTAATTGAATTTTTATTCAATTAAATGCATTTTTGAAAACAAATTAGGGTTTTTGGATTAATTCAACCCTCATAAATCATTTTCAAAACACTTTGGGCCTCTAATAGAGTGTAAGACCCAATCCTTTGTAAATACAACCCATTTTGGGCCTCACTTATTGTATAAGTCCCGTTGTATTTCAAAAAGTTCGACGCGATCATCACCCGTTGAAAAACAAACATTGGGCCTCTCCTCGAGCTATAAGACCCATTCAAAAACTCTTTGGGCCTCTAATAGAGTGTAAGACCCAATCCTTTTCTTGACCAAATCATTTTTGGGCCTCAGTGCATTGTATAAGTCCCGATACCGTAAAAAACAAACGGCGCGATCGTCGCCTTTTGAAAAATAACCTTTTGGGCCTCTCCTAGAGCTATAAGACCCATTCAAAACACTTTGGGCCTCTAATAGAGTGTAAGACCCAACCCCCTTTTAACCAAACATTTTGGGCCTCACTTATTGTATAAGTCCCTCCGCGTTAAAAGAAAACCTCGGCGCGATCGCCATTTTTAAACGGAAAAATCATCTGGGCCTACCCTCGTGTTATAAGCCCCACTATTTTTCTTTAAACCTTTTGGGCCTCTTGAGAGAGTGTAAGACCCATCCCTTTGTACAGAAAAACATTTTTGGGCCTCAGTCACTTGTATAAGTCCCTCTGTACAAATTCAAACAGTGCGCTCACTGATAAAACCCTGGGCCTCTCCTTGAGCTGTAAGCCCCAAATCTTTCTTTTTCAAAGCACTTTATCCTTTGATTTTGAATATACTGTTGTTTTTAATCTTTCTTTGTTGAACAACTAACCGAACAGCATGGAAGCTCTACAACCGAGTAAGTGGTTATTGCTTTCATTTACCGCTTTCATATACATATAACTGTATTATGGGGCTGTTTCACTATAAGTCTTCTTTCGTAAACTCATATCAACCGTGTAATAATAGTATAGATATTTCGAGTTTCCCCGGCAACTAAGTCTAGAACTAGGTGACGCCGTTTCGTTTATTCGTAGAAATAGACAGCTAGATCCCCAATAGGATCACCAGATACAGTCTTCTCTTCGGCTTTCCTCATTAGGAATTGTCAAGAAACTCTATTCCCAGAGTTGAATGTATTCTCCGTGAATGGCATCTTTGAGTTTCTTCCAAATTCTCGAACTTTCCTGACTTGATCTATTCCTTGTGAATAGCTTGCCTTGAATTTCTCGGGGTTTGGGGACCCACGGGCTTCTTAAAAGCATCGGCCTCCTCTTGGGCATCGTACAAGGACCCACAGGCTTCCTAAAAGCAACCCCACCTCCTCTTGGGCTTAGTACAAGGACCCTACGGCTTCTTAGAAGTATTCACAGCCTCCTCTTAGGCTTCGTATAATGATTCTTCCTCCGGGAATGATAGCCTTCTCTTGGGCTTAGTACAAGGACCGATCGGCTTCTTAAAAGTTTCCAGCCTCTTCTTGGGCTTCATACAAATTGTCCCGACGACCTCCTAAAGGTATAGGAACAAAACTTAGTCATCTGCATAGAACAGTCTTTTCTAGAGTCTACTACCATTTCTCAAAGCATGGTGTAAAAGAGGACACTCTAGACTTGGACAGCCTAATCTCCTTGAGTCTTAAAGACATTCTCAAGTGACCCCTTCGTTAAATAGGAAGGAAACCCGTAGACTCGGATAGTCTCAATACCCTTCGGATTTCCCGCTTCCTTAAAGAACAGGAATAACCTGGATCCTTGGATCAAATCCTTGAGTACAACATTGCTCATATAAGAACTGATTTTGTCTTTCAAAATCAGTATACTAGACCTGTCACTTAATTGAAACAGTAACCACAGCCTCCTCTTGGGCTTTGTACAAATGATTCTCCCCAGCAGAGTCGAACAACGTTTAGCCTCTCTCTCGGGCTTTGTACGAGACACATAAGAGACTCCCTCGTTGAGTCAATCACTCTTTAGCCTCCATCTCGGGCTTTATACGAGATACCAAAAGATTCCCTCGTCGAGTAAAAACCTTTTAGCCTCTCTCTCGGGCTTTGTACGAGACACATATTAGCGTCCTCTTAGGCTTTATATAAGAAAACCACTGGTTAATCCAATTAACCTTTTAGCATCAAAGCTGTGCCTCGTTCACAGTATACAAACATCAATAACTCCTTCCCTTTCATCTAATCGCTGTAAGCGGTAAGCCTCTGGATCATCTACATCCATGCCACTGTCCCTCTTTTAGCATGAGAAATTCCTAAGGAAAGATAGCATTGCTCTACACTGAGTTAAAGTCTTCTCCTTCAGGTTAAAATCCCTATAAAGGAAATTATGGAATTGCCGGATTCACAAATCCCGGTTAAAGTAATTCTCCTTTATAACCAGTCACCCAAAAGTTGTGACAGACAAACCCTTCTTTAGAGATGACAAATTCTCTCTAAGGTCAACCTTTCAGCTTCATATCTTGGGCTTTGAACAAGATACAAATCACCTTTTGCTTCATGTCTCGGGCTTTGAACAAGACACCAAAACACCCATTTCCTCCCATAGAATAATAGGAACTACGAACGCTCTGATTTCCCTGTTTCGGTAAACGGGAATACGTAGGCATAAGATTGAAAGAAAAATCTTAGCGAGCACACTAAACAAAAAAACCCAAATCCCATACTCTCACATCAAAAAGCATCAGTCCTAACATCCTAATCGTTGTTCCCCGCCAGAAACCTGTCTGTCAAAATAACACAAGAAAGGCCCCCCCACATTGATAGCATCCGTAACCTAACAGACCGCTGTTTAAACTCAGTATGCAAAGCATGGTTAATTGGAGACATCTATTTCCCTTCCTTCATCAGCTCACAATAGGATAAAAAATGAATCGACCTGTAGTTTAAGCTCAAACCGTAGAGAGCGACCAGCGCTTAAGAACCGCGTCCAAAATCGCTCGCTACAGAAATATGGTGCCCACCGTGGGGCTGATCTCTGTTTTTCTTATTCCTTTTCACCTCTTGTGTGAATACCACAGATTGGGGCTTCCGTCGAGGAACCCATTTCTGTCAGGAACTTAGGATTCATAGCTTTAAAGGTGTAGGATGTTTAGGACAAATATATATACCACTTTTCCTAATTGCTATACGTGTTTATTTTTCTGCTAATGGGAATGCGGGTGATGCCGTATGTGGAAAGATTGAGTATACACTTAAGATAAGTGATGGCGACGGGGTCGACCATCAACCTCAGTGGAGGCTGACCAACGCAACCCATTCTCTCACCTAGACAATGGGCCGGTTGTTAAGTCTGAGAAGCTAAGGAGCCAAACCCTTTCGTAGTGCGGAAACTATCGAAAATAGTTGTTACGCGATACTACCCTCATTTGAGGCTGGTGATCTATTCTTGGTGAATGGCACTTACTCTAAGATCGCTCTACAACTCGTTGGCGATCCGCTTGTTGTTTTGCTTTCCTGGGAGGAGCTGAGGATAATGAGTACAGGTACAAAAATCACCCTAGTATAAACCTTTGGGGATGGGTAGAGCCTTGACTTCATGACAACGACCCTTTGACCCCATGTTTTTTCTATGTTTTTGTGTGCTGCATTCATGCATTCATTTAAAAAACATTAAAACATTAAAAAATCTTCTCTTCTAGTCTCTCTATTTTTCAAATTAAACTAAGACTGTGATTGCAAATATCAGAGAAAGGGATTGCACTAATGGATTTTGGTAGAAGGAGAACTCATACGTACACCTTCAAGGTTCCAAAACTAGAGGATTTGAGAAGGTTAGCAAGGATGATCACTAACCCAGAGGCTTTCAGAGCCAAGCACGGAGGTTTGCTACCACTGTTAAGAGTCCATGTGATTGAGGGAATCATGGATGCGCTCATTCAGTTTTATGATCCAGTTTATCACTGTTTCACATTCCCGGATTACCAGCTAGCACCAACGCTGGAGGAGTATTCTCATCTGATCGATCTACACATTACAGATCGAGCTCCATTTTCTGGACTGGAAGAAATTCCAAAGAATCAGACCATTGCAAGAGCAATTCATTTGGACGAGTCTGAGGTTAGGACTCACCTAACTACTAAGGGTGGCATCCAAGGTTTTCCAGCCCAGTTCTTGACAAAGAAGGCCCTGTATTTTGCCAGTATAGGAAACATAACTGCTTTTGAAAGCATCTTTGTCTTGCTCGCCTACGGGTTATTTTTGTTTCCCAACATCAATAACTTCGTCGATATTAACTCCATTAAGGTTTTTCTCATTGGAAACCCTGTGCCGACTTTGCTCGCAGATGCGTATCATTCTGTACACTTGGGAAATTTGTATAGCGGAGGGGAGATCACATGCTGTGTACCTTTACTTTACAAATGGTTTATCTCTCACTTGCCCAAGTCTGCTGCTTTTTGGGATTGCAAGAGTGCCTTACGTTGGTCGCAGAAGATAATTTCTCTTACCAACTCTGATATAGATTGGTGCAATAGGATTTATGAGGGAATCAGAATCATTAACCGTTGTGGAAACTTCCCCAACGTACCCCTCATAGGAACTAAAGGAGGAATCAACTACCATCCAGTATTGGTTCGCCGTCAATTTGGATACTCGATGAGGCACATCCCACTGGGTGTTCATCTGGAAGGTCTTTTCTTCAAGGAAGGAGAAAATGACAGAGCACTAAAGATGGAAATAGTGCATGCTTGGAAGCATGTTCATAAGAAAGGACGAGAGTCTCTAGGAAAACCGGACTGTGTCTCGTTGGAGCCTTATCTCCATTGGGTACAAACTAGAGCTCTCAAGCTAAAAATGCCTTATCCTCGTTACGGAATTCTTCCACCGAAGGAATCTGTCATGTACTTCATGACGGAAACTGAAAAACTTCAGGTTACTCTCAACAAAGTTCAAAAGGAGAGAAGGTCTTGGAAGAACAAGTACCGCACCCTCGACGTAGAGTGCATCAAAATACAGCAATTACTGAAATAAAAAGATGCTCTGATTGAAATTTTGGAGCAACATGCTGTGGATAATCAGGATAACCAAAGGAATTTGCTCGCTCCTTTCACTTGGCAAAGGAATGACAACCCGACAACGGCCCAAGAGCCCCGGTCAAAGAAAAGGAAGATACCAGAATCAGCACCCGATTTCTCTTCAGAGAGGACTCGGGACCCATTAGCTTAGGTTTCTGTTTCTGCACCTTGTAATCTACTGTATTTCCATTTCTGTAATCCTTTGAATTTCAATAAAAAGGGGTTTCCCCACTGTTTGATATTTGCAATCTAATTGTCGAAGTTTATTTTGATTAAACGATAAACAATTAATATAATCATTGCATTCATCATTCTCACATCGCGTATTCTTCTTATCTACGAATCTCACATTTGTGTCTCGGTTCTAGAGTTAAACTGTCTCATTCGTATAATACTCGGGCCAATTGTCAGAAAAAGATAGATGATCTTGAGGAAGAAAACAGAGAGTTGAAGGAAGAGATCGACGCTCTGAGAGAGGATATGAGAAAGCTTCGTAACGACATGCAAGCCATGGCAGAAGCTCAGCTACAAAGAACTGTGATCTCAGAGATCACCTCAATGCCCATAGTGGAGAAGTATGATCCTAGGTATCAGATGCCGAAAGATCGTCCCTGGGGCATGCCTGTTAACTATATCCCGGAAGGATATGTTCCGCCGATAACTGAGGATCAGGGAATCACAACAGAAGCCGTTGGGCCTGAAGGTTACAAACTTCGGGAAAGCGAAGATGCCAGGGGCATACTGAAGACTCCTGAAGGTTACAAACTTCGGGAGACGCCAAGACTCACTACCGTAGTTACGGTACCACCCCCTGTGGTGCACACTGTCCCGGAAGGGAAGATTCCACAGACACCTTCTGGTAAGAAGGAAACTATGTTTGATAGAATGGAGGAATTCCAGGAGCAGTTCTTGGAAATGCAGAAGGAGCTGCAAGCGATTCACGGTCAGGATTTATTTGGAAAGGACGCCGCAGACCTTTGTCTGGTCCCAAATGTGAAAGTCCCGTACAAATTCCAAGTGCCCGACTTTGAAAAGTACAAGGGAAAATCTTACCCTCAGAGCCATCTGGTGATGTACGTTCGGCGAATGTCAACTCAGACGGAGAATCAGGACATACTGATTCACTACTTCCAGGATAGTTTAACCGGTGCCGCACTCAAATGGTACATGGGTTTAAACCGTGCCACGATCAGCACATTCAGAGATCTTGGCACTGCCTTCGTCCAACAATACAAATACAATTTGGACATGGCACCCAACAGAGATCAACTCAGATCGATGTCGCAAATGGACAAGGAAACCTTTAAGGAGTATGCTCAAAGGTGGCGTGAAATTGCCGCTCAAATTTGTCCACCTCTTGAGGAAAAAGAGATGACAAAGATCTTCTTAAAGACCTTAAGCTCATTTTACTATGACCGAACGGTTGCCGGTGCGCCCAGTGACTTCACCGAAATGGTCGGCATGGGCGTACGTCTTGAGGAAGCCGTCCGAGAAGGACGTTTGTTAAAAGACGCTGGATCGGCGAGCGGTACTAAAAAATACAGTAGTGCTCTCCCTAAGAAAAAAGAGCAAGATATTGGGAATATCTCTCTCGGAAAGCAAAGGCAAGGTTATCAACCGGTAGCAGCTGTAACTCCTGCTATCAACCCTACGTCTATTCCTACGTTTCAACCTCAGGTTGCGCAAAGCCAACCTGACCAACAAAGGACACAAGAGCCTCTTCAACAGGCTCGTCCTCCATATAACAACAATCTTACAACACGGCCACCAGGATTTGATCCTATACCCGTAACGTATGCAGAGCTGTTTCCATTACTACTGGCTAAGGGGCACATTCAGACTAAATCTCCTCTTACAGTACCGGAAAATCTGCCTTTTTGGTTTAAGGTGGATCAAACATGCCCTTATCATCAAGGAGGTCCAGGGCATAACATAGAGACTTGTCTCAATTTCAAGTCCGACGTGCAAAAACTTGTTAGGAGCGGGGTCTTATCCTTCAAGGATACGAATCCTAATGTTCTCACAAATCTGCTGCCTCAACACGAGAAGGCTGCAGTCAATTTGATAGAAGGAGAGACAAACGATGTCTATCAAATTCACGATGTACTTTTGTTGAAGACCAATTTGGTCAAGATGCATTGTAGACAGAGTGGATATGGCCATGTGCCACCTCATAACTATCATCAATGTGATATCTGCTCTAAAGACAATCAGGGATGTTTTGTAGTGCAAGCAGCTCTACAGGAACAAATGGATCTCGGATGGATCCAAGAGCACCGAGTTCGTGGAGTTAACATGGTCTACACAAACTCTAACATCATTCAGAACCACGACATCCGTGCAATGAATGTCAACTTGGTGGCAATGCACTTAAGGCAAAGCCATTATCATAATCTGCCGCGACACGATTACAGTTCCTGTCTGATTTGCTCGGTAAACAAACAGGGATGCTCTTTCATACAGGAGGCCCGCCAGCGTCAGATGGATCTTGGATGGATCCAAGACTACCATGATAGGAACCCTTATCAGATCAACATGGTTCAGATCTTCGATATTGGCGTGATGAATACCAACCTGGTAGAGTTACATGCTGAGCAGGTCCGGCTCGGATTCTTAATATCACATGACTATCAAAGTTGTAAAGCGGGTTGCGAAAACGATCGAGGTTGTACCCTTGTCCAGGAGGCACTTCAGCATTTGTTAAATCACTGGTGGATGCCAATTTATATGGATGAAGATACTCAACAGATTAGTATCAATAACAGAAACCCCACTCGGCGTCAGAGTCAGGATGTCCGATCTGTGGAAGCTAACCTAGTGAGGTTACATTGTATTCAAAGTGGGCGTGGCCAGGTGCCACCGCACAACTATGAACGTTGCAGCGTCTGTTCGGAAAGTAACCAAGGGTGTTACTTTGTGATAGCAGCTCTTCAGGGTCAGGTAGATCGTGGAGGGATTCGTCCATATCCGGGTTCTGGACCCATCAACTGGATGTCGAACTACCTTGCCGAGCAAGTTGAGGATGTTGTCACGATCTCTAGTCATTACAGGACCAGGGATGTTTTTGCCATTATCCCTCTACTTGACGAATCTAAAGTTCCCAACCGGGAACAAATCGAGATCACTTATGATGGTCAGAAAAATAAGAAGGTTCCCATAATCATCTATCTACCGGGACCACTACTGTATGAATCAGCTAAGGCTATCCCTTACAAATACGGTGCAACGATAATTGAAAATGGAAAGGAAATTCCATTACCGTCCGTCGTGAATATTGCAGACATCAATCATGTAACACGGAGCGGTCGAATCTTCAACCGAGGAGTTGGAGAACTTAACAAAGAAAAGGAACTTCAGACGGAAGCTCCCGATCCGCCAGTCGGTCAATCCAGTAATCCCGACCTTTCGAAAAATAATGATGAGATGCTGAAGCTCAACCAAAGGAGTGAATATAACATTGTGGATCAGCTGTTACAAACTCCTTCAAAGATCTCGGTATTATCACTGTTACTTAGTTCAGAAGCCTACAGGGAGGCTCTACAGAAAGTCTTGGAGCAAGCCTTTGTGGAACAAGATGTAACAATCAGACAGTTCGATAGCATTGTCTCTAACATCACTTCCTGTAATAATTTGGGATTTAGTGATGAGGAATTACCTGAAGAGGGTCGCCGTCATAACATGGCGCTCAATATCACAGGTAGCTGTCAGGACGATGCTTTAACCAGTGTACTGGTAGACACAGGGTCAGCCCTGAATGTTATGCCGAAGTCCACTTTGATGCAATTATCATTCAAAGGCCCTCCGATGAGAACCAGCGAGGTCGTCGTCAAAGTGTTCGACAGATCCAGAAAAACAGTTATCGGCGAAGTTGATCTTCCCATAACTGTCGGTCCTCACACTTTCCAAGTCACTTTCTAGGTCATGGACATCCGGGCAACGTACAGTTGTTTATTAGGAAGACCTTGGATACATCAGGCTGGAGCGGTTACCTCGACCCTCCACCAAAAGCTAAAGTTCATCAAGAACGATCAACTTGTCACGATTTGTGGGGAACAAGCCTTGTTTGTGAGTAACTTGTCATCATCTACTTATGTAGAACTCGAGGAGGTTATTGGAACTCAGTTCCAAGCACTATCGGTAAGCGAGAACAATCAGTTCAGAGGAGGAACCTCGATTTCCTCATACAATGATGCTATCAAAGTAGTCGAGAGTACCGATACAACAGGATGGGGACAACTTGTCATTCCTATTGACAATAAAACAAAGAATGGTCTTAGTTTTTCCGCAACCTGTACCCAGACAGCTGCCAACGATGAAAGTCTTCATCCCCTTCAAAACTTCTTCCACAGTGGAGGTTTTCTTCACCCAGTGTCTCAAGCAGTACATGCTATCAATGAGGAAGATCCCTCTGACACAGATGAAGAATGGAAGTCCTATCTTAACAAGGACGGTTATATGTCTCAGGAAGAGGTGCCTACGCCTTTTTGCTTTCCTACAGAAAGTCCGAGATTTATACCACGGTCAGATGTCAAAATGATATATGGAGATTGTGATCTGGAAGGATGTCGTGCTCCGCCAAATTCATTAGAGGAAGACACTCCGATGAAAGACAATTTTGACTACAACTACTATGGCCCAATGGATGGCCTGCCAATTTGGCAGCCTTACCCAGGAAACTTGGGGCAAGAAAGTCAGCCGAGTAATGAAACTCAGTTGAGCATCATTGAACAGAATACCTGTGTCCCCACCATGTCATGGGATCAACACTCAGAAACCACTCAACATGACGATGAATTTGCAACGTTTGCAGGACTTGAATTCATCAACTGTGCTTTTCCCGAGGTCAACGTCATCGAGAGGGATGACTCCTCCAGTTCGAAAGAAGTGTGGGACACCTTGGGACAACCGAGTGGGAAATACGACTTTATGGTCAAATACACCGCTCCCGAAAGCTCTCGTATCAGGCTCGAAGATATCCAGCCTACTGGATGGGGAGGTACAGTTGAGAGCACAAATGCTATGCATAATACAACAGAGGAATTCTCCTACGACAATTCTGCCTGGGAGACAGATTCCAATGATCCTGCTCCACCAGAAATCAGCGTCATTTCTGAAGACAAATCAAGGAAGGTGCCAGACTTTGTGATTCACCGAGGAGTTCGCCGCCAATGGGTTGCCGTCGAGGTTCCGAAGGTCGTCCGTTAGTCAAAGTAATTGCCACCTTTAACCTTTCACCCCGCCCAGGTGAAACGGATGTTTTGATAGGGCTCGCTTTCTGTAAAATTTCCCTCTTCGCTTTGCCCGAAGTGACAGAGTTTTGTTTTATAGGGCCGTAGTTTCAAGGATCGACTTGTTCATTAATAAAATAACGTCGTTCTGTAATTTCCACATTAATTGTTGTTTTCTCTTTTTGCTTTTTTCAGAAAATGGTAATCCTAAAAAATAATTCAATAATAAAAACAAGCAGTAATAAAATAAAAACACTGCACATACTTGCATTTTCCTCTATCTCTTCTAAACACGAATCATCACGTCATGCAGATTACTTGTTTTAAACCCCGTTGAAACATACGATCCAATGCCTTCTCCCAACTTTGAGTTCCCGGTATTTGGGGCTGAAGAAGAAAATGACAACGAAATTCCAGAAGGGATCTCCCGACTACTCAGACAAGAGGAAAGGTCCATTGAACCTCACAAAGAGCCGTTGGAAACGGTAAACTTGGGTTCAGAAAAAGAGAGAAAAGAAATCAGGATTGGGGCACTGCTTAGTCCAAATGCCAAAGAGAGTATGATAAATCTTCTCAGAGAATTCCCCGATGTATTCGCTTGGTCCTATCAGGATATGCCAGGGTTGGATACTAGCATCTTGGAACATCACTTACCGTTGAGATCGGAATGTCCGCCAGTGAAGCAAAGGTTGAGACGCACTCACCTGGACATGGCCATCAAAATCAAAGAGGAGGTACAGAAACAGATTGATGCGGGTTTCCTCGTCACGTCAGAATATCCTCAATGGTTAGCCAATATCGTACCCGTTCCGAAAAAGGATGGAAAGGTCAGAATGTATGTTAACTATAGGGATCTAAACAAGGCTAGTCCAAAGGACGACGTTCCTTTACCACACATTGACATGCTGGTAGACAGCACAGCAAAGTTCAAAATTTTCTCCTTCATGGATGGATTCTCGGGCTATAACCAGATCAAAATGGCGCCAAAAGACATGGAGAAAACTTCGTTCATTACCCCATGGGGCACCTTTTGTTACAAGGTAATGTCGTTCGGTTTGAAGAACGTCGGGGCAACCTATCAAAGGGCCATGACTACTCTGTTTCATGACATGATACATAAAGAAATCGAGGTATATGTCGATGATATGATTGCAAAATCAAAAACAGAGAGTGAGCACGTTGAACATCTGTCGAAATTGTTCGAACGTCTAAGAAAATTCAAGCTCCGCTTGAATCCCAACAAGTGCACCTTCGGTGTCCGTTCAGGGAAACTATTAGGGTTCATCATCAGCCAGAAAGGAATTGAGGTTGATCCTAACAAGGTCAAGGCCATTCAGGAAATGCCTTCTCCGAAAACTGAAAAACAAGTCAGAGGATTCCTGGGACGGTTGAACTACATCTCCAGATTCATATTCCTTATGACCGCCACGTGTGCGCCGATTTTCAAATTATTGAAAAAGAACCAGGATTGCGTTTGGTCAGAAGATTGCGAAACCGCCTTCGACAGTATCAAAGAATATCTGTTGAATCCTCCGATTCTATCACCTCCAGTGGAAGGAAGACCACTGATCATTTACCTCACAGTCCTAGAGGACTCAATGGGATGTGTACTTGGCCAACAAGACGAAACCAAAAGGAAAGAGTCTGCCATTTACTATTTGAGTAAGAAATTCACCGACTGTGAAACTCGGTACACGATGCTTGAGAAAACTTGTTGCGCTTTGGCTTGGGCAGCCAAACGTCTTCGCCAATACATGATTCGTCATACTACTTGGTTGGTCTCCGAAATGGATCCAATCAAGTACGTTTTCGAAAAGCCTGCTCTCACGGGAAGAATTGCCCGTTGGCAGATGCTATTATCAGAATATGACATAGAGTACCATGCTCAGAAAGTCGTTAAAGGAAGTATTTTAGCCGATCATTTGGCTCATCAACCGATTGACGATCAAGAACCAATCGGGTTTGACTTCCCAGACGAAGATGTTATGTATCTAAAAATGAAAGATTGCGATGAACCGTTACCCAATGAAGGGCCAGAACCAGGTTCCCAATGGGGACTTATCTTTGACGGAGCAGTTAATCATTATAGAAACGGAATTGGGGCAATCATTGTTACCCCTCAGGGTACCCACATTCCTTTCACTGCCAGACTTACGTTCAAATGTACGAACAACGAGGCCGAATACGAAGCTTGTATTATGGGTCTCGAAGAAGCAATTGATTTAAGGATCAAAAACTTGGACGTATATGGCGACTCAGCTTTGGTTATCAATCAGATAAAAGGAGATTGGAACACATACCAATCAGGATTGATTCCTTACAAAGACTATGCAAGAAGGTTGTTACCCTTCTTCAACAGAGTTGAGTTTCATCACATCCCTCGTGAGGAGAATCACATGGCTGATGCATTAGCCACCATCTCTTCCATGATTAGTGTAGGTCAATGGAACGACCTACCTAAGATCGACATAATGCGCCTTGAACGGCTCGCTTACATCTTCACGATTGTAGCAGTCATAGACGATAAACCTTGGTATTACGATATCAAATGGTTCCTTCAGAAACAAGAGTACCCATCTGGGGCACTCAGAAAAGACAGGAAAACCCTCAGAAGATTCGCTGGAAACTTCTTCCTGAGCGGTGACACTCTCTATAAGAGAAATTTTGATATGGTCTTGCTCCGATGCGTCGACTGACCAGAAGCAGAAATGATGATGAAAGAAATTCATGAAGGGTCCTTTGGCACTCATGCCAACGGACATACAATGGCGAGAAAAATTCTAAGAGTAGGGTACTATTGGTTGACCATGGAATCCGACTGCTGCAAGTACATGAGGAGGTGTCACAAGTGTCAGATATACTCCGACAAAATTCATGTACCGCCATCACATCTTAAAGTTCTTTCTTCCCCATGGCCATTTTCCATATGGGGAATCGACATGATTGGCATGGTTGAGCCCAAGGCTTCAAACGGACATCGGTTCATCCTGGTAGCCATTGACTATTTCACCAAGTGGGTCGAAGCAGCGTCGTACGCGAATGTAACCCGACAAGTGGTGGTCCGATTTATCAAAAACAATATCATCTGCCGTTATGGTGTTCCAAGTGAGATCATTACTGATAATGGATCTAACTTGAACAACAAGATGATGAGAGAGTTGTGTGCAGAGTTCAAAATCTAACACCATAACTCATCTCCCTACCGACCCAAGATGGACGGAGCGGTAGAAGCGGCTAACAAGAACATCAAGAAGATCGTTCAAAAGATGGTTGTAACCTACAAAGACTGGCACGAGATGCTACCCTTTGCTCTTCACGGTTATCGCACATCTGTCCGCACTTCAACAGGGACAACCCCTTTCTCTCTAGTGTATGGCATGGAAATAGTGCTCCCCATAGAAGTAGAGCTCCCATCAATCAGGGTATTAATGGAAGCTAAGCTCACCGAAGTTGAATGGTGTCAAATCCGACACGACGAATTGAATCTGATCTAGGAGAAGCGAATCACGGCACTATGCCATGGTCAATTGTATCAACAGAAAATGAAGAGGGTGTTTGACAAAAGGGTCCGACCTCGTGTTTTCAAGAAAGGAGACCTCGTGCTCAAGAAGATACAATCATTTCTCACTGATTCGCGAGGTAAATGGACTCCGAATTATGATGGCCCCTATGTGGTCACTAAAGCTTTCTCAGGAGGTGCCTTGAGACTTGCAACCATAGACGGAGAGGAATCTTCCTACCCCACAAATGTTGATGTAGTCAAGAAATACTTCGCCTAAACTAAAAAAAAAAAAAACGTCTCGGTGGATTGAAAACCTGAAAGGGCGGTCCAGGCAAAAGTTAGAGACAGAGAAAAAAATCATCCTGGTGGATTGGAAACATCACAGTACAATCCAAGCAAAAGTTAGGGATAGTGGCAAGTAACTATGTTCAACAGAGGCAAGTCCCTCAGCAGCAGCAGTTACACCATTCATCGGAGGAAAACTCCAGTCAAGGTCATCTTCGACAGAAGCTCAGGATGCCCCGAATTCAAAGTTGGTAGAAGGATAGTGGTTGTTATGTTTCAACGTAGCCCTTTTCCCTGTAAATTACCATTTTTAAACTTTGTATATACTCTTTGGAATCACGTGTTTGGCTGATCTCCATCTTATCAATAAAATTTGAGCCTTTGCGCTTTTGTTTGTAATTCTTATTTGTTTTAGCTTTACAGAACGACGTTGTTAACATGATTAACGATTCTTGAAATAAAACAAAAATGAATTTACTTGTTAAAACTTTTTCTGCTTTTAAATTAAAGAAGACAATTTCTTTTGACTGTTGAACATCAAAGGAGCATCGGTCGCTTCTCTAGAAGTAAGCGAACTTCAAAGTGCAGAATCAAAGTACTCCTTCTAACCCAGTACGCCTGAATGAAGGGATCAACTGTGTCAGAGACCTTGTTTCGTCTGACACGCCTCGGCCGAGTTCTTATCTCCTAAGCCCGATCAACGGTATTCCCAACAGGGACTATCTCTCCTAAGCAAGGCAGAATTGCTATTCTGAACCAACGGTACTTCTTCGCCCCGCGATGGCCGAGTATCCAGTCGTGTTCACCTGTCAGTTTGTATGTCGCGTCAGTTTTGTCAGCATAAACATACACACATCATGCATTATTTATTTGCATTCACATTTCATATTGCATCACTATCACTCTAGCCGGTCTTGTCCCCTAGTTATAGAAGTTCTCTCAATCGAGTCGTCAGTTCTAGCCTCGTCAGGAAACGCTGCGTCTGAACATTCTCTCTCCTCTAGTTTATTTCTGGATCAGAATTGGCCCTTGACCACTTTGATAACTTGAACCTCTGAAAGACCAGAGAACCTTCGACCGATGTCACTCTTCGCCATTGAAGATGATATCCTTGATTTCCCGGATTAAGGAAAATCCCCAAAGAAAGCCTCCTAAGCAGAGATTTGGCAGTACAGCTGCCATTCTCCGAAAAACCCACCGATGAAAAGGTCATCGGCACCTCAAAATTGGATCCCATCATATGGCATTTCTCCGGAAAGGTCCCGAGAAAAGTATGATGTAAGCCCCCAAACAAAAACAGTCTCTCAAGAGACTCGCTTTCCCCAAGTAGAGTCGACAAATGGCATCTCCAACAGAGAAGTTTGTACACCTCTACAACTCAGACGACTAGGTTCCCCAGCAAGTCTGACATCAAAACTTTTTCATCAAATGGCATCTCCCCAGGAAAATTCGTCGAGAAATTTGAGGAAAACCGCTACGAATAGCGTCCCTTGTCAATAAAGCTTATTGACAAAAGAAACTGAGACCAGTTCCTTGGTAGGAAACCAGGATCGAGGGGAAGTTTACAAAAGAAACTGAGACCAATTCCTTGGTTGGAAGCCAGGATCGAGGGGAAGTTTACATCAGAAACTAAGACCAGTTCCTTGGTAGGAAACCAGGATCGAGGGGAAGTTAACAAAAGAAACTAAGACCAGTTCCTTGGTAGGAAACCAGGATCGAGGGGAAGTTTACTTTTTCTAAGCATCATCGCTTTGCTAAAGAAGAAGGATGCGTAAGCTACCATTCATAACCACCATCAAAATTTCGGGTATTCTGATATTTAATCCTCTTGCACCCCGAATGCCCGAATACCTTCGTCATTCACACCTTCGGGTCCAAGAAGATTAAATAGGGGCATCTGTCATACCCCAAATTTTGACCACTAAGATGTCCCATCATTGTGTCACTCATCATCACAATATGGAGGAACCATCATACCTCATCAGTCTCCCCAAAGATGGGTGAGCATCCACTACTATCAAAATTAGGGTTTCATGCCCTCTTAGAACTCTTAGACAAAGGATCAATCAAGGAATGGCATGATCTGTAACTTGTCTAAACCTCTCAAACATACACAAAGGATCAAAAAGGACTCCCACTTCAAGGATCAAGCACAAGGATGCTCCCTTTTAGGTGGATCAAGTCTCAAGATCGACAGTGTCACCAAATTAGGGTTTTGGTCGACCAGGGCCTCCAGATGGAAATTTTTCATCTGGGCACAAGCCAATGATCCAAAACATAACCTAATATACTCCATGGGACCTCAAGTCAATTTTGCCTCAGGGGATGCATTCATCAAAAATTAGGAATTAGGGTTCTTGACCTAATTCACCCCTAAGTTGACATTTGGGACAAATCATGAGCCAAGACCTCAAGAGAGGGTTTGAGGGTCTCTAATGAACTATATTGATCCATTTGGAACAATGGATTAATCCAAGAAGCTTGAGCAATAAGTCTCAATTTCATCTGCACCACAGTTAGGGTTTTAAGGGAAAAGTCAACTGTAACTTTGACTTTTGACCAGGACATGCTCCCAAGCCCTATGACATGCATCAATATACCCTATGACACCCATGGAACATGTCCATCAAGTTTGATTTAGGTCAAGGACATGATTTCCTGAAGAATTGCACAGTTTGGAATTCATTTGATAAAAAGTCAACTGTGCACAAAAGTCAACTTTGACTTTTTGAGATTTTTCACCAAAATGGATTTTTAACCGTAAAATGATGTTAATGTATGATTTGAATCATCATTCATCAAGAAAAATCAAGAAAAGTGGGATAACTTGTAAAAGGGGTAACCATAAAAACTTTGAAAATTTTCTAAGTTAAAAATAAAGTGACAAGGGCACCAACTTTGGAGGATCATAACTCCTAAACCACAAAGCCATTTTTTTTTCATCCAAAGATGGATTTGTAGCCCTCATTACCCTCTACAAAAACTTCAACTAGACCTAAGTCCAATTCATTAAGGATTTTGAGTTAGCGAGTGCTAAAAATGGCTGAAATGTAAAAATATCACTTTTTCCAACACTTAGTGAAATTTTCACTAAGTCAGAATCTGCCTTCACTTTTTACCAAATGTAGAGGGATTTTTCACTTGGATTCAAAAGAGATCAAAACCAAACATGTTCAAACAATTGTTGTATCATGTAAGGGCTTTCCAAAATGGTCAAGAGCATTACCAAATTCAACTTACACCATGAGTTATGACATTGGAAAGTTGCCTTGCTGAAATCTGTCAAAGGCAAGGCAGAATTTGTAACTTTGCTCGATTTGCCAAAATCAGCCAAATTCAAATGCTCCTATCCACTTGGACACATCTGAGGATTGAATCTAAAGGGGACAATCACTGAGGCAAGCCTCCAAAGTCCATGGAACAAGAAATAGCATGTTGAACCTAGAATGGCCAAAATAGGGACAAGACTCCAAATTTGGATTGAAGCATTCAATGCATATACCAAGGTGGCATGGACTGAGCCATTCTCATCTGAAATCAGTCAAGACTTATCCAAGACCAAGGGAACCAAAGCTCTGTGCCCTAACCTCTAGTCAATGGCTAGAGGAGACTTGCATTTCCATTGGCCAACATTGAACAAACACCTGCTGCAGTTGCCATTCACTGTGGATCCCAAAACAAACTTGCTCTACTATAAATAGAGCTCAATTGTGATCAGTTTGAGTACACCAAAGCCATCTAACAGATGCTTTCCTCAAAATCTCTTTCTCTTGGCAAATATGCCTTTCTTAGCAAGGTAGCTATCGGGTTTTGAGTTTGAGAGCTTTTCCAATCAAACCAATCACTCACACACCTCACATACATCATATAGAAGTGATCCAAACACTCACATAACATCTGGAACACTGATTTCACAAAATCACCAGCCAATTACTCAAGTTCTTGACAGTTTTGCAGTTGAGGTGCCATCTTCAACTCCAAACCATTTCAATCCATTCCAAACACTCAGACACATCACTTGGTACCTAGGGAAGCTATCCACATCATTGGAACCTAGCTGTAACACCTCCAACACAAATCACGATCACCAGCTGCAAGTGGTAAGCATGAGCTCTTCTAACTCCATGATCCATGCAAGTTTTGCTGCACAATAATTTGGCCATATGTTCATAATCATGCATGGAATGTTTTCCCTCAATTAATTGCATTGTTTGAATCGGGTATCAAAAATCCTGGCCTTCATGCAGAAATTAGGGTTCTTGAGGATTTTCCATGATTTCTTGTTATGTGTTTAATTTAAATGAAATTAATGGACATAGACATGATCCTGAGGTTGAGACGAGCATAATGATATATGGATTGCATGTTATAATCAAGTATTCAGGGAGATTGGATAGAAAATGCAAATCAGCCAAACCCAGAACACGCGCGTGTTCTTCAGCTGTTCTTGGCGCCTTTTTTGAATTTTCAAATATTTGAATTTTGTGATTTTTGTTTAATTGATTCAAAAAATAATTTCACTCTGAGTTTTAATGATTTTGAGTTGAATCTTTTTTTAATAATTCACAAAAATGTTAAAATATTTTATTTTCCCAAAAAATCCCAAAAATATGATTTATTTCATATAATTGATATTTTTGCAAAGAATTAATATTTTAATTGTTTTTGACATTTTAAATATTTTTTCCACATTGATTTTGCAACTTTTAATGCTTTCTAATTATTTTGTAGGTCAATACTTAATTTTTGAAGCATTAATCCAAGATCACAATTTGTTTTTCACATGTTAAACAATTTTGATCATTTTAATTGAATTTTTATTCAATTAAATACATTTTTGAAAACAAATTAGGGTTTTTGGATTAATTCAACCCTCATAAATCATTTTCAAAACACTTTGGGCCTCTAATAGAGTGTAAGACCCAATCCTTTGTAAATACAACCCATTTTGGGCCTCACTTATTGTATAAGTCCCGTTGTATTTCAAAAAGTTCGACGCGATCATTATCCGTTGAAAAACAAACATTGGGCCTCTCCTCGAGCTATAAGACCCATTCAAAAACTCTTTGGGCCTCTAATAGAGTGTAAGACCCAATCCTTTTCTTGACCAAATCATTTTTGGGCCTCAGTGCATTGTATAAGTCCCGATACCGTAAAAAACAAACGGCGCGATCGTCGCCTTTTGAAAAATAACCTTTTGGGCCTCTCCTCGAGCTATAAGACCCATTCAAAACACTTTGGGCCTCTAATAAAGTGTAAGACCCAACCCCATTTTAACCAAACATTTTGGGCCTCACTTATTGTATAAGTCCCTCCGCGTTAAAAGAAAACCTCGGCGCGATCGCCATTTTTAAACAGAAAAATCATCTGGGCCTACCCTCGTGTTATAAGCCCCACTCTTTTTCTTTAAACCTTTTGGGCCTCTTGAGAGAGTGTAAGACCCATCCCTTTGTACAGAAAAACATTTTTGGGCCTCAGTTACTTGTATAAGTCCCTCTGTACAAATTCAAACAGTGCGCTCACTGATAAAACCCCGGGCCTCTCCTTGAGCTGTAAGCCCCAAATCTTTCTTTTTCAAAGCACTTTCTCCTTTGATTTTGAATATATTGTTGTTTTCAATCTTTCTTTGTTGAACAACTAACCAAACAGCATGGAAGCTCTACAACCGAGTAAGTGGTTATTGCTTTCATTTACCGCTTTCATATACATATAACTGTATTGTGGGGCTGTTTCACTGTAAGTCTTCTTTCGTAAACTCATATCAACTGTGTAATAATAGTATAGATATTTCGAGTTTCCCCGACAACTACGTCTAGAACTAGGTGACGTCGTTTCGTTTATTCCTAGAAATAGACAGCTAGATCCCCAATAGGATCACCAGATACAGTCTTCTCTTCGGCTGTCCTCATTAGGAATTGTCAAGAAACTCTATTCCTAGAGATGAATGTATTCTCCGTGAATGACATCTTTGAGTTTCTTCCAAATTCTCGAAGTTTTCCTGACTTGTGAATAGCTTGCCTTGAATTTCTCGGGGTTTGGGGACCCACGGGCTTCTTAAAAGCATTGGCCTCCTCTTGGGCATCGTACAAGGACCCACAGGCTTCCTAAAAGCAACCCCGCCTCCTCTTTGGCTTAGTACAAGGACCTTACGGCTTCTTAGAAGTATTCATAGCCTCCTCTTAGGCTTCGTATAATGATTCTTCCTCCGGGAATGATAGCCTTCTCTTGGGCTTAGTACAAGGACCGATCGGCTTCTTAAAAGTTTCCAGCCTCCTCTTGGGCTTCGTACAAATTGTCCCGACGACCTCCTAAAGGTATAGGAACAGAACTTAGTCATCTGCATAGAACAGTATTTTCTAGAGTCTACTACCGTTTCTCAAAGCATGGTATAAAAGAGGACACTCTAGACTTGGACAGTCTAATCTCCTTGAGTCTCAAAGACATTCTCAAGTGACCCCTTCGTTAAATAGGAAGGAAACCCGTAGACTCGGACAGTCTCAATACCCTTCGGATTTCCCGCTTCCTTAAAGAACAAGAATAACCTGGATCCTTGGATCAAATCCTTGAGTACAACATTGCTCATATAAGAACTGATTTTCTCTTTCAAAATCAGTATACTATACCTGTCACTTAATTGAAACAGTAACCACAGCCTCCTCTTGGGCTTTGTATAAATGATTCTCCCCAGCAGAGTCGAACAACGTTTAGCCTCTCTCTCGGGCTTTGTACGAGACACATAAGAGACTCCCTCGTTGAGTCAATCACCCTTTAGCCTCCATCTCGGGCTTTATACGAGATACAAAAGGGTTCTTACTGAGCCAAACGAATTTTAGCCTCCATCTCCGGCTTTATACGAGATACCAAAAGATTCCCTCGTCGAGTAAAAACCTTTTAGCCTCTCTCTCGGGCTTTGTATGAGACACATATTAGGCTCCTCTTAGGCTTTATATAAGAAAACCATTGGTTAATCCAATTAACCTTTTAGCATAAAAGTTGTGCCTCGTTCACAGTATACAAACATCAACAACTCCTTCCCTTTCATCTAATCACTGTAAGCGGCAAGGCTCTGGATCATCTACATCCATGCCACTGTCCCTCTTTTAGCATGAGAAATTCCTAAGGAAAGATAGCATTGCTCTACACTGAGTTAAAGTCTTCTCCTTCAGGTTAAAATCCCTATAAAGGAAATTATGGCATTGCCGGATTCACAAATCCCGGTTAAAGTAATTCTCCTTTATAACCAGTCACCCAATAGTTGTGACATACAAACCCTTCTTTAGAGATGACAAATTCTCTCTAAGGTCAACCTTTCACCTTCATATCTTGGGCTTTGAACAATATACAAATCACCTTTCGCTTCATGTCTTGGGCTTTGAACAAGACACCAAAACACCCATTTCCTCCCATAGAATAGGAGGAACTACGAACGCTCTGATTTCCCTGTTTCGGTAAACGGGAATACGTAGGCATAAGATTGAAAGAAAAATCTTAGCGAGCACACTAAACAAAAAACACAAATCCCATACTCTCACATCAAAAAGCATCAGTCCTAACATCCTAATCCTTGTTCCCCGCCAGAAGCCTGTCTGTCAAAATAACACAAGAAAGGCCCCCCCACATTGATAGCATCTGTAACCTAACAGACCGCTGTTTAAACTCAGTATGCAAAGCAGGGTTAATTGGAGACATCTATTTCCCTTCCTTCATCAGCTCACAATAGGATAAAAAATGAATCGACCTGTAGTTTAAGCTCAAACCGCAGAGAGCGACCAGTGCTTAAGAACCGCGTCCAAAATCGCTCGCTACACACACTAAACCATTAGGAACATCCAAGCATGATAATATTAGGGTGAGTCTTAATCCCCTTTAGTCTTTACCTTTGTTTCTTTTGATTCTATCCTTTCTCATCTCAAAACAACTTCAAAACATCTAATAAAGGTTGAAACATCTTCATGTGTCATGAGCCTTATTCCATGGGGGGGCTTGCATGCATTCCATCTTGGAATGTGTTGTAAGTTTTCTAGCATGATGTATAAGTCTTTAACATGAAGATATTTCACAAACAAAATCAAAAACACTTCTTCATCTAAAAACAACAAAAACATTTAATAAAGGGAATAGGCTAGTGTACTTAAGCCTTTAACTTTGGAAGTAAGTTTGAGGATCTTCCTCATACTTAGTGTACTTCATTATCATTTCATTTTGGAATGATGCATGAGATTCACATTCCATTGAAAAAGACTTAGGTACACTCTCCTATGCAAAACACTTCAAATAAAAAACTTCTAAAACACTTCAAACAAACCAAAAACGTCTTTCCTTCAGGAATTCTCTTCTCATCTCACTCACTCTCAATGTAAGAACGTGCTTCTCCTCATTCTCTTGCAATACGGTAACGCACTCGATTCAGCGAGCCTGCAACACTTTAGCTAGGACATTAGCCGTTCCCTAAAAAACACAAATAGTTTTCCGTTAGTCAGGGGAATTACGTCGCTCTGATTCTCATATTCCCGATGTGATACGTAGGCAGTGGGGTAGGGCCCATTTGAGCACTTCTTTTATTTTCCCTAAATTTGTTTCTCGTTCTCTCTCAGTTCCTTTTCGTTTATCACCCTTTGAGCAGTACTTCAAGCGTGGATCCCGTCGAGTACGACGGACGTGAAGGGGTGCGATAACCTTCCCTTCACATAACCGACTCCCTTACCCGTTCTCTTTGGTTCGCGAGACCTCGTTCTTTCCTTTCTCTCGGGTTTGTGCAGCATTACCCTTCCCTTTCTTTGGGATAAAAATGTCTGGCTGGCGACTCTCTTTCTTTCTTCCGCGCCACTTTCGCGTTTGTAACTGGATGAAAATCCCAGGAGCGACAGAGCTGTCAAGGCTGCTAATAAAAACATCAAGAAGATCCTGCAAAAGATGGTCAAGACTTATAAGGGCTGGCACGAGATATTACCTTTTGCTTTACACGGATACAAAACTTCGGTTCGAACCTCAACAGAGGCAACCCCTTTTTCTCTTGTATATGTGTCGTACCTCAAAAAATACGATCCTCGCGATGGACGCGGAAAAAACTGTTCGAAACAGAGTCGCCACCGAACTTTATTCATTCCAAGGAAGGAATAGGAAAATATCGATAAAACCTTTAAAGGGATAATAAAGTGGTCATCGCAACCAAATTCGGGTTCGGGAGTCGATTACGCAAAGGAAAGGTGTTAGCACCCTCTACGTCCGTTGTACTCAACGGGAACCTCTTGATTCGATTCGTGAGAAAGGTTAGCTTGGTTTGTTTGTTTTCTTCTAAGGTAGTAGGATTTGTTTTATATGGGGGAAATGGATGGTTTTTTATTAGTGTGCTTGCCAAGGATTGAGACCCTTGTGCCTACGTATTCCCTCGTGCAATGGGAAAGTCAGAGCATTCGTAGTTCATGGGACTACGGTTGGTTGGTGTTTTTTAAACGAACGAGTGTTTAATTCGCATTCTAACTGCTAAACGTTGGCTTGTCTGCTCGTCAAGGGAGGCTGAAGCACTAGTTCATATGCGCGGAAGAATAGACTAAACAATGTTCTTTTGAGAAAAGTTGTTTAAATTGGGATTAAATGTGTTAAAGATTTGATTGAGAAAAAGGTTTGATTTGGACGTGTTTTATGCGAACGAGAGTTTAGGTTGCATTATAACTGCTAAACATTGGCTTATCTGCTCGTTAGGGGAGGCTGAAGAACGAGTTCATATGCGCGAAAGAATGACTTAAACAATGTTCTTTAGGAAAGGTGTTAGAGTTGTGGATTAAGTGTATTAGGGTTTCGGTTGCGTGGGAAGTGTTTAGTTTGTTAAGTATTTTGAGGGAGAATGACGACTATTCGATAAACGAGACGTCGGCCTCGCAACCAATTAATCGGGGCATTACTGTGATGCTAGATCTCAACGACACCTTTTTCATTCTATTGATTATGAACTTGTTTGATAATGATTAAGTGTTTTAAGACGAAAGGTTGAATGAACAACAACCCAAGGGCATGCCTCAAGAGCCATTCATTCAAAGATCCAAGGAATGCTAGACTCCGAAAATCTCCTCTTTTCGTTAGTTGATTAAGAAAGTGTTTGAAATAGGTTGAATCGGATTGGTTACAAAAAGAATTAAGGATCGATACTAGTCTCTAGGGGTGCTACTGGTTACGAAACCTCGAGATGTGCAAGTGTGCGTTTGATGGCGAGGCAAAAGACGCTCGACTTACGATTGGGCTCGATGGCGAATCGAGGACTGGTTTGGAAATGGTTTAGTTGAAAAGGTTGAAAGATTGAATGAATGACAACCCAAGGGGCGTGACTCGAGAGCCATCCATTCGAAGAACCAAGGAATGCTAGATTCCAAGAATCTCCTCCTTTCGAAAGTTTGATTGAAAATAAAAGGTCTCCAATTTAGTGTATTTAGATTAAGTGTATGAACAAAGAAAATTGTTAGATAAACATGAATATGAATATGATATGGGCAATATGATAGTATGAATAAAAATAATCATCAAGATAATATTGACAAGATATGATATTGCCGAAAAAATAAAATGGGTCTCGTCCTAATCAAGATTTAATCAAGAAATCGATAATCTTTAATATTTGACTTTCATCGACCAAAAATGAATAAGATAACGAAAAATAAATCGAAATAGAGATAAATCGAAAATAAGAAGGGTCTTATCTTTACCGATAAAATTTGGTTTTAGATGTTCATTGACCCATAAATGAATAAAATAAAAGTGAAAATAAAATCGGTCTCGTCTTAATCAAGATCTTTAATCTTAGATCGATAAGCTATGATTTTTTACTTTCATTGACCGATAAAAAATAAAAAAAGGTGGCCTCATATAAATCAAGATTTTGAATCGATTTCAATAAATCAACTTAATCAAGATTTTTTCATATCATTGGCCCAAATAATGAAATAAGAATCGAAAATAAATCGAAGTTGAAGATCGAGGTACAAATGAAAAATGAAATAAATCTCAACAAAGTGATGACCCAAAATGTAATGAGGAAACAAAATAATGTTGAACAAAATATCTAATGAAAATATTTTACAAAGCCACTAACAAAAATATTCACAAAAATTATTAATAGGAATTATTAACCAAAATAAGTAATCTAAAATAATTAACAAAGATGTTAACAAAGATTTTTTACAAAATTAATTAACAAGTATAAATTAACAAAATACTAAAAATAATATTAATAAAATAATAATTAACAAAATCATTAAAATAGAATAAATAAAGTTTAAAAGAGAAATAACAAAAGTATTTTTTTTTTGACTGAATAATTAAAAAAAAAATTAAAGGGTGAAAAAAAAAAATCAGGTGGCCCAAAAGTGGAGATTGGGGCGCAGAGGCCCAGTGGCTATGGATGTGGGTTGGATCAAATGATCCGGTTTGGTTTACTGAGTGTAGAAAACCTAAAAAAAGGCAACGACTGCAAATGGAACCTGAAACGAAACCACGCTTCAGGAAGCTTAGAAACACCATCCATGGAAGTAAAAAACACTCTCGATTCGTCTCCCTCACAAAACCGCGATCTCTCTTTCTCTTCGTGATATATCTCGTCTCCGATTCATCTCTCAGCGCATCGCAGCCTCTCTGTTCTCACAGCGGCTCTCTCTCAAATCTCTCTACTTCGATCCGTGCGGCTTGCAGCTGGTGGTTGATGATAGTGTAAGGAGTTTGTTTGAAGGATGAGTTGAGGGATAAAAGTTGTTGTTTGTCGATGATGAAGAAGGAAGGCTGATCGATGGTGGTGTTGGTCGTGATAAAGAAGGTTGAAGGCGGAGCGGAGGTGGGTGTATTTGAAGCGGTGCTTTATGATTTGAGGTTTCAGGATTGTGTTGATTGAAGGCTACATTAAGAAGGTGAAGGGTTGTTTGGAAAGCATGGAAGGTTGTTTTGATGTGTGATGTTGCTCCGACGGATGGTGGTTCAAATAGTGTGGCTCGTCGGCGGAAAGATGATTTGAATATGAGGTTAACGGTGGATTTAAGTTTCAAGTGGTCGGAATGTGAATCAGTGGGTGTTAGAGCTGCAGCTCATGTTATTGTTGTTCGAAGAAGAAAATAATGTTGAGTTCTGAGAAGGTGAAGGTCAGTAGCGTTGTGGAGATAAGGTAGTGGTGTAGTTGTGAGATTGTTATGATGAGTTTTGGAGTGAAGATTATGTACTGCAAACATGAGAGGTTATGATAAGGTGAGTTCTTCTCTTTGTTTCTTATTTCTTGAATGGTGTGAAATGGAGGGAGTGATAGTTTTGATGAGAACCAAGATCAGTCCTTTTAAAAGGGTTTGTTCTCTGTCTCCTTTTAAACTCAATCAAACTTGTGTTCTCAGTTTCAAAGTGTAAAACCTTTGCTGAGAAGTTGTTTTCAAGACACAGGTTATTGGTTGTTGTTTTGTGAGCAGGCTCTGGTGCATCAGTATTGTAAAGTGCAGGTTGTTTTGGCATATTGGTTGGTTTGGCAAGGCTTGCAGGGTCGCTTGGTTTTGTTTTGTGATTTTGGTGTAATGGTTGCAGACTGTAAGTTGTGTAGTAGAAAGTTTGTTGTGGGTCATTGAGTTGTTGTTGTAGCGTGTATATGTGAGTGGAGCAGCGGTGTCTGTTTGCGTAGCAGCTTTAGAGTTTTGGATTGTAGTGTTGATGTGTGGAAGCTACCGATTTTTTAATTTTCTTTTTTTTTTGTATATTTTGGTCATCTTGTAATGGATATATAAAAGAAATAAACATTGACCCTTTTGTTCGTGACTTTAGAAAATGAGGTTTTAGTGAATTAATCAACAATGGACTTTGATTGAAAAGCATGAATTAGTTATTTGAATTTTGGGAAATTAAAGAAAAAATCAAGTGAATGTTGGATGTGGACAAATTGAATTTAGAAAGAAAAAAAAAATAGATATTTGAATTGGGAAAAAAAGTGAATAATGATGATGTAAAATAAAATGGACAAATGGTTAAATATGGGCTTGTGTAAATGAAAAATGGATATGAAAATGGGTAATGGTTTAGAAATTGGAAAATTGGATTTACTGGATAAATGGATGAAACTAAAATTGGTTACGAGAACAGGTATGGGTAATGGTAATGCACCTCCACACCTGAACAACACCTAAAACCTTGACAGCAGAACTTGAACGCCACTAATCTCAATCAACATCACAATCTTGAATCCATCTTAGCATGATTCTCAATTAAGCAACAAACTTGACTAATCTTTGGACCAATGACAAAAACCTGAACCACATAAATAATCTGAGATGCACCAACTGCCTTGACTTTTTTTTAACGGCTCTGCAACCTGACTTCAACAGACAACTTGTACAACACCATGGTTTGATAATCTTCATATATAAAGAATGAAACAATCTCCACTTTTCTTAAACAACATCAAGTTGCATCCAACTAAACTGAAACAACACATGTCTGACATGGTATCCTTAAATGAAGCACTACCTAAGCAACAGAAAAATAACATATTTTTGGATTTTTGAATATTAGTTAGTGGATGGATATACAGATGACAGTTATACACATGTAGGACAAATTTGGGGTATGACAGATGCCCCTATCTAATTGCCTTGAACAAGATAGAATGAACTGCTGCATGGCGTTCATTTTTAGGGTGGAAGTCAATTAGATATAAGAAGACCCCAAAATTTGTCTGCCAAAAGGTAATGTACTATGGCGTAAGAACTGGTAGAATGAGGCAGCTGGGTCCAGAATGAACACAAATAACTCGAATTTCTTTGGGTGATCGAAGCAGTCCCTTATCCATTAAGGTTCCTCGATGATACCAAAGCAGTATCTCTGAAGGCAGACGATTCTCTAGATCTTCAAAGCAGTCCCTTATCCGTTAAGGTTCCTCGATGATACCAAAGCAGTATCTCTGAAGGCAGACGATTCTCTGGGTCGTCGAAGCAGTCCCTTATCCATTAAGGTTCCTCGATGATACCAAAGCAGTATCTTTGAAGGCAGACGATTCTCTGGGTCGTCGAAGCAGTCCCTTATCCATTAAGGTTCCTCGATGATACCAAAGTAGTATCTCTAAAGGCAGACGATTCTCTGGGTCGTCGAAGCAGTCCCTTATCCATTAAGGTTCCTCGATGATACCAAAGCAGTATCTTTGAAGGCAGACGATTCTCTGGGTCGTCGAAGCAGTCCCTTATCCATTAAGGTTCCTCGATGATACCAAAGCAGTATCTCTGAAGGCAGACGATTCTCTGGGTCTTCGAAGCAGTCCCTTATCCATTAAGGTTCCTCGATGATACCAAAGCAGTATCTCTAAGGTAAATTTGCTGAGGAATAGTTGAGCAAGATTCCTATCGGAGGAAATGTGCTGGCTCTGCAGGGGAAAGCTCACAAGAAACTTTCTAGGGTATCCGTTGCTTGGGGAGCACTGACGACAGCTGTCGAGGATTGTCATTATCAACTGCATGGCTGAAGAATGACTTGTTGGGGAATAGAATTCCTTGAGTATGCGCGGGGTATCTATTTCTCGTTTTAGAAGAATACTGCCGACTTTGAAGGAGGACTGGCCAAGATGCCTGTGGACAGATCTTGGATCCTGTTATGCTATGTTGCTGGGGATGGATATGGCATGCATTGCAAAATGCACTGAAACACATGCTAAGATGCAACTGCTGGAGAATCTAATGCACGTACGACATGATAGTGCTTGAGATGATTATGTAATGTTACGCTAGCATGCTATGCACATGACGATGCAAATGATCGGGTGCGCTGGGGATAAGTTTCCTTGTCGAGGGTATCAACAGGAATTGAATTTGGTAATTGCCAAGTGAAATCGGGCTTTAGGTTAATTTTGGTGTTATGAGGATGCCAACGACGGTGGACTTTTGCTAGTTGCCAATGAATACTGGACTTTGGGTCAAACTTCCAGACTAAAACTGGATTGGAGGATAGATTACTAGATGAGAACTGGTGTTTAAACTATTTTGCCAGACGAGAACTGGACCTTAAAAGATTTGCCAGACAAGAACTGGACCTTGAAATGGATTGCCAGACGAGAACTGGAATTTAAAATGGATTGCCAAACGAGAACTGGGCCTTAAAAAGATTTGCCAGACGAGAACTGGACCTTAAAAGATTTGCCAGACGAGAACTGGACTTTAAAGTGATTTGCCAGACGGGAACTGGACTTTTGGATTGCCAAGCTAAGTTGGACTTTTGGGTTGCCAAGCTAAGTTGGACTTTGGATTGCCAAGCTAAGTTGGACTTTGGTGTGCCAAGCTAAGTTGGACTTTTGGGTTGCCAAGCTAAGTTGGACTTTGGTGTGCCAAGCTAAGTTGGACTTTTGTGTCAAGTCTTACGATACCAGGCTCTGAGATGTCAAATCTTGTTAGAAGGTTAGGCTTGAGGTATAATGCACATGTCCATGCAATGAGCGAAGAGACATGACTAATGCATATAAGCGATTTATGCAATGATATGAAAGTTCCAAGGATGTCCCAGTAGAGGATAAGGTATGGGTAAGTTCCTTTGTGGCAAGGTTTCTTGTCAGAAGGAAGGCAAAAGGTTATTCAGTGGGGTAATAACATGATTCCCCGACATTCGTCTTGAACTCAAAGGTCACTTGACGGTGTTCGCTTGAGCAGATTGAAAGCAACGGAGAGATTTGCCCCTTTGTGGCTCATGCCTCCTTACTCTAGGTCTATGAAGAACTTCTCCTTGACAGGAAACTGGAAACAACCGTACCATGAGATGATCTCGAGATGGCTTGCCCCAGAATTCCAAGTCGTGAAAGGATTCGTCCTTGAAAGGAAGTTGGAAGCAGATGTACCATGAGATGAACTCGAGATGGTTTGCCCCAGAATTCCATGTCGTGAAAGGATTCTTCCTTGATTGACTATCTCTTGGAGTATTTGGCTTCAAAGTACCCTTGAGGTAGCTTGCCCCAGAATGAGCGTTGGAACGACTTAACTTGTGTTGATTGAACATTAGAGGGGTTTTCCTTGATCCAAAGAGCCTCTGGGTGGCCTGCCCCTGGTTGGTAGAATCTTGAGATGATTTACTCTGATCAACCCGTTCTTGAATGATTTGCCCCATAATCAACTAATGCTTCGGGGACTTGCTTTAAACTGACCGATTCCATAATAATTGGATGTCAATGCCCCTGTTCCATAGGGTTATGAGGTGTTGTTAGTTCAAATTAACTTTGTTGAATGATCTAGCTCTCTTTGATTGCTCCTTGTTGGAATTTCCTTGATGCCAAGTACTGACTTGCAGTCAAAATTGTTCGTTCACAAATGGTAATTTTAATGCGATGCTCATGCAAGTGTTGAAAATCTAGCATTATTAGTGTGATGTGATAGTGTGTGACGGATGAACCATTAGTCCAAACGTGGTGTTGATTTATCTAGTGTGAAAGATATAGCAAGAATATGGCACCAATTCAGAAGATTAGCAAATCTCTAGGAGTCAGTTTACGCAACCTTGCTGTAGTATGCTTTCAGAATAAACCTCGCCTCAATTAGGTCTTTTGAGGGTTGTAACGTGGTCTGGTTCACGGTTATAGAAACAAAGGATATAAGGCCCAAGATCTGTTTTGTACCCCACCCTTTCTTCGTGATGTTCTCCAGTCCTATGTTCAGTTAAATCTGCACATGTTTGTATTCCAAAAGGGTTGACGGTTCAAGGTATGCTTGAAATGGTAGTCACCTTTATTTTGTTTTTGATGAATGTCAGTGACCTCTTGGATTTTGATGTGGTGCTCACTGAATCTTATTTTGCTTCGCTTGAGGATTTGAAGACCTCTTTTGGTATCGTTTTTTATCTCTATCTTTTGCATGGATTGATTTCACTTTTCGAGTCCATCGGGATTGCCTTGATTTTTTCCTAAGTCTCCTTTTGAGGTGTTCGACTTAGCAGGATTTGTTTTTTTACTTTGTTGAAGGATTGTGACTGCCATATAATTGATCCTTAGATGGGATATTTCATCTTGTAATGCGAATGCGTCGTCGGATTAACTGAACAACTACCCATGCCCCAGGTTAAGCATAAGGGTTTTTAAATCCGAAGGAAACTCCTACTTCTAGGCTCAAATTGGTTAACTAGGGACTAACTCCTTATCTCTCCAGTGTTTGGGGATTTGAAACAATGCATGTACATCCTTGGCAGGATTCCATCCGAAAGCATACCATCAGCAATTATGGGTATCTTGTTTTCATCATCCTCCCTCCAAAAGTTTGATAAAGTGAGTGGACAAGAAGTATATGGAAGAATTTTGTTGTTTTTGTTTTTGTTTTTTATATATGTAAGTAAAGAAAAATGAGCGAATGCGACATGATTAATTCAGAAAACGCATGATCACATCATTAATATTACCATTCACAACAACAATATTGAAAAACAAGTAGCATTTAACATAACGAAATTACAAATGCAAATGATAAATGTCCAATGGTTGCCAGTATCTGAGGAAGTCTTCCTGCTTGAACCACTGGCTTTAGGGCATGCCTCTTGAAGTCTTGGAACTCATTTGGGCGAGAATCTGATGCGCACAACCAAGTTTCCTTCTGGAAATGATATGTGTTTGTTGTCAATTAACTGTTGCACCTTGGCTTGAAAAGCTTTGCAATCCTTAGTTGAATGCCCCATGGATCCAGCATGATATTCACAATGCGCATTGGGATCATGTCCAGGCGGGTATGGTTTTGGCAATGGCTTGATAGCTTTGGGCTCTACCAGTGAGTTTCGGACCAGATGCGGCAAAAGTTGGCTGTACGACATAGGAACTAGATGAAGAGGAGCAGTCCTTCTTTCCAAGTTGTTTCGAGGCCTGTGCTGATTCTGATGATGATTCTGATATTCTCGGCCACAGGCTCATTGATTCGCACGAGGAGAAATCATGGGTTTCTGGTATGACGCCCTAGGATTGACAGGTTTCCCATAAGGATGATATGGCGCTGACAATGATAACTTCCTAGAAGCTGAAGGGCCATAAAGTTTTGCTGGTGTACCTTGAGAATACTCAACATTTGCTATGACTGCATCAATTTCATTATCATCTTCCTCTTGGGGATTGCTAAAGGATTCAGTCTCACTAACTTGATTACTCGAGGCGTCTCGAACTTGTTTAGCTTTGAGGTAACTCTCGATGCGTTCTCCGACTATTATAAGGTCAGAGAAGCTTGAGAATGAACTGCCAGCCATCCTTTCAAGATAGGTGGCATGCAGACTATCCAAGAACATGTCAATCAGTTCTTTGTCCAAGAGTGGTGGTTGTACCCTGGATGCGAACTCTCTCCACCATTGTGCATAGGTCTTAATGGATTCACCGCTCTTCTGAGATAGGCTTTGCAACTGCATGCGACTGGGAGCCATGTCCAAATTGTACTCATATTGCTTTAGGAAAGCATTGGATAAGTCTTTCCATGATTGAATACAACTTATTTCTAAACCCAAGTACCAATTCAAAGATGCATTACTCAAACTGTCTTGGAAACAGTAAATCATCAACTTGTCGTCGCGGACATGACAAGTCATCTTTCGGCACAACATCACCAAATGACGCTTTGGGCAACTGAGACCAGCGTACTTCTCGAAGTTGGGTACTTCAAACTTCGGAGGAATTGCCAAATCTGGCACTAGGCACATATCAACAGCATCGAGCCCAGAAGTATCACGCGCTTTCAAAGCTTGAATTTTCTCTTCGAGGGCACAAAACCTTTTCTCCATGGAATCAGTCAGCGACATCATCTGAGATTGAGCATGGATATTCACTTGTGGATGATGATCACCAGGTAGACGATCATACAATGGGTTAATCGACACAGCAAAACCAGATGGGGGTCAAAATACTTCATCCCAATATGTTGAAAACTATCCTCTGACATAGCCATCACAACTTTCAAATTGTCTATGCTCCTCTTATCTCCGCTTGAACTTGCTTCAAATGCTTTGCGACTACCACAGGTTCAATATGAGCGTCTGGAAATCAGCTGGCAGGAAATGGACAGAGGATCGGATGAGTTTTGGTTGGAAGGGTATGCCATGCAAATGAGATGCAAATGCAATGATATGCAAACAAATGCAATGCAAGAAGATCCAGGATCCAGGATATCACAAGTAACTTCCCAACCCTCCTAACAGGTAGGCTTTATAAGGATAGTTCTAGATTCTTTACACATAATCCCCCTCACAGGATAGCTCTTACGTTGATGGATAGGGTTCCCAGGGTCTCGGACACTAATCGCGTCAACACCACGCAACAGGCTAGTTGCATTGTGACGGGGATACAAAAAGGTCTATCCTGAGTGTAGTCTTCATGCTAGGCCCATGAGAAGCGAGTCCTCGGAGACTAACACTAATGACCACCAAGATAGAAACTGGTGCTAAGAGTGGTTCCTAGAGTCACGGACCCTTCATGAATCGAGTCGTGCAATAGGCTAGCTGCGATACAACAAGATCTACGAAAAGTTCTACTTTAGGGGAAGTTTTCATGCATGGGACACAAGGAGCGAGTCCTTGGGGACTAACACTAATTACTTCCAGAATCTAAACTACGTGTTCTCTCTTCTTTTTCCAAGACTCGGGTATGGAGCCTTACTTGTGATATCATCCCAAGATCCGACAGACAAGTATGATAAACAACATATAATAAAGAGAAAGCAACATAAACCAAATAGATAAGTAATAGGAGAAAACAAACAAGAAGAAATTAAACAAGCAAAGTTAACACTCTCGAATCGAGTTAAGTTAGACTTGACTCTCTCTAGCATAGGGTAATGACAATCCCAGCAGAGTCGTCATCTGTCGTACCTCGAAAAATACGATCCTCGCGATGGACGCGGAAAAAACTGTTCGAAACAGAGTCGCCACCGAACTTTATTCATTCCAAGGAAGGAATAGGAAAATATCAATAAAACCTTTAAAGGGATAAGAAAATAGTCATCGCAACCAAATTCGGATTCGGGAGTCGATTACGCAAAGGGAAGGTGTTAGCACCCTCTACGTCCGTTGTACTCAACGGGAACCTCTTGATTCGATTCGTGAGAAAGGCTAGCTTGGTTTGTTTGTTTTCTTCTAAGGTAGTAGGATTTGTTTTCTAAGGGGAAAATGGATGGTTTTTTATTAGTGTGCTCGCCAAGGATTGAGACCCTTGTGCCTACGTATTCCCTCGTGCAATGGGAAAGTCAGAGCATTCGTAGTTCGTGGGACTACGGTTGGTTGGTGTTTTTTAAACGAACGAGTGTTTAATTCGTATTCTAATTGCTAAACGTTGGCTTGTCTGCTCGTGAAGGGAGGCTAAAGCACTAGTTCATATGCGCGGAAGAATGGACTAAACAATGTTCTTTTGAGAAAAGTTGTTTGAATTGGGATTAAATGTGCTAAAGATTTGATTAAGAAAAAGGTTTTATTTGGACATGTTTTATGCGAACGAGAGTTTAGGTTGCATTCTAACTGCTAAACATTGGCTTATATGCTCGCTAGGGGAGGCTGAAGCACGAGTTCATATGCGCGAAAGAATGACTTAAACAATGTTCTTTGGGAAAGGTGTTAGAGTTGTGGATTAAGTGTATTAGGGTTTAGGTTGCGTGGGAAGTGTTTGGTTTGTTATGTATTTTGAGGGAGAATGACGACTATTCGATAAACGAGACGTCGGGCTCGCAACCAATTAATCGGGGCATTACTGAGATGCTAGATCTCAACGACACCTTTTTCATTCTATTGATTATGAACTTGTTTGATAATGATTAAGTGTTTTAAGACGAAAGGTTGAATGAACCACAAATCAAGGACGTGCCTCAAGAGCCATTCATTCGAAGATCCAAGGAATGCTAGACTCCGAAAATCTCCTCCTTTGGTTAGTTGATTAAGAAAGTGTTTGAAATAGGTTAAATCGGATTGGTTACAAAAATAAGTGAGGATCGATACTAGTCTCTAGGGGTGCTCCTAGTAACGAAACCTCGAGATGTGCAAGTGTACATTTGATGGCGAGGTAAAAGGCGCTCGACTTACGATTGGGCTCGATGGCGAATCGAGGACTGGTTTGGAAATGGTTTAGTTGAAAAGGTCGAAAGATTGAATGAATGACAACCCAAGGGGCGTTCCTCGAGAGCCATCCATTCGAAGACCCAAGGAATGCTAGATTCCAAGAATCTCCTCCTTTCGAAAGTTTGATTGAAAATAAAAGGTCTCCAATTTAGTGTATTTAGATTAAGTGTATGAACAAAGAAAATTGTTAGATAAACATGAATATGAATATGATATGGGCAATATGATAGTATGAATAAAAATAATCATCAAGATAATATTGACAAGATATGATATTGACGAAAAAATAAAATGGGTCTCGTCCTAATCAATATTTAATCAAGAAATCGATAATCTTTAATATTTGACTTTCATCGACCAAAAATGAATAAGATAACGAAAAATAAATCGAAATAGAGATAAATCGAAAATAAGAAGGGTCTCATCTTTACCGATAAAATTTGGTTTTAGATGTTCATTGACCCATAAATGAATAAAATAAAAGTGAAAATAAAATCGGTCTCGTCTTAATCAAGATCTTTAATCTTAGATTGATAAGCTATGATTTTTTACATTCATTGATCGATAAAAAATAAAAAAAGGTGGCCTCATATAAATCAAGATTTTGAATCGATTTCAATAAATCAACTTAATCAAGATTTTTTCATATCATTGGCCCAAATAATGAAATAAGAATCGAAAATAAATCGAAGTTGAAGATCGAGGTACAAATGAAAAATGAAATAAATCTCAACAAAGTGATAACCCAAAATGTAATGAGGAAACAAAATAATGTTGAACAAAATATCTAATGAAAATATTTAACAAAGCCACTAACAAAAATATTCACAAAAATTATTAATAGGAATTATTAACCAAAATAAGTAATCTAAAATAATTAACAAAGATGTTAACAAAGATTTTTTACAAAATTAATTAACAAGTATAAATTAACAAAATACTAAAAATAATATTAATAAAATAATAATTAACAAAATCATTAAATTAGAGTAAATAAAGTTTAAAAGAGAAATAACAAAAGTATTTTTTTTGACAGAATAATTAAAAAAAAATTAAAGGGTGAAAAAAAAGAATCAGGTGGCCCAAAAGTGGAGATTGGGGCGCAGAGGCCCAGTGGCTATGGATGTGGGTCGGATCAAATGATCCGGTTTGGTTTACTGAGTGTAGAAAACCTAAAAAAAAGGCAACGGCTGCAAATGGAATCTGAAACGAAACCACGCTTCAGGAAGCTTAGAAACACCATCCATGGAAGTAAAAAACACTCTCGATCCGTCTCTCTCACGAAACCGCGATCTCTATTTCTCTTCGTGATATCTCTCGTCTCCAATTCATATCTCAGCACATCGCGGCCTCTCTGTTCTCACGGCGGCTCTCTCTCAAATCTCTCTGCTTCGATCCGTGCGGCTTGTAGCTGGTGGTTGATGATAGTGTAAGGAGTCTGTTTGAAGGATGAGTTGAGGGGTAAAAGTTGATGTTTGTCGATGATGAAGAAGGAAGGCTGATCGATGGTGGTGCTGGCCATGATAAAGAAGGTTGAAGGCGGAGCGGAGGTGGGTGTATTTGAAGCGGTGCTTTATGATTTGAGGTTTCAGGATTGTGTTGATTGAAGGCTACATTAAAGAAGGTGGAGGGTTGTTTGGAAAGCATGGAAGGTTGTTTTGATGTGTGATGTTGCTCTGACGGATGGTGGTTCAAAGAGTGTGGCTCGTCGGCGGAAAGATGATTTGAATATGAGGTTAACGGTGGATTTAAGTTGCAAGTGGTCGGAATGTGAACCAGTGGGTGTTAGAGTTGCACCTCATGTTATTGTTGTTCGAAGGAGAAAATAATGTTGAGTTCTGAGAAGGTTAAGGTCAGTAGCGTTGTGGAGATAAGGTAGTGGTATAGTTGTGAGATTGTTATGATGAGTTTTGGAGTGAAGATTATGTACTGCAAACATGAGAGGTTATGATAAGGTAAGTTCTTCTCTTTGTTTCTTATTTTTTGAATGGTGTGAAATGGAGGGAGTGATAGTTTTGATGAGAACCAAGATCAGTCCTTTTAAAAGTGTTTATTCTCCGTCTCCTTTTAAACTTAATCAAACTTGTGTTCTCAGTTTCAAAGTGCAAAACCTTTGCTGAGAAGTTGTTTTCAAGACACAGGTTGTTGGTTGTTGTTTTGTGAGCAGGCTCTAGTGCATCAGTATTGCAGAGTGCAGGTTGTTTTGGCATATTGCTTGGTTTGGCAAGGCTTGCAGGGTCGCTTGGTTTTGTTTTGTGATTTTGGTGTAATGGTTGTAGACTGTAAGTTGTGTAGCAGAAAGTTTGTTGTGGGTCATTGAGTTGTTGTTGTAGCGTGTATATGTGAGTGGAGCAGCGGTGTCCGTTTACGTAGCAGCTTTAGAGTTTTGGATTGTAGTGTTGATGTGTGAAAGCTACCGATTTTTTTATTTTCTTTTTTTTTTTGTATATTTTGGTCATCTTGTAATGGATATATAAAAGAAATAAACATTGACCCTTTTGTTCGTGACTTTAGAAAATGAGCTTTTAGTGAATTAATCAACAATGGACTTTGATTGAAAAGCATGAATTAGTTATTTGAATTTTGGGAAATTAAAGAAAAAATCAAGTGAATGTTGGATGTGGACAAATTGAATTTAGAAAGAAAAAAAATAGATATTTGAATTGGGAAAAAAAGTGAATAATGATGATGTAAAATAAAATGGACAAATGGTTAAATATGGGCTTGTGTAAATGAAAAATGGATATGAAAATGGGTAATGGTTTAGAAATTGGAAAATTGGATTTACTGGATAAATGGATGAAACTAAAATTGGTTACGAGAACGGGTATGGGTAATGGTAATGCACCTCCACACCTGAACAACACCTAAAACCTTGACAGCAGAACTTGAACGCCACTAATCTCAATCGACATCATAATCTTGAATCCATCTTAGCATGATTCTCAATTGAGCAACAAAGTTGACTAATCTTTGGACCAATGACAAAAACCTGAACCACATAAATAACCTGAGATGCACCAACTGCCTTGACTTTTTTTTAATGGCTCTGCAACCTGACTTCAACAGACAACCTTTACAACACCATGGTTTGATAATCTTCATATATAAAGAATGAAACAATCTCCACTTTTCTTAAACAACATCAAATTGCATCCAACTAAACTGAAACAACACATGTCTGACATGGTATCCTTAAATGAAGCACTACCTAGGCAACAGAAAAACAACATATTTTTGGATTTTTGAATATTAGTTAGTGGATGGATGTACAAATGACAGTTATACACATGTAGGACAAATTTGGGGTATGACAATATGGAATGGATGCGGTCCTCCCCATTGAAGTGGAAATACCATCTTTGAGAATCCTGATGGAAACTAAGCTTGACGAAGTTGAATGGGTTAGAGAGAGATATGACCAACTGAACCTCATTGACGAGAAGCGACTAGCTGCTATGTGTCATGGTCATCTGTATCAGAAAAGAGTAAAGAGGGCATTCGACAAGAAGGTCCGTGTTCGGGAATTTCGAGACGGAGAGCTTGTACTCAAGAAGATTCTGCCATCTCAAAGGGATGCTCATGGAAAATGGGCGCCTAACTACGAGGGTCCATTTGTGGTAAAAACTGTGTTCTCAGGAGGTTCCTTACTCCTAACAACAATGATTGGTGAACAGCTTACACATCCTGTAAATGCCGACGCAATACGAAAATATTACGCCTGAGAATCCATGCCCTCTTGTCCACATAAGCAGCAAAGAATTCTAGGATTTTTAGTCATTAGAGGTGGTAGCGGTCATTGAATATGATGTAATCCTTTCCCTTTGCCATTTTTCAATTGTAATGATCCATGGAACTTCGCTATTGGCAAGTTACCTTTCTAATGAAATCAGATTTTTGGAGCCATTCTTTGTTTGATATTTATCATTGCTCTGATATTTTCCTTGTTATGTAAAACTTCACTTATTTATTAATAACGGTTTTAAAAGCGGAAAATATTTTGAAAACTTTGAACTCTTTGTTACAAAATGAGGGTTGGCAATATTTCCCTGAATTAAATGTTTCAATAATGGCTGACCACTAATACAAAGGACGTCTCACCAGTATCTACACAAGATATTTGTTGAAAAGTTGTTTCCCCAGAAAATTAAGAATCTTCTCACATTGGTTTTAAGACTGACTACCTGCTCAGATTTCAGTGTGATTCCTTGTAGTGGACACAGTGTCTTCCCTTTTGCTGTCTCCAGTTTGTCGTTCCTTGTTGGTGTCGTTTCTTGCATATCATTAAGCATTCGCATCATGCCATAGCATTGAGCATCTTTGCATTTGGGCGTTTTGTTTATGTGGTCTTTTCCCCTCTCTTTTTCCTTTTTTGCTGGTTTTTGCATCTTTGTCTTTGTTTTGCTTGTGTCCGGTTTTTTACCTTTGTGCGCCAGATTTTGACTCTTTGTGAAGTATTCCCCATGAAGTCTAACCTGCAACCCCGGTACCAATCTATCTGTTACTTAATCACATCATTTGGATACCTAAAGTCCAGTAATTGTTGGCACTGTTTATATCAGGTTATCGTGAACCTAAACTTCAGGTTATCGTGAACCAGTTGTTTATATCAGGTTATCATGAACCTAAACTTCAGGTTATCGTGAACCAGTTATTTATATCAGGTTATCGTGAACCTAAACTTCAGGTTATCGTGAACCTAAACTTCCGGTTATCGTGAACCAGTTGTTTGATATCAGGTTATCGTGAACCTAAACTTCAAGTTATCGTGATTCAATTTTTTATATCAGGTTATCGTGAACCTAAACTTCCGGTTATCGTGAACCAGTTGTTTGATATCAGGTTATCGTGAACCTAAACTTATGGTTATCGTGAACCAGTTGTTTGATATCAGGTTATTGTGAACCTAAAACCTCAGGTTATCGTGAACCCGTTGTTTGATATCAGGTTATCGTGAACCCAAACTTCAGGTTATCGTGAACCCGTTGTTTGAACATTGGTCAAATATGAACCTAAACCAAATTTAAAATCCAGATCATACTGGTTTTCCTCATAAAGAAAATTATTTGTTATCTCAACCAACTCATATGAGTACCAGAGTCTATTCTTGGCTCATTAACGTTGTTCCCATTTATCTCCAGTTGTTTTTTTATCATCTGGCGCGCAGAGTTCGTCTCTGTCTTTTCTGGTTTTTCTTGGAGATCCCGTTTGAACTCTTCAGTATAAGAAATCTCCAGAAAATCTTTTTTTGGGTGTCCATCTTTTATTTCAACTGATCCCAGTGGAGATCATGTCTTCTTTCTGGTTTCACGCCTAGTAAGAATGTGTCTTTTTCCCCAGTGTCGTCCGGTCACATTTGAACATGTCGTCCATCTCCCTGGATCTTTCCCCAGTGGAGAATACCTTTCTGGCTTCTATCTCCAATAAGGACCTGTAGGGCGTTCCCTCGGTTTCTTTTTTCTATCCCCGATGTTGCCTCAGAGTCTCCCCAGTGAGTCTCTTTTGTTGGTTAGCCTGTATCCCCAGTGAGATTTTCCTTGTGGATACTAACCTTCATCCTTCCCCGTAGGGTTCGCTTGTTTGTTTGCTTTCTTTTTTTTGTCTTTTGGTGTCTTGGTTTGTCTGTATCGTTGCCCTATCATGGCATCATATCATCATATTAGTAGCATTGTATATCTTTGCATCTAAGGGAAAAATTTTCGGTTATCTGTATTTAAATATCTTTCACCATGATTTCATGAGGATTTTCATCTCTCATGTCATCCGGTGAAGATATTTAAATATGGGCAACTGTTGTACCCCAAATTTTACCCTTAGATCCATTGATCTTTTGCATGTCATATTAGGTCAATCATATTGCATAGCTAACCCTTTACCAGGTTTTGTTTGTGTTTGTTTCATTTGTGAATCAGGTTTTATCTCAAGAAGATTCAAGAATTGATCAATCAAGATCTTGGATGGAGCATTGAATCAAGCAAGTTTCTAATGTTCAAAGAGATATCTCCATGATCCTCTCCATAACAAATTTCTATCCACCTTAGTCACCCTCAATTGTCACCCTTAATTCCAAACCAATTTCAAGTCATTTATTAACCAATTTTATCCAATGTCTCTATTTGTCAATATCCATTTTCCTAAACCATAACCATTTCGATTACCAAATTCATCTATTATTTATTTTTCCAAACCATTTCTTTTTATAACAAAAAAGAAAGAGAAAACTAATCCTTGAAATATTTGCTAACAAGCCCATCATCATAGGCCCATCGTTACAAAAAAATCATGTTACAAATTAATTGAATTGAAATTCATTGGCTAAGGACCAATAGGAATCATGCAAGAGGCTTTGACTTTTCAACTCTACCTCTCTGACCAATGAAGAGACGTCGCGTGGCTAGCAAGGAAGTGAAACAACCAAAACATTTTCTTCTCCTTTGTCGTGTTTGCGAGTTTCAGAAGAGAAGAAGAAATTCAATACAAGTGTATCAAACTCATCCCAATTTGTTTCTACAACCCAATTCCTTGGCACGTTTTTTTCACTTTTGAATTCTCCAAATCAATTCCCGTTTGAGCTTTCAATGGTTTGATTCATTAAAAGTGGTTCTGAGGAGTTACTTGTTTAAGCATACGAACTGTTTCCACTTGCAGATACCCTTGCGTGATCCAAACCATTGCCTCATTTGATACCCTCTCATATGACAATAGGGAAGGAGTTTCAAGCAATGCGCTGAGTCGTGAAATTTACCCTGCACCTCTGAGGTTTTGGTTCAGTAAGAGCAGCGCGTTTGTCTCCAAGAAGTGGACCAAGTTTGAATTTGAAAAGAGACGTTGCAAACCCTAGTGATTTACTCAGCATACCATGTGTTTACTCTTTGGTCTCAATGAAACAAAGCCCATTTGCTCAGCCTATAAAAGGAGCTCAACTCAACACTTTAAGTCACCAACAACTTTTTCACAAAAATACTCAAATAGTTTCTGACTTCTAAGCTTCACGAGCAAGGAAGGAGAAGGCTTGCTTTGGAGTTCTCTTGTTAGTTCAGAAGTAGAGCATTCAGCATACTTGAAGGTGCAGTGGACATTACTCCACTTGGTAACCATTCTTTCCCCTTTAATGTCTATGCTCAACTGATACCATTATGTCATATCTTAACTATTGTAATGTGCATTATGTTGTTCTTTTATATATCTATGGTTTGCTAATATGTGCTTGAGTATGTCGACTGTTTGTCCATTGGCTTGATATCATGAAGTAAGTTTGGTTTCATTTTCTTTGTTGATGTATTAAGATGGACATGTATGCTGCTTTTTGGTTTTAAGTTAATATGCTTAAGATATCACCATGATGATTTGGTTTTGTTCATTAACTTGCTGTAAGTTTACAAGATTTCACTTTGGTGTTGTACTGTCAAGCTTAGGTGGATGGAATTGTTAACCTACTTATGTATGTCATATGTGCTTGGATGTTATTTTAAGATGAGAGATTCTTGAATCTTAGTTCCGTATGTATTTCTGATATGCACATAAGTTGTATGGTGGATGAACTTATCTATCACTTTTGTTGGTGGTTTAATGTTTGACTGAGTGTTGTTAAGTTATCTTCATTAAAATAGCACTGGTTTTCTTTTTTCTATGGATGATCATCTTGTATACCTAAGCTCATAGCCACGATTTGTATCCAAAATTACCTAAGTGTTATTGATTTTGTCATATGTTGTCATAGAGGTTACCTTTTGGTGCTCTTGTATTTAGCTACATTCTGATATGCATTTTCTGTCTATGACTTGATCTTTATTTTCTTGACTTATGTGCTCAAATGTTTGAGTTACACAACTGATTATGCTTGTGCTTTTGATTAACTTGAACTTGTTTCTAGTTTTCTAGTTTAAATTTTTGTTCTAACCATGTACTTACAACACCGCACCACTTGTCTGAAATTTGTGTGTTATGGCTATCTGTTTACATGCCTAAGAATTGATGCATCTAAATGTTGAATACATGCTGAATGTGTACTTGTTGTGTACAACTTGCTGGTGTGATAAGTTTAAGAATGTATTTCCAAGCATGTTTGTCTTTGTTCTACCAATCTTTGATACATAATATGCCATTTGTGTTTTTCTGCCTCTATGACTTGTGACTGGTTTGTAACCTAGAATCCATGTTAGGTATGCCTTACTATGTTTGAACTTGCATTGTCCATATGTCATTGTCATTAGCATGCTGTCAGATTGATATCTCTAATTTATGTACAAGTTTTAAAGTGCTAAGTAGGATGTGTTTGTCTGCCATGTAACTTTGCTGTAAATCAGAACTAGTTTTTGATCCATGCCCTTATGCTTGTTTTACATCCACTACACGCTAGCACTGCCTGTAAAGTGCTAAGTATTTGTTTCACCATGCTCTGCCACTGCCTGTACCTGAGTAACTTATTGTTGCGCCATCATGTCTTATGCCGTGTTGCCTAGAATATATGTGCTCAGTTTCTGACCATATGGATGTTATTCTTGTTGTGTATTCATCATTAGAAGCATGACTAATCATACTTGTACCAACATGATAAGTATGTAACCTTTTGTGTGCTTACATGTGATACTCTTTGCTAAACTGCTATTTGATTTGGGATGTCACTGCTCATATATGTACACAATTCTATTTGAACCTATGCTTCATGATGTATCAAAATGCCATGAACCTAAGTAAACGTGCTTTGACATTGTATTTAATTTGTGTACCCCTAATCTAGCTTTGATATATGAATTATCAATATGTCCTCTACCATTATGACTGAATGCAATTTTCCCTTGACATTATGTTTGATTGGTATGCCTATAATCTTGCCTTGATGTGCATTTAAGATGTGTGAACTATTGTTATGTCTTGCATTGACTTTGTATGCTATATTTGTGGAAGTCGTGTCTGCTGCCTTGTTCATAAGTCACAATGTATCATGGCATGTGAATCTTGCTATTTGATTGTAGGCTAGCATTAGTAGTTGCATTTAATCTTATGAACTCATTGCCTTGTAGTATGTACCATAACTGATCTAAATGATGGTTACTTGTCAGCACTGATGTTGTTGTTTGTTGATGTTTCACCCTGATGCTATCATCCTATTTTAACACTCATTTAGCATATTTTTAAGGCCTGTCACTAATAGTTGGAGTAGTCTTGGAATATTTCACTGCTTGATCTGTCCTATTCCTATTGTTCAACTAGGTTAGCATGTTTGGGTTGCTTCTGAATTTTAAAGTCATGTTATTTAACTGACTGCATCATATATGTGCCAATAAAATCATCATGCCACTTTCTGTTGATACCTTGATTAAGTGATGTTGCAGCCTTGTTCTTTTGCTTTCTTGCATTTTAGCCATTTAACCATATCAATCATGTAATCTGATCCTAAAACATTTTTGCTTTCCTTCATTCAATATGTTCAGTATTAACTTTTTCCATTCTTGAAACTCAACCTTGCCATGTTGTTTTGAATCCTTAATCCGTATGAATGATTGTTCAATAGCATCCAAGACATGTCCTTTTATGATTTCTAATTGAGTGTATGATATGCTTGCTAAATATTACTGCCATGACTGTGTGTGAATCTAGTACACTATGTATTCAAGTGTTCTACCACTTTGTGGATGTTTAGTTTAAAGCATTTGCTTGGTATTTAATATGCGTGGTAACTCATGATGTTGAGGTTTAAATTATGTGTTTCTATTTCCTTATGATTGGCAATGGTTGATTGATGGTTAGCATTGCACTGATTGTGAGCAGATTGTTGTATGGTTTGGTTTGCTTTGTTTATTTGAATCATATGCACGAGCAAGGGTTATGTATTTATTGAGTTATGTTTGTTACTGGATGTAACAGCCACCCCAGTGGCAAGCACACACATGCACATGCGCCCTTTAACCCTTGGGACTGGGGTTCGAATCCCCCTCGCCCCAGTCCTTTTGTTCTTTTTTTTCTGAATTTCGCTTCCTCTACATATATACATGTGTTATCATTGTTTGTTCAAGGCGCGCGCATGGCACGGTTGGTAATGTTTTAAGCTTGCATACGCAGGGTCCTGGGTTCAATCCCTAGGAATGCCCTTTCCTTTCTTTTTATTACTTGTTTGTTTTATTTATTTTCAAGTTTATACTTTAATTTCAAACTTTCATAACTTATTCATTTTCCATCTTTTTTCTTCCATTCTTTTTGCTATTTGTTTATAATGGGATCTACTTGTTGAATATAAAAAGAAATGGTTGAAAATGTTTAATATTATTGGCTTTTATTCATGTTGAAATTGGAAATTCTTTTAAGGCTTTATTGCACTCTTTTATTCATCCCATGATGTTATCTTTGTTTATCATGTTTGAACATTGTCTAATATGAGTGATTCTAACCTTGCGTGATTTATGAACTTTGTTTTATCCTAATATCTTGTTCATGTCTTTTTACATCATCTTATTGTATTCATATAACTCTTTATTTCTTAGTAATTTTAAAACTATTATCTTTTCCCCCCATTCCAAAGGAAAGTCCTCCTAAATTGACTCATGAGTCACTAAACAACCATCCTACCTTATCCTATTAAGTTTATCCCATTTCTTGGCCTCATGAGAGCCATGAAATCGTAACTTAGCAATAGGTTAGAGTTTTGAACTCTATGTGATTCTCACCATCATGAGAACTCACCTTCCCCTATAACTTAGATATAGAGAGTTATCGTGAACTCTAAAATGAGCTTACACTCATTTCCTCATGGAACTTTGGCCATAGTCGATGGTTCCTTTTTCACCCTTAGATCGGTGAACTACGGATACTCTGATTCCACTCCCGTCGGGATACGTAGGCGCAAGGTGCGATACTTTGTCGAGTATACTTAGATACTAACCCCTAGGGTTTCTACCTTTAGCATAACACCCTTAGCAAGCGAGTGAGATATAACAAGCTAAACCAAGAGGTTCCCGTACGGTACTACGGACGTTTAGGATGCTAATACCTTCCCTAGGCGTAACCAACCCCCGAACCTTAGATCTCCCCCCCCCCCCCTTTAGGTTTTTCTCGATCTTGAACCTTTCCTTTGGATAAATCAAAGTCGGTGGTGAATTTCAAAGTTTTACGATGCAAGTTAATTAATAGCTTGTTATCCGATTCTCACCGCAACACCCAAGAATAATTTAGTGCCGCTCGTATCCTAGGATCCCAGGCTGAAAAATCAAGAGCCTCAGATGGCTCACTAGTTTGCGAACGAGATGATTGACCCACATTAGTGCCCTTCCTCTTCTCAATCAACTTATATTTGCAATACATCTCAATATAGTCATCATTGACTACTCCCCTAATTTTTTCATTAATCACATCAGGCATCAGTACCCACTTCTTAAGACAAAGAGCAGTGACAAAGCAAGGAAAAATGTTCTCAATAAAATTCTTCATTTCATTCAAAATCACCCGGGCTGCATCGACCTCCTTATCTTCCATTATGTAGTATAAGAGTAGGGTAACATCAACCGCTATTGTGGATCGGTGCATCTTGGGCTGGATGTTGTAAAGAATGAGAAGAAGGACGACTTGCACATCCGGAGGTATGTCTTCCCTCTTATACTAGATTGCTTCACCATGATGGTTCCTTTCCACACTTTTCCCTTTAAACATAATGGTCTTGGCTAATTTATTGTGATCCAAATGAGTGCCAAGTTCCTTAGTATAATCATCCTTTTCAAACATACCAAAGGAACTTGGTTTTCCAAACAACTCATTTATGGGCTCACGGTCAAATCTGATTTCCTTGCCACGGACATAAGTGATGAACTTGAACGTAGCCGTCTCCCCTTCGGTTTGGAGCGCGTTTGCATAGAATTCACGGACCAACTTGTAGCTGATTCGATCCACAGGATTTATTGAATGTCCCCAATTCTTAGTTTTGAAAATAGCAGCCAGCCTCCTATACGGCCCCTCTGGATGAATCTCAAATCTTTTCTTTGACAGAATTTGCCGGCCTTCAAGCATGCTATATCTGGCAGCATGAGCGTCACTCAAGAACCAAGTTAGATCAAGCTCACTTTGTTGCCCGGAACTGCTTCCAACCACAGTCTTTTACCTCTTGCCCCCAGTTGCTTTAGTTTTAGGGGCCATCTAAAAAAAATAGACAAGACACATAAAGCAACAAAATTTCTCCTTTTTATTAGCACCATTCAAACAGCAAAAACAAGATCAAAGCAAGAAATAAATAATAAAAAAAAGAACAGAATGAAAACTGAACAGCAGAAAAAAAATTGAAAATGGCCAGTCGTCCCAAGCTCGCCAGGCGAAGCTGAAGCAAAGGCTCGCCTCACGCTCGCCAGGCGAAATTCTGCGCACCCAGAAAGTCTGAACAGGGCATGGGTCAAATTCAACATTCTCAACCCACAATATTTACTCTAACAGCAGTAACAAATCAAAATAACAATTAATCCTACCATAGCTCTAAGGTTTTACCACAAACCCTAACAGTATGCTAATCTAACCCTAAGAAAAAAAGCTAAATAACTTAAACAACAGAGATTAAGAACATGGAAGCATACCTTAAGTTAAATTGAGAGTGAAAGTGAGTGGAGATTAGGAGGAGTAGGGTTTGAAATGCAAAAGTGTGTGTGAGAGAGAGAGAGTGAGAGTGAAATGAGTTGAAAACGGTGGAAGTGAAAATGAAAGGGGAAAGGGAAAAGTGAAAGGGAAAAAGAAGATAAGAAAAAAATATGGGCCCATGTGGACCCTAAATAAAAATATTTTCTTCTTCTATTTTTTTTTTCTGTAGAACCCAGCCAGCAATTCCACGCCAGCTTCGCCTCGCGAAGCAGAAGCGAGGGGCTGGCGAAATTTGGTTTCGCCAGGCGAAAAAAAGATTCTCCAGGAGAATTACACCAGATGCAGAAATTTCTGCTGTCAAGGATGTAATGCTGAATTTCCAAAATTTTCCAAATTGAACCATTTTTCTCACACGATTAAAAACTAAAAACAGTAAAGATGAAATACTTACAACGTTGGGGGTGCCTCCCAACGAGCGCTTTGTTTAACGTTGTTTGAGCTCGATGGTCCAGAGGCTTGACACCTCAAAACCAAAAGCTCACGAATTGGCTTCCGAGAAAAACAACGATCCACAAACAAAGACTTTAACCATTATCATGTCTAGCTTTTGATCCTCTTTTCCTTAAGAAGGAAAAGTCCCAACATGATTTTATCATCGCTACTTTCGCGTCTTCATCCTTTTTCTTCCGCAAAGCCTCTCTTTCAAATTCTTTCTCTTTATGAACGTCTTCATCCACTTGATTTGAATACATAACTCCTTTGAAGAGTGTGAAACATGCTTCTTCCTCTTTTCCACTAGACTTAATCCTCACCTTCATTATTCCTTCATCAATATCTATCAACATTTTGGCGGTTTTCATGAAGGGTCTTCCAAGAATGATTGGAGTATCTTCATCTTCGTCCATATCAATGATCACGAAATCAGCCAGAAACAAGAATTTGTCCTGTTTTAAAAGCACATCCTCCACAACACCATGAGGACGAGTCCTTGACTTATCTGCAAGTTGTAGTGTCATGGTGGTTGATTTCACGTCCATGTTCTCAAGTTTTTTAACCACAGACAAAAGAATTAAATTGATACTGGCACCCATGTCAATCAAAGCTTTACATTTAAAATCATTACCTATAGTGATAGGTAAAGCTACTCTTCCCGGATCTTGTTCTTTTTGCGGAAGCACACTTTGAACCACAACACTACACTCGGCATTGAGATCAATGTTCTCCTTATCCATGCATCTTTTCTTTTTCGTAAGTATGTCCTTCATAAATTTGGCATATTTAGGCATTTGCTCGAGAGCCTCAAAGAAAGGAACAGTTACTTTCAACCGACTAAACAAGTCTAAGAATCTCGCATAATGCCTATCGTTTTCTTTTAACTTTGGAGTAGGAGGATATGGTATCCTTCTTTGTAAAACTTCTTTCTCATACTCCTTTCTTTGTCTCTCTTTTTTCTTTTTCACCTCTTCATCATTTTTTTCAACTACAACATCATCATCATTTTTTTCGACTTCCTCCACTACAATATCATTCTCCTTTTCAACTACCACCACAATTTCAACATCTCCACCTATAGTTCTTCCACTTCTTGTGAAAATCGCCTTACAATGCTCCTTTGGATTTGTTTGAGTGTTAGCGGAAAAGGATGGCCAGGGTTGTTGCTCGGCTAATTGCTTTTCAAGTTGCCCTACTTGAGATTCAAGATTCTTAATTGAAGCTTCCGTACTCTTTTGAGTGGCCACTGATAATTGCATGAATTGTGTGAAAGTCTCTTCCATCCTTGAACATCCACCTTGATCTTATGTTGGTTGATAAGGATTTTGACGATATCCTTGTTGATTTTTATAATTCCCTCATGGTTGGTATCCTTGATTGTTTTGGTAAGGTTGTTGAGTGTTTTGGTAAGGTGGTCTTCCTTGATAGCCTTGAGTTGGATTTCCAGCATAGTTCACTTCTTCCACTACCGGAGAACAATACCCGGTAGGATGATCTACTCTGCATAATTCCCAACAAGCTATCTGAACACTCATGTTTGGCAAGTCTTGTATCTCTTTAAGTTGTTGTGGAAGCTTTGACATTTGTTGTGTCAACAACTCCACTTGTTGTGATAACAATTTGTTTTGAGCATGAATTGCATCATTAGTTCCCAATTCAAGCATTCCCGGTTTCTTTTGCGTAGCCCCAGAGTTATGATTCCCTTGATGATCGTTTAGTGCCATCTTGTCAATGATAGAAATTGCTTCCTCGGCGCTTTTTATCATTAAAGAACCATCCGCAGTAGTATCCAACAAGGTCTTGTGAACCATTTTGAGACCATTTTTGAAAATATGCACTTGCGTAAGCTCATCAAAACCGTGCCCTTTGAATTTTCTAAGCATGGATTTGAATCTCTCCCAAGCTTCGTTGAGGGATTCATTTCCATCTTGGGTGAAAACCGCGATCGCCATTTTTGCTTCCATAAAACGATTATGTCGAAAAAATTATTCTAGGAACTTCTCTTCCAACATGTTCCAATCCGTCATAATAGCACTTGATTGGTCAAGGTACCATTCCTTTGCCTTCCCAATTAGGAGATGCAGAAAGATTCTCTTGAACAACGACTCCTCTTCAGCTTCAGGTGCTCCAGTTGCACCCGCAATTTCGTAAAACTTTGTAAGATGAGTGAAGGGATCCTCATGATCCATACCAGTGAATGGATTTTGGTATAGAAGAGCAAGGATGTCGGTCTTCATCTCGGAATGCCTCTCATTGCGGGCATTGCATGCGAACTGAGCTGTGTGCCTTGGACTATTTGTGCATGGTGTTGAAGCAGATGGTGGTGGTGGTGGAGCTGCCATGGGTGGCGTAGACTGTGGTGTTGGTGTAGAAGATTCTCCTTGTGTTCGTCTTTCCTTAACAAATTGCCTACTCCATCTAGTTTTGCTATATAACTTACGCACAGTTCTTTCAATCTCAGGATCGAAAAGAAGTTGATCTGCGGGTAACTTCCCTCGCATAAACAGAGTCTGCACACTTAGCCAAACAAATTAAAAAGCACAAAGGAATTACAGAGGTAAGAGATTAACAATACACAAATCTTAAAATCACCAAACTATTGCAATGCTTGCAATATCAAACAACAATCCCTGACAATGGCGCCATTTTGTTGAATAGTATTTTTGGGGGGTGTTTTATCGTATCCACATGTATTGTGTGATATTAGATGCTTGCCGTTCAATAGTTTACCGTTTTAAGTAAAGAGTTTTCAAATGGTTCTTGGTTTTGTAACATAAGTTTGTAGCAAAGAAGTAAATTAGAACAAAGATGTTTTAGTTTTGAGAAAAGCATGTTAAGACTAGATTTCGCTAATCCTTTTCATACGTATCTGATTAATCAAGCATATGAAATTAATTTTGATCAATACAATCGCGTATCCTCGCAAATCAGTTTATATCTAAAGAAAATTCGTGGGTATTATTGTTTAAATCATTAGATGATGTCTCACGCTAACAATTGAAACAACAAACGTTAAGATCAATACAAAGCAAATATTAAACCCCAAAACTATGTCTAAAGTTTGGTTTTTAAGAAATGAAGAAATTAGGTCAAAATTTGGAAAATCTATGTCTAGAGTGATTCAAACCATAAATATGTGTCATACCCCAAATTTTGACCACTAAGATTTCCCATCATTGTGAAAATCATCATCACAATATGGATGGGCCATCATACTTCATCAGTCTCCCCAAAGATGGGTGAGCATCCACTACAATCAAGAATTAGGGTTTCAAGCCCTCTCAGAGTTCTTAGACAAAGGATAAATCAAGGAATGACATGATCTTCAACTTGTCTAACCTCTCAAACACCTACAATGGATCAAAAGGACTCCCACTTCAAGGATCAAGCACAAGGCTGCTCCCTTCTAGGTGGATCAAGTCTCAAGATCGACAGTGTCACCAAATTAGGGTTTTGGTCGACCAGGGCCTCCAGATGAAAATTTTTATCTGGGCACAAGCCAATGATCCAAAAAATAACCTAATATACTTCATGGGACCTTATGGACCCAATCATCAAGTCAATTTTACCTCAGGGGATGCATTCATCAAAAATCAGGAATTAGGGTTTCTTGACCTAATTCACCCCTAAGTTGACTTTTAGGGCAAATCATGAGCCAAGACCTCAAGAGAGAGTTTGAGGGTCTCTAATGAACTATATTGATCCATTTGCAACAATGGATTAATCCAAGTGGCTTGAGCAACAAGTTTCAATTTCATCTGCACCACAGTTAGGGTTTTAAGGAAAAAGTCAACTGTAACTTTGACTTTTGACCAGGACATGCTCCCAAGCCCTATGACATGATTCAATATACATTATGACACCCATGGAACATGTCCATCAAGTTTAATTTAAGTCAAGGACATGATTTCATGAAGAATTGCACAGTTTGGAATTCATCTGATAAAAAGTCAACTGTGCACAAAAGTCAACTTTGACTTTTTGAGATTTTTCACCAAAATGGATTTTTAACCCTAAAATGATGTTAATGTATGATTTGAATCATCATTCATCAAGAAAAATCAAGAAAAGTTGGATAACTTGTAAAAGGGGTAACCATAAAAAACTTAGAAAATTTTCTAAGTTAAAAATAAAGTGGCTAGGGTACCAACTTTGGAGGACCATAACTCCTAAACCACAAAGCCATTTTCTCCCATCCAAGGCTTGATTTGTAGATCTCATTGCCCTCTACAAAAACTTCAACTAGACCTAATTCCAATTCATTGTGGATTTTGAGTTATGGAGTGATCAAAATCAAGAAAAGTCACTTTGTTCCAACACTTAGTGAAAATTTCACTAAGTCAGATTTTACCCTACATTTTGCCAAATGTAGGGGGATTTTTCACTTGGATTCAAAAGAGATCAAATCAAAACATGTTCAAACAGTTGTTGTATCATGTAAGGGCTTTCCAAAATGGCCAAGAACATTACCAAATTCCATTTGAGTCATGAGATATGACATTGGAAAGTTACCTTACTGAAATCTGCCAAGGCAAGGCAGAATTTGCATTTTTGCTCGATTTTCCAAAATTAGCCAAATCCAAATGCTCATATCCACTTGGACACCTCATAGGATTGAATCTAAAGGGGACAATCACTGAGCCAAGCCTCCAAAGTCTTTAGAACAAGAAATAGCATGTTGAACCTAGGATTGCCAAAATAGGGACAAGACTCCAATTTTGGATTGGAGCATTCAATGGAAGCATCAAGGTGGCATGGACTGAGCCATTCTCAACTGAATTCAGTCAAGACTTATCCAAGATCAAGGGAACCAGCAGCATGTGCCCTAACCTCTAGTCAATGGCTAGAGGAGACTTGGATTTTCATTTGCCAACATTGGCCAAACCTACTCAGCAGTTGCCATTCACTATTCCTTGTAAAACAAACTTGCTCTACTATAAATAGAGCTCAATTGTGATCAGTTTGAGTACACCAAAGCCATCAAATAGATGTTATCCTCAAAATCTCTTCTTTCACTCCAATTTTGCCTTCCAAAGCAAGTCACTATCGGGTTTTGAGTTTGAGAGCTTTCCCAATCAAACCAATCACACACACACCTCATATACATCATATGTGAGCTGATCAAACACTTAAACAACAACTGGAACACTGATTTCTCAGAATCACCAGTCAATTGCTCAAGGTTTTAACTAAAGTGCAGTTGAGATGCCATGAAGTGATCCTGCCATTCTCAGTCAAGTCCAAGCATTCAAACACACTCCATAGGGTGTAGGGAAGTTGTTCAGATCATCACAACTCATCTGTAACACCTCCAACTCAGAAATCAATTTACTTTTGCTGTCACGAGCTAGAGGTAAGCTTAAACTTGGTCATCTCTCAATCTATGCATATTTCCTCGCACAATACTTTCGCCAAATGTTCATAATCATACATGGAATGTTTCCCCTCAATTAATTGCATTGTTTGAATCGTGTATCAAAAATCCTAGCCTTCATGCAGAAATTAGGGTTCTTGAGGATTTTTCATGATTTCTTGTTATATGTTTAATTTAAATGAAATTAAATACCATGGACATGATCGTGAGGTTGAAACGAGTTGATTGGTATGTGGATTGCATGATATAATCAGGTATTCAGTGAGATTGGAGAGAAAATGCAAATCTGGGAAAGCCCAGAACATGCGCGTGTTCTTGGGTGTTCTTGGCGCCATTTCTTTCAAATTCAAATATTTGAATTTTGTGATTTTATTTAATTGATTCAAAAATTAATTTCTCTCTGAGTTTTAATGATTTTGAGTTGATTCTTTTTTTAATAATTCACAAAAATGTTAAAATATTTTATTTTCCTAAAAAATCCCAAAAATATTATTTATTTCATATAATTGATATTTTTGCAAAGAATTAATGTTTTAATTGTTTTTGACATTTAAAATATTTTTTCCACCTTGATTTTGCAACTTTTAATGCCTTCTAATTATTTTGTAGGTCAATACTTAATTTTTGAAGCATTAATCCAAGATCACAATTTGTTTTCCTATGTTAAACAATTTTGATCATTTTAATTGAATTTTTATTCAATTAAAACACATTTTTGAAAACAAATTAGGGTTTTTGGATTAATTCAACCCGCATAAATCATTTTCAAAACAGTTTGGGCCTCTAATAGAGTGTAAGACCCAATCCTTTTTTTGACCAAATCATTTTTGGGCCTCAGTGCATTGTATAAGTCCCGATACCGTCACAAACCAACGGCGCGATCGTCGCCTTTTGAAAAATAACCATGGGCCTCTCCTTGTGCTATAAGACCCATTCAAACTTTTTGGGCCTCTAATAGAGTCTAAGACCCAATCCTTTTTTGACCAAATCATTTTTGGGCCTCAGTGTATTGTATAAGTCCCGATACCGTAAAAAACAAACGGCGCGATCGTCGCCTTTTGAAAAATAACCTTGGGCCTCTCCTCGAGCTATAAGACCCATTGGGCCTCTAATAGAGGGTAAGACCCAATCCTTTTTTTGACCAAATCATTTTTGGGCCTCAGTGCATTGTATAAGTCCCGATACCGTCAAAAACCAACGGCGCGATCGTCGCCTTTTGAAAAATAACCATGGGCCTCTCCTTGAGCTATAAGACCCATTCAAACTTTTTGGGCCTCTAATAGAGTCTAAGACCCAATCCTTTTTTGACCAAATCATTTTTGGGCCTCAGTGTATTGTATAAGTCCCGATACCGTAAAAAACAAACGGCGCGATCGTCGCCTTTTGAAAAATAACCTTGGGCCTCTCCTCGAGCTATAAGACCCATTGGGCCTCTAATAGAGGGTAAGACCCAATCCTTTTTTTGACCAAATCATTTTTGGGCCTCAGTGCATTGTATAAGTCCCGATACCGTCAAAAACCAACGGCGCGATCGTCGCCTTTTGAAAAATAACCATGGGCCTCTCCTTGAGCTATAAGACCCATTCAAACTTTTTGGGCCTCTAATAGAGTGTAAGACCCAATCCTTTTTTGACCAAATCATTTTTGGGCCTCAGTGTATTGTATAAGTCCCGATACCGTAAAAAACAAACGGCGCGATCGTCGCCTTTTGAAAAATAACCTTGGGCCTCTCCTCGAGCTATAAGACCCATTGGGCCTCTAATAGAGGGTAAGACCCAATCCTTTTTTTGACCAAATCATTTTTGGGCCTCAGTGCATTGTATAAGTCCCGATACCGTCAAAAACCAACGGCGCGATCGTCGCCTTTTGAAAAATAACCATGGGCCTCTCCTTGAGCTATAAGACCCATTCAAACTTTTTGGGCCTCTAATAGAGTGTAAGACCCAATCCTTTTTTGACCAAATCATTTTTGGGCCTCAGTGTATTGTATAAGTCCCGATACCGTAAAAAACAAACGGCGCGATCGTCGCCTTTTGAAAAATAACCTTGGGCCTCTCCTCGAGCTATAAGACCCATTGGGCCTCTAATAGAGGGTAAGACCCAATCGTTTTTTTGACCAAATCATTTTTGGGCCTTAGTGCATTGTATAAGTCCCGATACCGTCACAAACCAACGGCGCGATCGTCGCCTTTTGAAAAATAACCATGGGCCTCTCCTTGTGCTATAAGACCCATTCAAACTTTTTGGGCCTCTAATAGAGTCTAAGACCCAATCCTTTTTTGACCAAATCATTTTTGGGCCTCAGTGTATTGTATAAGTCCCGATACCGTAAAAAACAAACGGCGCGATCGTCGCCTTTTGAAAAATAACCTTGGGCCTCTCCTCGAGCTATAAGACCCATTGGGCCTCTAATAGAGGGTAAGACCCAATCCTTTTTTTGACCAAATCATTTTTGGGCCTCAGTGCATTGTATAAGTCCCGATACCGTCAAAAACCAACGGCGCGATCGTCGCCTTTTGAAAAATAACCATGGGCCTCTCCTTGAGCTATAAGACCCATTCAAACTTTTTGGGCCTCTAATAGAGTGTAAGACCCAACCCCCTTTTAACCAAAATTACTTTGGGCCTCAGATATTGTAGAAGACCCTCTGCGTTAAAAGAAAACCTCGGCGCGATCGCCATTTCAAATGGAAAAATCATCTGGGCCTACCCTCGTGTTATAAGCCCCACTCTTTTTCTTTAAACTTCTTGGGCCTCTTGAGAGAGTGTAAGACCCATCCCTTTGTACAGAAAACAATTTTTGGGCCACAGTCACTTGTATAAGTCCCTCTGTACAAATTCAAACAGTGCGCTCACTGATAAAACCCTGGGCCTCTCCTTGAGCTATAAGCCCCAAATCTTTCTTTTTCAAAGCACTTTCTCCTTTGATTTTGAATATACTGTTGTTTTCAATCTTTTTTTGTTGAACAACTAACCAAACAGCATGGAAGCTCTACAACCGAGTAAGTGGTTATCGCTTTCATTTACCGCTTTCATATACATATAACTGTATTGTGGGGCTGTTTCGCTGTAAGTCTTCTTTCATAAACTCATATCAACTGTGTAATAATAGTATAGATATTTAGAGTTTCCCCGGCAACTACGTCTAGCATTAAGCCCGTTGATCACTCTTAGAAATAGTCAAAACTAGATCCCCATAGGATTACCAGACACAGTCTTCCCTCCTCTTGGGGTTAAACAATATGGAGATATGAAAGGCAGCATTCTCTGTGAACCCTTTCATAGACTGTCACTCGTAGAAGTTGTCAAAGAAACTCTATTCCCCAGAGATGATCTTTTCTCCGTGAATGGCATCTCTTGAGTTTCTTCCAAATTCTCGAACTTTCCTGGCTGGATCTATTCTCGGTGAATGGCATGTCTTGAACTTCTCGGGATTTGTGGACCCAAGGCTTCTTAAAAGCACTTGTCAAGAAACTCTACTCCCCAGAGATGATCTTTTCTCCGTGAATGGCATCTCTTGAGTTTCTTCCAAATTCTCGAACTTTCCTGACTTGATCTATTCCTTGTGAATAGCTTGCCTTGAATTTCTCGGGGTTTGGAGACCCATCGGCTTCTTAAAAGCATCGGTCTCCTCTTGGGCATCGTACAAGGACCCACAGGCTTCCTAAAAGAAACCTAGCCTCCTCTTGGGCTTAGTACAAGGACCCGCCGGCTTCTTAGAAGTATTCACAGCCTCCTCTTAGGCTTCGTATAATGATCTCTTCCTCCGGGAATGATAGCCTCCTATTGGACATCGACAAGGATCCGTCGGCTTCTTAAAAGTTTCCAGCCTCCTCTTGGGCTTCATACAAATTATCCCGACGACCTCCTAGAGGTATAGGAACAGAAATTAGTCATCTACATAGAACAGTCCTTTCACAGAGTCTACTACTGTTTCTCAAAGCACAGTACAAAAGATGACACTCTAGACACGGACAGTCTAATCTCCTTGAGTCTCAAAGACATTCTCAAGTGACCCCTTCGTTAAATAGGAAGGAAACCCGTAGACTCGGACAGTCTCAATACCCTTTGGATTTCCCACTTCCTTAAAGAACAGGAAATATCCCTGGTCCTCGAATCAAATCCTCGAGTACAGTGTTGCTCATATAAGAACTGATTTTCTCTTTAACATTCAGTCTACTGGACCTGTCACTTAACTGAAACAGTAACCATAGCCTCCTCTTAGGCTTTGTATAATGATCCTTCTCCAGTGAAGTCAGCATCCTCTTAGGCTTTGAATAATGATCCTTCTCCCGTGAAGTTAGCCTCTCTCTTGGGCTTTGTACAATGATTCTCCCCAGCGGGGTCAAACAACCTTTAGCCTCCATCTCGGGCTTTGTACGAGATACAAAGACTCCCTCGTTGAGTCAATAACCCCTTTCGCCTCCATCTCGGGCTTTATACGAGATACAAAAAGGTTCTTATTTGAGCCAAACAAATTTCAGCCTCCATCTCGGGCTTCATACGAGATACAAAAAACTCTCCTGTTGAGTCAAATAGCCTCCATCTCGGGCCTTATACGAGATACCAAAAGATTCCCTCGTTGAGTCAAAAACCTTTTAGCCTCTCTCTCGGGCTTTGTACGAGACACATATTAGCCTCCTCTTAGGCTTTGTATAAGAAAACCACTGGTTGATCCAATCAACCTTTTAGTATCAAAGATGTGCCTCGTTCACAGTACACAAACATCAACAACTCCTTCCCCTCCATCTAATTGCTGTAAGCGGCAAGCCTCTGGATCATCTACATCCATGCCACTGTCCCTCTTTTAGCATGAGAAATTCCTAAGGAAAGTAAGCGTTGCTCTAAACTGAGTTAAAGTCTTCTCCTTCAGGTTAAAATCCCCTTTAAAGGAAATTATGGCATTGCCGGATTCACAAATCCCGGTTAAAGTAATTCTCCTTTATAAACAGTCGTAACAGACAAAACCCTCTTTAGAGATGACAAATTCTCTCTAAGGTCAACACTTTTAGCTTCACATCTTGGGCTTTGAACAAGATACAAATAAACCCTTCAGCTTCACATCTTGGGCTTTGAACAAGATACAAATCACCTTTCGCTTCACGTCTTGGGCTTTGAACAAGACACCAAAACACCCATTTCCTCCCATAGAATAGGAGGAACTACGAACGCTCTGATTTCCCTGTTTCGGTAAACGGGAATACGTAGGCATAAGATTGAAAGAAAAATCTTAGCGAGCACACTAAACAAAAACCCAAAATCCCATACTTTCATATATATCCGTCCTAACATCTCAACCAATAGCCTAAAGCACCCCCTCGTCAACAAAATAACCTAGGAAAAACCCCGAATCTTTGTAGCATCTGTAAACCAACAGTTTTGACTGTTTAATCTCAGTATGCAAGCAGGGTTAATTGGAGACATCTATTTCCTTTCCTTCATCAGCTTTAATAAGATAAAAAATGAATCGAGTTGTAGTACTAGAGCGATCGTGCTTCGCAACCACATCCAAAAATCACTCGCTACAGAAAAATGGCGACTCTATTGGGGAGAAACGCAGGACTCGTTAGGGATCTTGTTCTTTTTTTTCCTAGGTAGAAACCTTGACGTCACTAGGATCTTAGGTCAAAACGCCGTTAAATTGGAATGAAACCACAGATTGGTGACTCTGCCGGGAAACCATTTTTTGTCAGGAACTTAAGATTCTTAGCTTTTAAAATTCTAGGATGACTAGGACAAATATATATACTGCTTTTCCTAATTGCTATACGTGTTTATTTTTCTGCTAATGGGAATGCGTGTGATGCCGCATGTGGAAAGATCGAGTATACACTTAAGATAAGTGATGGCGACGAGGTCGACCATCAACCTCAATGGAGGCTGGCCAATGCAACCCATTCTCTCACCTAGACAATGATCCGATTGTGATGTCTGAGAAGCTGAGGAGCCAAACCCTTTTGTAGTGCGGAAGCTATCGGGAATAGTTGTTACGCGATACTACCCTCATTTGAGGATGGTGATCTATTCTCGGTGAATGGCACTTACTCTAAGATTGCTCAACAACTCGCTGGTGATCCGCTTGTTGTTTTGCTTTCCTGGGAGGAGCTGATGATAATGAGTACAGGTACAAAAATCACCCTAGTATAAACCTTTGGGGATGGGTAGAGCCTTGACTTCATGACAACGACCCTTTGACCCCATGTTTTTTCTATGTTTTTGTGTGCTGCATTCATGCATTCATTTAATAAAACATTAAAACATTCAAAAAACTTCTCTTCTAGTCTCTCTGTTTTTCAAATTAAACTGAGATTGTGATTGTAAATATCAGAGAAAAGGATTGCACTAATGGATTTCGGTAGAAGGAGAATTCATAGTTATACCTTCAAGGTTCCAAAGCTAGAGGATTTAAGAAGGTTAGCAAGGATGATCACAAACCCAGAGGCTTTCAGAGCCGAGCACGGAGGTTTGCTACCACTGTTAAGAGTCCATATGATTGAGGGAATCATGGATGCGCTCATTCAGTTTTATGATCCAGTTTATCACTGTTTCACATTCCTGGATTACCAGCTCGCACCAACGCTGGAGGAGTATTCTCATCTGATTGATCTACACATTACTGATCAAGCTCCATTTTCTGGACTGGAAGAAATTCCAAAGAATCAGACCATTGCAAGAGCAATTCATTTGGACAAGTTTGAAGTTAGGATTCAAATAACTACCAAGGGTGGCATCCAAGGTTTGCCAGCCCAGTTCTTGACAAAGAAGGCCCTGTATTTTGCCAGTATAGGAAACTTGATTGCTTTTGAAAGCGTCTTTTTCTTGCTCACCTACGGGTTATTTTTGTTTCCCAACATCAATAACTTCGTTGATATCAACTCCATTAAGGTTTTTCTCATTGGAAACCCTGTGCCGACTTTGCTCGCAGATGCGTATCATTCTGTACACTTGGGAAATTTGTACAGCGGAGGGGAGATCACATGCTGTGTACCTCTGCTTTACAAATGGTTTATCTCTCACTTGCCCAAGTCTGCTGCTTTTTGGGATTGTAAGAGTGCCTTACGTTGGTCGCAGAAGATCATGTCCCTTACCAACTATGATATAGATTGGTGTAATAGGATCTATGATGGAATCAGGATCATTCACCATTGTGGAAACTTCCCTAACGTACCCCTTATAGGAACTAAGAGAGGAATCAACTATCATCCAGTTCTCGTTCATCGTCAATTTGGATACCCGATGAGACACGTCCCATGGGGTGTTCATCTGGAAGGTCTTTTCTTCAAAGAAGGAGAAAATGACAGAGCACTAAAGACGGAAATAGTGCACGCTTGGAAGCATGTTCATAAGAAAGGACGAGAGTCTCTAGTAAAACCGGACTATGTCTCGGTGGAGCCTTATCTCCATTGGGTACAAACTAGAGCTCTCAAGCTAAATATGCCTTATCCTCGTTACGGGGTTCTTCCGCCAAAGGAATCTGTCATGTACTTCATGACGGAAACTAAAAAACTTCAGGTTACTCTCAACAAAGTTCAAAAGGAGAGAAGGTCTTGGAAGAACAAGTACCGTACCCTCAACGTAGAGTGCATCAAAATACAGTAATTACTGAAAGATAAGGATGCTCTGATTGAAATTTTGGAGCAACATGCTGTGGATAATCAGGATAACCAAAGGAATTTGCTCGCTCCTTTCACCTGGAAAAGGAATGACAACCCGACAACGGCCCAAGAGCCCCGGTCAAAGAAAAGGAAGATACCAGAATCAGCACCCGATTTCTCTTCAGAGAGGACTCGGGACCCATTAGTTTAGGTTTCTGTTTCTGCACCTTGTAATCTACTATATTTCCATTTCTGTAATCCTTTGAATTCAATAAAAAAAGGGTTTTCCCACCGTTTGATATTTGCAATCTAATTGTCTAAGTTTATTTTGATTAAACCTTAAACAATTAATATAATCATTGCATTCATCATTCTCACATCGCGTATTCTTCTTACCTACGAATCTCACATTTGTGTCTCGGTTCTAGAGTCAAACTGTCTCATTCGTATAATACTCGGGCCAATCGTCAGAAAAAGATGGATGATCTTGAGGAAGAAAACAGAGAGTTGAAGAAAGAGATCTACGCTCTGAGAGAGAATATGAGGAAGCTTCGTAACGACATGCAAGCCATGGCAGAAGCTCAGCTACAAAGAACTGTGATCTCAGAGATCACCTCAACGCCCATAGTGGAGAAGTATGATCCTAGGTATCAAATACTGAAAGATCGTCCTTGGGGCATGCCTGTTAACTATATCCCGGAAGGATATGTTTCGCCGATCACTGAAGATCAGGGAATCACAACAGAAGCCGCTGGGCCTGAAGGTTACAAACTTTGGGAAAGCGAAGATGCCAGAGGCATACTGAAGACTCCTGAAGGTTACAAACTTCAGGAGACGCCAAGATTCGCTATCCTAGTCACGGTACCACCCCCTGTGGTGCACACTGTCCCAGAAGGACAGATTCCACAGACACCTTCTGGTAAGAAGGAAACTATGTTTGACAGAATGGAGGAATTCCAGGAGCAGTTCTTGGAAATGCAGAAGGAGCTGCAAGCCATTCGCGGTCAGGATCTATTTGGAAAGGACGCCGCAGATCTCTGCTTGGTCCCAAATGTGAAAGTTCCGCACAAATTTCAAGTGCCCGACTTTGAAAAGTACAAGGGTAACTCTTGCCCTCAAAGCCATCTGGTGATGTACGCCCGGCGGATGTTAGCTCTGACGGAAAATCAGGACCTACTGATTCATTACTTTTAGGATAGTTTAACCGGTGCCGCATTAAAATGGTACATGGGTTAAAACCGTGCCACGATCAGTACATTCAGAGATCTTGGCACTGCCTTCGTCCAACAATACAAATACAATTTGGACATGGCACCCGACAGAGATCAACTCAGATCGATGTCACAAAAGGACAAGGAAACCTTTAAGGAGTACGCTCAAAGGTGGCGTGAGATTGCCGCTCAAATTTGTCCACCTCTGGAGGAAAAAGAGATGACAAAGATCTTCTTAAAGACCTTAAGCTCATTTTACTATGACCGAATGGTAGCCAGTGCGCCCAGTGACTTCACTGAAATGGTCGGCATGGGCGTACGTCTTGAGGAAGCTGTCTGAGAAGGACGTTTGGTAAAAGACACTGGATCGACGAGAGGTACTAAAAAATACGGTAGTGCTCTCCCTAAGAATAAAGAGAAAGATATTGGGAATATCTCTCTCGGAAAGAAAAGGCGACGTTATCAACCAGTAGCAGTTGTAACTCCTGCTACTGGCCCTGTGCCTATTCCTACGTATCAACCTCAGGTTGCGCAAAGCCAACCTAATCAGCAAAGGACACAACAGCCTCTTCAGCAGGCTCGTCCTCCATACAACAACAACCGTACAACACGACCACCAGGATTTGATCCTATACCCGTGTCGTACGCAGAGCTGTTTCCATTACTACTGGCTAAGGGGCACATTCAGACTAAATCTCCTCTTACAGTACCAGAAAATCCGCCTTTTTGGTTTAAGGTGGATCAAACTTGCCCTTACCATCAAGGAGGATCAGGGCATAACATAGAGACTTGTCTCAATTTCAAGTCCGACGTGCAAAAACTTGTTAGGAGTGGGGTCTTATCCTTCAAGGATACGAATCCCAATGTTCTCACGAACCCGCTGCCTCAACATGAGAAAGCTGCAGTCAATCTGATTGAGAGAGAGACTAACAATGTCTATCAAATTCACGATGTACTCTTATTGAGGACCAATCTGGTCAAGATGCATTGTAGACAGAGTGGATATGGCCATGTGCCACCTCATAATTATCACCAGTGTGATATCTGCTCTAAAGAAAATCAAGGATGTTCTGTGGTGCAAGCAGCCCTACAGGAACCAATGGATCTCGGGTGGATCCAAGAGCACCGAGTTCGTGGAGTTAACATGGTCTACACGAATTCTAACATCATTCAGAACCACGATATCCGTGCAATGAATGCCAACTTGGTGGCGATGCACTCAAGGCAAAGCCAGTATCATAATCTGCCGCGGCACAATTACAGTTCCTGTTTGATTTGCTCGGTAAACAAACAGGGATGCTCTTTCATACAGGAGGCCCTCCAGCGTCAGATGGATCTTGGATGGATCCAAGACTACCATGATAGGAATCCCTATCAAATCAATATGGTTCAGATCTTCGATATTCGCGTGATGAATACCAACCTGGTAGAGTTACATGCTGAGCAGGTCCGACTCGGATTCTTAATATCACATGACTATCAAAACTGTAAAGCAGGTTGCAAAAACGATCGAGGTTGTACCCTTGTCCAGGAGGCACTTCAGCACTTGTTAAATCACTGGTGGATGCCAATTTATATGGATGAAGATACTCAGCAAATTAGTATCAGTAACAGGAATCCTACTCGGTGTCAGAGTCAGGATGTCTGATCTGTGGAAGCTAACCTAGTAAGGTTACATTGTATTCAAAGTGGGCGTGGCCAGGTGCCACCACACAACTATGAACGTTGCGGCGTCTGTTCGGAAAGTAACCAAGGGTGTTACTTTGTGAGAGCAGCTCTTCAGGGTCAGGTCGATCGTGGAGAAATTCGTCCATATCCGGGTTCTGGACCCATCAATTGGTCGCCGAACTACCTTGCCGATCAAGTCGAGGATGTTGTCACGATCTCTGGTCATCATAGGACCAGGGATGTTTTTGCCATTATCCCTCTACTTGACGAATCTAAAGTTCCCAACCGAGAACGGATCGAGATTAATTATGACGGTCAGAAAAATCAGAGGGCTCCCGTAGTCATCTATCTGTCGGGACCAACACCATATGAATCAACTAAGGCTATCCCTTACAAATACGGTGCAATGACAATTGAAAATGGAAAGGAAATTCCATTACCATCCGTTGTGAATATTGCAGACATCAGTCGCGTAACACGGAGTGGTAGAATCTTCAACCGAGGAGTTGGAGAACCTAACAAGGAAAAGGAACTTCAGACAGAAACTCCTGATCCACCAGTCGGTCAATCCAGTAATCCCGACCTTTCGAAAAATAATGATGAGATGCTGAAGCTCATCCAAAGGAACGAATATAACATTGTCGATCAACTGTTACAAACTCCTTCAAAGATCTCGGTATTATCGCTATTACTCAGTTCAGAAGCCCACAGGGAGGCTCTACAGAAAGTCTTGGAGCAAGCCTTTGTGGAACAGGATGTAACAATCAGACAGTTTGATAGCATTGTCTCTAACATCACTTCCTGCAACAATTTGGGATTTAGTGATGAGGAATTACCCGAAGAGGGTCGCCGTCATAACATGGCGCTCAACATTACAGTTAACTGCCAGGCCGATGCTTTAGCCAGTGTACTGGTAGACACAGGGTCAGCCCTGAATGTTATACCGAAGCCCACTTTGATGCAATTATCATTCAAAGGCCCTCCGATGAGAATCAGCGAGGTCGTCGTCAAAGCATTCGACGGATCCAGAAAAATAGTTATCGGCGAAGTTGATCTTCCCATAACTATAGGTCCTCACACTTTCCAAGTCACTTTCCAGGTCATGGACATCCGGGCAACGTATAGTTGTTTATTAGGAAGACCTTGGATACATCAGGCTGGAGCGGTTACTTCAACCCTCCACCAAAAGCTAAAGTTCGTTCAGAACGATCAACTTGTCACAGTCTGTGGAGAACATGCCTTGCTCGTGAGTAACTTATCATCATCTACTTGTGTTGAACCCGAGGAGGTTATTGGAACTCAGTTCCAAGCACTGTCGGTAAGCAAGAACAATCAGTTCAGAGGAGGAACCTCGATTTCCTCATATAATGATGCTATTAAAGCGGTCGAGAGTACCGATACAACAGGATGAGGACAGCTTGTCATTCCTACTGATAATAAAATAAAGAAGGGTCTTGGTTTTTCTGCAACCTGTACCCAGACAGCTGCCAACGATGAAAGTCTTCATCCCCTTCAAAACTTCTTCCATAGTGGAGGTTTTCTTCACCCGGTGTCTCAAGCAGTACATGCTATCAATGAGGAAGATCCCTCCGACACATATGAAGAATGGAAGTCCTATCTGAATGAGGACGGTTATATGTTTCAGGAAGAGGTGCCTACGTCATTTTGCTATCCTGCACAGAGTCCGAGATTTATACCAAGGTCAGACGCGAAATAATCTATGGAGATTGTGATCCGGAAGGATGTCGTGCTCCGCCAAATTCATTAGAGGAAGACACTCTGATGAAAGAGAACTTTGACCACAATTACTATGGCCCAATGGATGGTCTGCCAATGTGGCAGCCCTACCCAGGAAACTTGGGGCAAGAGAGTCAGCCGAACAATGAAAATCAGCTGACCATCATTGAACAGAATACCTGTGTCCCCACCATGTCATGGGATCAACACTCAGGTCATTCAGAAACTACTCAACATGAAGATGAATTTGCAACGTTTGCAGGACTTGAATTCATCAACTATGCTTTTCCTGAGGTCAACGTCATCGAGAGGGATGACTCCTCCAGTTCGAAAGAAGTGTGGGACACCTTGGGACAACCGAGTGGGAAATACGACTATATGGTCAAGTACACCGCTCCTGAAAGCTCTCGTATCAGGCTCGAAGATATCCAGCCTACTGGATGGGGAGATACAGCTGAGAGTACAAATGCTATGCAAAATACAACTGAGGAATTCTCCTACGACAATTCTGCTTGGGAGACAGATTCCAATGATCCTGCTCCACCAGAAATCAGCGTTATTTCTGAAGGCAAATCAAGGAAAGTGCCAGACTTTGTGATTCACCGAGGAGTTCGCCGCCAATGGGTTGTCGTCGAGGTTCCGAAGATCATTCATCAGTCAAAGTAATTGTCATCTTTAACCTTTCACCCTGCCCAGGTGAAACAGATGTTTTGATAGGGCTCGCTTTCTGTAAATTTTCCCTCTTCGCTTCGCCCAAAGCGACAGAGTTTTGTTTTATAGGGCTGTAGTTTCAAGAATTGACTTGTTCATTAATAAAATAACGTCGTTCTGTAATTTCCGCATTTATTGATGTTTTCTCTTTTTGCTTTTTCAGAAAATGGTAATCCTAAAAAAACAATTCAAATAAAAACAAGCAGTAAAATAAAAACACTGCACACACTTGCATTTTCTCTATCTCTTCTAAACACGAATCATCACGTCATGCAGATTGCTTGTTTTAAACCCCGTTGAAGCATATGAACCGATGCTTTCTCCCAACTTTGAGTTCCCGGTATTCGAGGCTGAAGAAGAAAATGACGACAAAATTCCAGAAGAGATCTCTCGACTACTCAGACAAGAGGAAAGGTCCATTGAACCTCACAAAGAGCCGTTGGAAACGGTAAACTTGGGTTCAGAAAAAGAGAGAAAAGAAATCAGGATTGGGGCACTGCTCAGTCCAACTGCCAAAGAGAGTTTGATAAAGCTTCTCAAAGAATTCCCCGATGTATTTGCTTGGTCCTATCGGGATATGCCAGGGTTGGATACCAGCATCGTGGAACATCACTTACCGTTGAGATCGGAATGTCCGCCAGTAAAGCAAAGGTTGAGACGCAGTCACCCAGACATGGCCATCAAAATCAAAGAGGAGGTACAGAAACAAATTGACACGGGTTTCCTCGCCACATCTGAATATCCTCAATGGTTAGCCAACATCGTACCCGTTCCCAAAAAGGACGGAAATGTCAGAATGTGTGTGGACTACAGGGATCTAAACAAGGCTAGTCCAAAGGATGACTTTCCTTTACCACACATTGACATGCTGGTAGACAGCACAGCAAAGTTCAAAATTTTCTCCTTCATGGATGGATTCTCGGGCTATAACCAGATCAAAATGGCGCCGAAAGACATGGAGAAAACTTTGTTCATTACCCCATGGGGCACCTTTTGTTACAAGGTAATGCCGTTCGGTTTAAAGAATGCCGAGGCAACCTATCAAGGGGCCATGACTACTCTGTTTCATGACATGATACACAAAGAAATCGAGGTATATGTCGATGATATGATTGTAAAATCTAAGACATAAGAGGAGCATGTGACCCACCTGTCGAAACTATTCGAGCGTTTGAGGAAATACAAACTCCGCTTGAATCCTAACAAGTGCACCTTCGGTGTCCGTTCAGGGAAACTCTTAGGGTTCATCGTCAGCTAGAAAGGAATTGAGGTTGATCCTGACAAGGTCAAGGCCATTCAAGAAATGCCTTCTCCGAAAACTGAAAAACAAGTCAGAGGATTCTTGGGACGTTTGAATTACATCTCCAGATTCATATTCCTCATGACCGCGACCTGTGCGCCAATTTTCAAATTACTCAAAAAGAACCAGGATTGCGTTTAGTCAGAAGATTGCCAAACCGCCTTCGATAGTATTAAGGAATATCTGTTGAATCCTCCGATTCTATCACCTCCAGTGGAAGGAAGACCACTGATCATTTACCTCACAGTCCTGGAGGACTCAATGGGATGTGTACTTGGCCAACAAGACGAAACCAAACGGAAAGAGTCTGCCGTTTACTATTTGAGCAAGAAATTCACCGACTGCGAAACTCGGTACACGATGCTTGAAAAAACTTGTTGCGCTTTGGCTTGGGCAGCCAAACGTCTTCGCCAATACATGATTTGTCATACTACTTGGTTAATCTCCGAAATGGATCCAATCAAGTACGCCTTCGAAAAGCCTGCTCTCACGGGAAGAATTGCCCGTTGGCAGATGTTGTTATCAGAATATGACATAGAGTACCACGCTCAGAAAGCCGTTAAAGGAAGTATTTTAGCCGATCATTTGGCTCATCAACCGATTGACGATCAGGAATCAATCGGGTTTGACTTCCCAGATGAAGATGTCATGTATCTAAAAATGAAAGATTGCGATGAACCGCTACCCGGTGAAGGGCCAGAACCAGGTTCCCAATGGGGATTTATCTTTGATGGAGAAGTTAATCATTACGGAAACGGAATTGGGGCAATCATTGTTACCCCTCAGGGTACCCACATTCCTTTCACCGCTCGACTTACGTTCAAATGTACGAACAACGAGGCCGAATACGAAGCTTGTATCATGGGTCTTGAAGAAGCAATTGATTTAAGGATCAAAAACTTGGACGTATACGGCGACTCAGCTCTGGTTATCAATCAGATAAAAGGAGATTGGAACACATACCAATCAGGATTGATTCCTTACAAAGACTATGCAAGAAGGTTGTTACCCTTCTTTAACAGAGTCGAGTTTCATCATATCCCTCGTGAGGAGAATCACATGGCTGCTGCATTAGCCACTCTCTCTTCCATGATTAGTGTAGGTCAATGGAATGACATACCTAAGATCGACATAATGCGCCTTGAAAGGCCCGCTTACATCTTCACGATTGAAGCAGTCATAGAGGACAAACCTTGGTATCGCGATATCAAATGCTTCCTTCAGAAACAAGAGTACCCACCTGGGGCATCCAGGAAAGATAGGAAAACCCTCAGAAGATTGGCTGGAAGCTTCTTCCTGAGCGGTGACACTCTCTATAAGAGAAATTTTGACATGGTCTTGCTCCGATGCGTAGACAAACCAGAAGCAGACATGCTTATGAAAAAAATTCATGAAGCATCCTTTGGCACTCATGCCAACGAACATACAATGGGGAGAAAAATTCTAAGAACAGGGTACTATTGGTTGACCATGGAATCCGACTGCTACAAGTACATGAGGAGGTGTCACAAGTGTCAGATATACTCCGACAAAATTCATGTACCGTCATCACATCTCAAAGTTCTTTCTTCCCCATGGCCATTTTCCATATGGGGAATCGACATGATTGGCATGATTGAACCTAAGGCTTCAAACGGACATCGGTTCATTCTAGTAGCCATTGACTATTTCACCAAGTGGGTCGAAGCAGCGTCATTCGCCAATGTAACCCGACAAGTGGTGGTCCGATTTATCAAAAACAATATCATCTATCATTATGGTGTTCCAAGCAAGATCATTACTGAAAATGGATCTAACTTGAACAACAAGATGATGAAGGAGTTGTGCGCTGAGTTCAAGATCGAACACCATAACTCATCTCCCTACCGACCCAAGATGAACAGAGCAGTAGAAGCGGCTAACAAGAACATCAAGAAGATCGTTCAAAATATGGTTGTAACCTACAAAGATTGGCACGAAATGCTACCCTTTGCTCTTCACGGTTATCGAACATATGTACGCACTTCAACAGGGGCAACCCCTTTCTCTCTAGTGTATGGCATGGAAGCAGTGCTCCCCATAGAAGTAGAGATCCCGTCAATCCGAGTATTGATGGAAGCTAAGCTCACCGAAGCTGAATGGTGTCGAAGCCAACACGACGAATTGAATCTGATCGAGGAGAAGCGAATCACGACACTATGCCATGGTCAGTTGTATCAACAGAGAATGAAGAGGGCGTTTGACAAAAAGGTCCGACCTCGCGTCTTCAGGAAAGGAGACCTCGTGCTCAAGAAGATACAGTCATTTCTCACTGATTCGCGAGGTAAATGGACTCCGAATTATGATGGCCCCTATGTGGTCACGAAAGCTTTCTCATGCGGCGCCTTGAGATTTGCAACCATGGACGGAGAGGAATTTACCTACCCCACGAATGTTGATGTAGTCAAGAAATACTTCGCCTAAACTTAAAAAAAAACGTCTCGGTGGATTGAAAACCCGAAAGGGCGGTCCAGGAAAAAGTTAGAGACATAAAAAGAAAAAAATCATCCCGGTGGATTGGAAACATCACAGTACAATCTAGGCAAAAATTAGGGATAATGGCAAGTAACTATGTTCAACAGAGGCAGGTCCCTCAGCAGCAGTTACACCATCCATCAGAGGAAAACTCCAGTTAAGGTCATCTTCGACAGAAGCTCAGGATGTCCCAAATTCAAAGTTGGTAGAAGGATAGTGGTCGTTATGTTTCAACGTAGCCCTTTTCCCTGTAAATTACCATTTTCTAACTTTGTATATACTCTTTGGAATCACGCGTTTGGCTGATCTCCATCTTATCAATAAAATTTGAGCCCTTGTGCTTTTGTTTGTAATTCTTATTTGTTTTAGCTTTACAGAACGACGTTGTTAATATGATTAACGATTCTTGAAATAAAACAAAAATGAATTTACTTGTTAAAACTTTTTCTTCTTTTAAATTAAAGACGGCAATTTCTTTTGACTGTTGAACATCAAAAGAGCATCAACCGCTTCTCCAGAAGTAAACGAACTTCAAAGTGCAGAATCAAAGTACTCCTTCTAACCCAGTACGCCTGAATGAAGGGATCAACTGTGTCAGAGACCTTGTTTCCTCTGACACGTCTCGGCCGAGTTCTCATCTCCTAAGCCCGACCAACTTAGTTCCCAACAGGGACTATCTCTCCTAAGCAAGGTGGAATTGCTATCTTGAACCAGCGGTACTTCTTCGCCCTGCAATGGCCGAGTATCCAGTTGTGTTCACCTGTCAGTTTGTATGTCGCGTCAGTTTTGTCAGCATAAACATACATGCATCATTGCATTATCGATTTGCATTCACATTTCATATTGCATCGCTATCACTCTAGTCGGTATTGTCCCCTAGTGATGAAAGTCCTCTCAATCGAGTTGTCAGCCCTTTCCTCATCAGGAAGTGTTACGTCTGAACAATCTCTCTCCTCCAGTTTTATTTCTGGATTGAAGTTGGGTCCTCGACCACTTTGATAACTTGAACCTCTGAAAGACTAGAGAGCCATCAGTTAACATCACTCTTCGCCATTGAAGATGATATCCTTGTTTTCCCGGATTAAAGAAAATCCCGAGAGAAAGCCTCCTAAGCAGAGATTTGGCAGTACAGCTGCCTTTCTCCGAAAGACCGCTGATGAAAAGGTCATAGGCACCTCAAAATTGGAGCCCATAATGTGGCGTTTCTCCGGGAAGATCCCGAGAAAAGTATGATGTAAGACCCCAAACGAATACAGTCTCTCAAGGGACTCGCATTCCCCGAGTAGAGTCAACAAATGGCATCTCCAACAGAGAAGTTTGTACACCTCTACAACTCAGACGACTGGGTTCCCCAGCAAGTCTGACATCAAAACTTTTTCCACTCAAATGGCATCTCCCCAGGAAAATTCGACGAGAAGTTTGAAGGAAAGCCGCTACGAATAGCGTCCCTTGTCAGTAAAGTTTATTGACGAAAGAAACTAAGACCAGTTCCTTGGTAGGAAACCAGGATCGAGGGGAAGTTTACATCAGAAACTAAGACCAGTTCCTGGGTAGGAAACCAGGATCGAGGGGAAGTTTATTTTAGAAACTGAGACCAGTTCCTTGGCTGAAGACCAGGATCGAGGGGAAGTTTACCTTTTCTAAGCATCATTGCTTAGCTAAAGAAGATGAATGCGTAAGCTACCATTCATAACCACCATCAAAATTTCGGGTATTCCGATATTTAATCCTCTTGCACCCCGAATGCCCGAATACCTTCGTCATTCACACCTTCGTGTCCCAGGAGGATTAAATAGGGGCATCTGTCATACACCAAATTTTGACCACTAATATTTCCCATCATTGGGAAAATCATCATCACAATATGGATGGGTCATCATACTTCACCAGTCTCCCCAAAGATGGGTGAGCATCCACTACAATCAAGAATTAGGGTTTCAAGCCCTCTCAGAGTTCTTAGACATAAGATCAATCAAGGAATGACATGATCTTCAACTTGTCTAACCTCTTAAACACCTACAATGGATCAAAAGGACTCCCACTTCAAGGATCAAGCACAAAGCTGCTCCCTTCTAGGTGGATCAAGTCTCAAGATCGACAGTGTCACCAAATTAGGGTTTTGGTCGACCAGGGCCTCCAGATGAAAATTTTTATCTGGGCACAAGCCAATGATCCAAAACATAACCTAATATACTTCATGGGACCTCATGGAACCAATCATCAAGTCAATTTTGCCTCAGGGGATGCATTCATCAAAAATCAGGAATTAGGGTTTCTTGACCTAATTCACCCTTAAGTTGACTTTTATGGCAAATCATGAGCCAAGACCTCAAGAGAGGGTTTGAGGGTCTCCAATGAACTATATTGATCCATTTGCAATAATGGATTAATCTAAGAGGCTTGAGCAATAAGTTTCAATTTCATCTGCACCACAGTTAGGGTTTTAAGGAAAAAGTCAACTGTAACTTTGACTTTTGACCAGGACATGCTCCCAAGCCCTATGACATGATTCAATATACCCTATGACACCCATGGAATATGTCCATCAAGTTTGATTTAGGTCAAGGACATGATTTCATGAAGAATTGCACAGTTTGGAATTCATCTAATAAAAAGTCAACTGTGCACAAAAGTCAACTTTGACTTTTTGAGATTTTTCACCAAAATGGACTTTTAACCCTAAAATGATGTTAATGTATGATTTGAATCATCATTCATCAAGAAAAATCAAGAAAAGTTGGATAACTTGTAAAAGGGGTAACCATAAAAAACTTAGAAAATTTTCTAAGTTAAAAATAAAGTGGTTAGGGTACCAACTTTGGAGGACCATAACTCCTAAACCACAAAGCCATTTTCTCCCATCCAAGGCTTGATTTGTAGATCTCATTTCCCTCTACAAAAACTTCAACTAGACCTAATTCCAATTCATTGTGGATTTTGAGTTATGGAGTAATCAAAATCAAGAAAAGTAACTTTGTTCCAACACTTAGTGAAAATTTCACTAAGTTAGATTTTACCCTACTTTTTGCCAAATGTAGGGGGATTTTTCACTTGGATTCAAAAGAGATCAAAACCAAACATGTTCAAACAGTTGTTGTATCGTGTAAGGGCTTTCCAAAATGGCCAAGAACATTACCAAATTCCATTTGAGTCATGAGATATGACATTGGAAAGTTGCCTTGCTGAAATCTGCCAAGGCAAGGCAGAATTTGCATTTTTGCTCGATTTGCCAAAATCTGCCAAATCCAAATGCTCTTATCCACTTGGACACCTCAGAGGATTGAATCTAAAGGGGACAATCACTGAGCCAAGCCTCCAAAGTCTTTGGAACAAGAAATAGCATGTTGAACCTAGGATTGCCAAAATAGGGACAAGACTCCAATTTTGGATTGGAGCATTCAATGGAAGCATCAAGGTGGCATGGACTGGGCCATTCTCAACTGAATTCAGTCAAGACTTATCCAAGACCAAGGGAACCAGCAGCCTGTGCCCTAACCTCTAGTCAATGGCTAGAGGAGACTTGGATTTTCATTTGCCAACATTGGCCAAACCTACTCAGCAGTTGCCATTCACTATTCCTTGCAAAACAAACTTGGTCTACTATAAATAGAGCTCAATTGTGATCAGTTTGAGTACACCAAAGCCATCAAACAGATGCTATCCTCAAAATCTCTTCTTTCACTCCAATTTTGCCTTCCAAAGCAAGTCACTATCGGGTTTTGAGTTTGAGAGCTTTTCCAATCAAACCAATCACACACACACCTCATATACATCATATGTGAGCTGATCAAACACTTAAACAACAACTGGAACACTGATTTCTCAGAATCACCAGTCAATTGCTCAAGGTTTTAACCAAAGTGCAGTTGAGATGCCATGAAGTGATCCAGCCATTCTCAGTCAAGTCCAAGCATTCAAACACACTCCATAGGGTGTAGGGAAGCTGTTCAGATCATCACAACTCATCTGTAACACCTCCAACTCAAAAATCAATTTGCTCTTGCTGTCACGACCTAGAGGTAAGCTTAAACTTGGTCATCTCTCAATCTATGCATATTTCCTCGCACAATACTTTTGCCAAATGTTAATAATCATGCATGGAATGTTTCCCCTCAATTAATTGCATTGTTTGAATCGTGTATCAAAAATCCTAGCCTTCATGCAGAAATTAGGGTTCTTAAGGATTTTTCATGATTTCTTGTTATATTTTTAATTTAAATGAAATTAAATACCATGGACATGATCGTGAGGTTGAAACGAGTTGATTGGTATGTGGATTGCATGATATAATTAGGTATTCAGTGAGATTGGAGAGAAAATGCAAATCTGGGCAAGCCCAGAACACGCGCGTGTTCTGGGTGTTCTTGGCGCCATTTCTTTCAAATTCAAATATTTGAATTTTGTGATTTTATTTAATTGATTCAAAAATTAATTTCTCTCTGAGTTTTAATGATTTTGAGTTGATTCTTTTTTTAATAATTCACAAAAATGTTAAAATATTTTATTTTCCCAAAAAATCCCAAAAATATTATTTATTTCATATAATTGATATTTTTGCAAAGAATTAATGTTTTAATTGTTTTTGACATTTAAAATATTTTTTCCACCTTGATTTTGCAACTTTTAATGCCTTCTAATTATTTTGTAGGTCAATACTTAATTTTTGAAGCATTAATCCAAGATCACAATTTGTTTTCCTATGTTAAACAATTTTGATCATTTTAATTGAATTTTTATTCAATTAAAAAACATTTTTGAAAACAAATTAGGGTTTTTGGATTAATTCAACCCTCATAAATCATTTTCAAAACACTTTGGGCCTCTGATAGAGTGTAAGACCCAATCCTTTTTTTTACCAAATCATTTTTGGGCCTCAGTGCATTGTATAAGTCCTGATACCGTCAAAAACCAACGGCGCGATCGTCGCCTTTTGAAAAATAACCATGGGCCTCTCCTTGAGCTATAAGACCCATTCAAACTTTTTAGGCCTCTAATAGAGTGTAAGACCCAATCCTTTTTTTGACCAAATCATTTTTGGGCCTCAGTGTATTGTATAAGTCCCAATACCGTCAAAAACAAATGGCGCGATCGTCGCCTTTTGAAAAATAACCTTGGGCCTCTCCTCGAGCTATAAGACCCATTGGGCCTCTAATAGAGTGTAAGACCCAATCCTTTTTTTGACCAAATCATTTTTGGGCCTCAGTGCATTGTATAAGTCCCGATACCGTCAAAAACCAACAGCGCGATCGTCGCCTTTTGAAAAATAACCATGGGCCTCTCCTTGAGCTATAAGACCCATTCAAACTTTTTGGGCCTCTAATAGAGTGTAAGACCCAACCCCCTTTTAACCAAAATCACTTTGGGCCTCAGATATCGTATAAGCCCCTATGCGTTAAAAGGAAATCTCGGCGCGATCGCCATTTCAAACGGAAAAATCATCTGGGCCTACCCTCGTGTTATAAGCCCCACTCTTTTTCTTTAAACTATTTGGGCCTCTTGAGAGAGTGTAAGACCCATCCCTTTGTACAGAAAACAATTTTTGGGCCACAGTCACTTGTATAAGTCCCTCTGTACAAATTCAAACAGTGCGCTCACTGATAAAACCCTGGGCCTCTCCTTGAGCTGTAAGCCCCAAATCTTTCTTTTTCAAAGCACTTTCTCCTTTGATTTTGAATATACTGTTGTTTTCAATCTTTCTTTGTTGAACAACTAACCAAACAGCATGGAAGCTTTACAACCGAGTAAGTGGTTATCGCTTTCATTTACCGCTTTCATATACATATAATTGTATTGTGGGGCTGTTTCGCTGTAAGTCTTCTTTCATAAACTCATATCAACTGTGTAATAATAGTATAGATATTTAGAGTTTTCCTAGCAACTACGTCTAGCATTAAGCTCGTTGATCACTCTTAGAAATAGTCAAAACTAGATCCCCATAGGATTACCAGACACACTCTTCCCTCCTCTTGGGGTTAAACAATATGGAGATATGAAAGGCAGCATTCTCTGTGAACCCTTTCATAGACTGTCACTCGTAGAAGTTGTCAAAGAAACTCTATTCCCCAGAGATGATCTTTTCTCCGTGAATGGCATCTCTTGAGTTTCTTCCAAATTCTTGAACTTTCCTGGCTTGATCTATTCTCGGTGAATGGCATGTCTTGAACTTCTCGGGATTTGGGGACCCACAGACTTCTTAAAAGCACTTGTCAAGAAACTCTACTCCCCATAGATGATCTTTTCTCCGTGAATGGCATCTCTTGAGTTTCTTCCAAATTCTCGAACTTTCCTGACTTGATCTATTCCTTGTGAATAGCTTGCCTTGAATTTCTCGGGGTTTGGGGACCTATCGGCTTCTTAAAAGCATCGGCCTCCTCTTGGGCATCGTACAAGGACCCACAGGCTTCCTAAAAGCAACCTAGCCTCCTCTTGGGCTTAGTACAAGGACCCGCCGGCTTCTTAGAAGTATTCACAGCCTCCTCTTAGGCTTTGTATAATGATCTCTTCCTCCGGGAATGATAGCCTCCTCTTGGGCATCGTACAAGGACCCGTCGGCTTCTTAAAAGTTTCCAGCCTCCTCTTGGGCTTCATACAAATTGTCCCGACGACTTCCTAGAGGTATAGGAACAGAAATTAGTCATCTGCATAGAACAGTCCTTTCATAGAGTCTACTACTGTTTCTCAAAGCACAGTACAAAAGATGACACTCTAGACACGGACAGTCTAATCTCCTTGAGTCTCAAAGACATTCTCAAGCGACCCCTTCGTTAAATAGGAAGGAAACCCGTAGACTCGGACAGTCTCAATACCCTTTGGATTTCCCACTTCCTTAAAGAACAGGAAATATCCTTGGTCCTCGAATCAAATCCTCGAGTACAGTGTTGCTCATATAAGAACTGATTTTCTCTTTAACAATCAGTCTACTGGACCTGTCACTTAACTGAAACAGTAATCATAGCCTCCTCTTAGGCTTTGTATAATGATCCTTCTCCAGTGAAGTCAGCCTCCTCTTAGGCTTTGTATAATAATCCTACTCCCGTGAAGTTAGCCTCTCTCTTGGGCTTTGTACAATGATTCTCCCCAGCGGGGTCAAACAACCTTTAGCCTCCATCTCGGGCTTTGTACGAGATACAAAGACTCCCTCGTTGAGACAATCACCCCTTTCGCCTCCATCTCGGGCTTTATACGAGATACAAAAAGGTTCTTATTTGAGCCAAACAAATTTCATCCTCCATCTCGGGCTTCATACGAGATACAAAAAACTCTCCTGTTGAGTCAAATAGCCTCCATCTCGAGCTTTATACGAGATACCAAAAGATTCCCTCGTTGAGTCAAAAACCTTTTAGCCTCTCTCTCGGGCTTTGTACGAGACACATATTAGCCTCCTCTTAGCCTTTGTATAAGAAAACCACTGGTTGATCCAATCAACCTTTTAGCATCAAAGTTGTGCCTCGTTCACAGTACACAAACATCAACAACTCCTTCCCCTCCATCTAATTGCTATAAGCGGCAAGCCTCTGGATCATCTACATCCATGCCACTGTCCCTCTTTTAGCATGAGAAATTCCTAAGGAAAGATAGCGTTGCTCTAAACTGAGTTAAAATCTTCTCCTTCAAGTTAAAATCACCTTTAAAGGAAATTATGGCATTGCCGGATTCACAAATCCCGGTTAAAGTAATTCTCCTTTATAAACAGTCGTAACAGACAAAACCCTCTTTAGAGATGACAAATTCTCTCTAAGGTCAACACTTTTAGCTTCACATCTTGGGCTTTAAACAAGATACAAATAAACCCTTCAGCTTCACATCTTGGGCTTTGAACAAGATACAAATCACCTTTCGCTTCACGTCTTAAGCTTTGAACAAGACACCAAAACACCCATTTGCTCCCATAGAATTGGAGGAACTATGAACGCTCTGATTTCCCTATTTCGGTAAACGGGAATACGTAGGCATAAGATTGAAAGAAAAATCTTAGCGAGCACACTAAACAAAAACCCAAAATCCCATACTTTCATATATATCCGTCCTAACATCTCAACCAATAGCCTAAAGCACCCCCTCGTCAACAAAATAACCGAGGAAAAACCCCGAATCTTTGTAGCATCTGTAAACCAACAGTTTTGACTGTTTAATCTCAGTATGCAAGCAGGGTTAATTGGAGACATCTATTTCCCTTCCTTCATCAGCTTTAATAGGATAAAAAATGAATCGAGCTGTAGTACTAGAGCGATCGTGCTTCGCAACCACATCCAAAAATCACTCGCTACAATATGACATTAAAAGCAAACAACTTTATCATATATTGATCATCAACCTTGTTCATATACAAAAGATCAAAAGAATTACATACAAGCAAGATTAACTACCTCTAATCTTGACACAAAAGGTGTTTAGCTACCCATTGTCATGGTAGCTTGATCAATAAGTAATAGACAAAGCTTTTGTTGCATCAATCTTCAATGGATAAAGGATTGAAGCATAAAAGCTTTGGATTCTAAGAAAAATAATTAAAGATGAATTTTTTAAGCTCCAAATGTGTTTCTAGGTTACAATGATTCTTCCAAAAGGTGTTATGTTACAAAATATCTACAAAACTACCTAAATACCACTTTCTGCCCAGACAAATTTGCCAGGCGAGCTCCAAAATTCGCCAGACGAAACCAATAAGTTCAGCCACGTGACCAAACAGTTTAGAGAAAGCTGGATAAAAATATCTGAACTCGCCGTGCGAAATTCAACTTCGCCAGGCGAATCTCTTTCGCCTCATCTTCACCTGGCGAACCTTCCAGCGAAGCACTTCCAGTAGCTACTGGAATTGAAAATAATTTTCGCTGGTTGCCTCACCAGGCTTTCGCCTGGCGAAATCCTCCTTTCGCCACCCCTTCGCCTGGCGAAGGTCCTGTAGCTTCTGACACGCGACTTTCTTCGTTTCTTCGTGTTTTCTTCCGATTTTTGTCGTGCCCTTTTTACAAAATATGCTGTAAAACTAACAATAACATCACAAAGACTAAATATAAACATTGATTCAAAAATCACTTAAAAATAAGCTGTTTCGTATTCAGCCATCTAGTAAAGTGCTTAAAAAATGTCGAAAATTGATCTAAAAATCATTCTAAACCAGACATCTATCAGTAACCCAATTTGGCGCTTCTTTAGATCTTCTGTAGGCGACTTCCTCCGTGGATACAATGTGATGGGCAACTATCCGAGCTCACTTAGAAGCTAACATGAAAAGAGTTAACAAAGATTAGATTAAGATATAGTAAGATTTTGACGAATTTTAAGTGAAAATTTATGAGAATTAGAAGATGGTCCCCACAAACAGCGCCCCTGTTTTGATACGGTGGTGCTGATATGTGGGATTGCATAGCGGGGAGGGGGCGTGGTTAATACTCCAACATTTAAGTCAGTGAAGTCACAAAGATGTAACTTGCAAAATTGAATGGAAAAGTACTAGCTATGACACATGAATGAGCTTATATAACATAGATGGTTAAAACCACTCTTGATTGATCCGACACAGAATGCAGTACACCATCATATCGGATCTGAGTTAATGATGGTCGACTGGTCTGACTCTGAATTCTGTATGCAGTCTTACGGGAAAGATCTACCTGTTCACCGCCCTTCATATAATGGTATTTTAGACTGGACGTTTAATGTTGGGCAAGTCTTGTTGGCCGTTTCGCCACCCTTTAACAATTTTCAATTAAAAAACGATTAAGTGTTTTCTTTTAAATATTGTTTAGTGTGATTCAACATTATAGTTGGAAGGTTAGCTTTCTGATCAGGACAAACTTTTACTTGATCATTATTTAGTCTCTCATTCATCTTTATATTTGACACGTTAGTTTTTTCGCCGGAGATATCTTATAGCTTTCCGGTAATTATAAAAACCCATAAACCAAAATAATAATAGTTTGGTTTGATTGGACAATACCACGTGGTTATGATAAAGGTTTCTGAGTTGGAATTATGCCTTTCTGATGCATTACATTCATGTAGGAAAAACGAAGTTGAATGCATAGATGAAAAGTAAAATAACCAAATCACTCCCACATCATCCGCCGAATGCCCCGACATGGAAAACTAAACATTTACATAATAAGTGATTGGGCCTAATAACTTTTTCAACAATTGGGCAGTAATGCTTTTAAAAGAGTAACACATGCATCATCAAAGCTAGTTATTTGAGATAACTTTGTGATTAGATATTATCACCACACTGCCAACTTAATTTTCAAAAAGCAACTAAACACACCATGATGTCAAAATGCTATCTTGAATAAAAAGTACTTCAAGTTCCCATGACAATAGTGTCTTTCTTACATCAACTAAGATCTTGGTTGAGGCATCCCACAAGATTCACTTCCAAATCTCAATCCCTTTAAATAATACATTCCTTAGAATACAAGGAACTGATCTAACCAATTTAGCATAGCTTCCTTACCAATCTACAAGAAAATTCCTATTTTAGCTAAACACAAACCTTATTAATCAATCGACATGCAGAACTCACTTTTTCACGAAATAGATGTAGGAGATCCAATCATGTCGGAAACATAGAGAAACAATTGAATTTATAGACCTCTGACTATCACAGAATTTTTAGAAAAAGTTGCAACTCACCTGTGTGACTAACATGGACACTATCTGTTGCCATTCCCGCTAGTAGGGAACACACTTTTTGTTGTTTAATTTATTTTGGAATAGTAAGAGATTCAGCTTAATGTGAAGAAATTGAGAGGACTTAACAATTAAGAGATGGCACACATGTTTCTGAAAAGGGAATCACAATATCATTTCTATGTGCATCCGCGTCATTCCAAATGGACCTGCATGAACGCGAGCATTGCATTTCTAGTTCTAACATTGACAAATTAAGATGTACAGAAATTGTATGTTATCATTCAAATTATTCCGAGTTTTACTGTTTTTTAAAAAAGGACAAGTGAAAAGAGAACATCAACAACCCATTTTGATTGCTTACCATTATAATTTATTTAATACTCATACATAAAAGTTAATGCTAATTTTAATAGTTAATGATCTCAGTAGCATTTCAGTCATATATATGTTACATAGAATGAAAATGAAGGTTGAGTGATCGTAAATTGCAACGGTATATATATATATATATATATATATATATATATATATATATATATATATATATATAAGATATAAGTCAGTTAAATACCTGCTTAACTGCAAAAGAAATTACAGAACTATTAAAGTTATGCTGATGCATCCTCACAAAAGTATTATCTTCTTTACTTATACCCATTTTTCCCAAAACAGTGCACTTCTCCAAAGAGTTGGCCGACAATATGTCATATGCATACCATGGAATCTTGCTCCTCAAGATATATAACCTTCTCTCTGAGCCTCTAAAAATAAATCCTTTTAAGTTGTTTTTTATGAAAAAGCTAATTTATATCTTTCCTCTTTATCATCTTTTCCTAAAAGCAACCAAACAATCCATGATGTTTTTTTGTATAACAACAAAGAATCACATCCATGATGTTTTTTTGTATAACAACAAAGAATCACAAGTTTAGAGATAGAAGCTCTCCCTTCTCTCTAAACTTTCTTTGTGTTCGTTGCTTTTTCACTAACAATACCACAATCAGACCATTTTCTCATCTGAAACCATGTATCAAGTTCATTAATTTTCATTTTGGAGCTTTGTTTTTGAAGATTGGATCCCGCTTCCCTAGTTTTAGGGCTTAGTCTCTGTTAATTTTTAAGGGTTTGGTTAAAAGTCCTAATCTTAGGGTTAGGGACCTTCCTCCCTTTAGACCTTTTACACAGTACTTTGCCCTTCAACTTTGGCTTCGTGGTTCTGTGTTGTTCTTCTTACTCTTGGTTTCGAAACCGTCAGTGGTTGTTTAATGGCGTGGGTCAAAGTTGGGAATAAGTTTAGAACCCCGAATCCTAAAAGATCGTCGGTTTGGAAGGAGAATAATGGGAGGGGAGTGAATAAGGGTGATGAGACGACATCCTTCTTCGTAACTGAGTTTCCTGAAGATATGACGGCTAAAGACCTTTTTGAAGGGTTCAAAGTGTCCGGATTAATATCGGAAGTCTATATTCCCGGAAGAAGAGATAAACGTGGGAAACGTTTCGGTTTTGCTAAGTTCCGGAGAATTCAAGATCCTAGGATAATGGCGGTAAAGCTGGACAATCTCATTTTGAAGGGGAAGAAATTGTTTGCTAACGTTCAGAGGTTTCAGCTAGAGGTGAAAGAGAGGGGAAATAAATCTGGGAGAACGGTGAGTAGGAATTATGGTGGTACCTCGGGTTGGTTTGATAGAGGAAAGAAAACAGATGGGAGATCCTTTGCGCAGGCTGTTGGAGGTGGAGTAACCTCGACTCCCATCATTAACGAGACTAGGCTCCCAACCTTTCAGGTTAAGGTGGAGCTGGAAGATAAGACCAGATTTAAAAAGGCTAAAATAGGAACTGTGAAGGAAGGCGAAAATGTTCTTGATATTCAAAGAAAAATTAACGAAGAAGGTCTTTTAAATTTCAGATTAGCTCCTCTGGGAGCTAATAAATGCTTGATTGAAGATTTGGCAGAAGGTAACAGTGAAGCTGGTTTTGTAGAAGATGGTGTCAATTTGTGTAATTGGTTTAGCTCAATCCGTCCTTGGTCGTTAGAAGAGATTGATGAGGAACGTTTTGCCGGGATCAAATGCTATGGGTTACCTATTGGTCTATGGAACTCTCATTCTTTCCAAGTATTAGCTGAACATGTCGGATCTTTGGTTCTAATTAATGAAAATACGAGTGGGAAGACGAAATTGGAGGTGGCTAGAATCCGTGTAAAAACCAAATTACCTTTAATTTTGAAAGAGGAGGTGGTGGTTACTTGCATGGATCAGTCGTTCAAAGTAATGTTAGTAGAAGATTTCAGTATATCTCAAGAATCCCCTATCCAGTATTTGGACGGTGCCTATTCTTCTTCAGAAGTTGTCGAATCCTCCGATGAAGAAGATAGCACGTGAGATTGTAGTCTGGATGAGGAAGTGGTTGAGTCTAGCAATCCCTCTCAAGAAGCTAGTGATTTTGATGTATCACAACCTAGGAAATTGTCAGAAGAAGGAAGTGGTGGGTCCATGGGTCATTCTTTTGTTAATGATAGTTTCGAGGTTGAAAAGGTAGAAGGTGGGACTAGTAACTTGGTTCCTAAACCGTGTGGAGTTTTGGAAAAATTGGTTTTGAACACCACTTTTGAGGCAACTCTTTCAGTTGACCCACAGACTGAGGATTTGGCGTGTTTAGAAGGTCAACAGCCTATTATTATTAAATCTTTTCAGGAGGATTTGGAACTTAAATTGGATAATGACGTGGCGGTAGTGGATAACAATAATTTATGTGAAGTCCCTAAAGTGGGTTTGGTTGTGGATCTCAATTGTTCGGATCCGATTTCTGGGCCTCCGGGTGGTATTATTGGGCCTTCTAAAAGGGTTAAAGGAAGAAAAAAGAAGTTGTTACATGAGGTGTATGACTGCCTAAAAATGCCTTACTCTACCTCTTACTTCTTCAATTCAATTATCCATGCGGCTGTTGAGGTTCCTAAAAATTCCACTCGTACTTATTTGATAAGGCGTTCTGGTTCTTCTCTCCCGGGGTCAAGGAGGTTTTCAAAATCTAGGGGTTCAACTTCTCTTCTTTGTGATGAATCAATCACAGATATGGACGTTGCTAGAGGAAACGTGAGATGTAAAAAGGCCTTAGAAGATGTCCCAATCAAAGTTCGGGAGACCTTAAAACAATTAGGGGTGGAGGGTAAAGAAGGTGATGTGAGATTTGAAAGAGCCTTAAGGAAACTTGAATCAGTGGACAAGAAACGCAGGTGTAGTAAGAGGGATGTAGAAATAGGTAATCCATGAATATAGTTTCATTTAACGTTCGAGGGTGTTGCAGTGAGCTTAAAAAAAGGAGAATTGCGCAAATCATTGGTGAAGGAAAAGCTGATATTTGTCTCTTGCAAGAGACCAAGATGCGACATATGGCAGATAGAGATGTTCAAAACATGTGGAGATATTCAGGTTTCGAATGGTCAGCTATTATTTTTGAGGGGCAATCTGGAGATCTTTTGACAATCTGGAGGAAAGATAAGATGTTTGCGTATTCCAGTTTCCGGGGTAAAGGTTTCTTGGGTATGCAATTTTCTTGGAAATCCTTGAACCTTTACGTTGTAAATGTTTATTCTGCTTGCGAGATTCAAGAGAAACGTAGAATGTGGAGTGACTTGATTAATATAAAGAATCAGATGCCTACTGGAGGGTGGATCATCGCTGGTGATTTCAATGCCGTAAAGTCAGAGGAGGAATGAAAGGGCAGAAGTGCTGCTAATCTCACTGAAATGGTTGAATTCTCTGCTTTTATTGATATCATGAATCTGATTGATCTTCCAGCTGTTGGTAGTAAGTATACTTGGTTCAATTCGAACGGTATAAATCGTAGCAGGCTGGATAGATTTCTTATAAATGATATTGTTATTGATAATTTGGCATTGAAGAATCAATTGGTGGGAAATAGAGATATTTTGGATCACCGCCCGCTTTGGCTGAAATCGAACTTTGTGAATTGGGGACCAAAACCGTTCCGTTTCTTCAATTGTTGGTTGGAACACAGAGATTTTAAAGCATTTGTGAAGAAGTCATGGGAGTCAGTGAATATTTCGGGGTCGTTTGGTTATGTGCTACAGAACAAATTCAAAACTCTTAAAATGGATCTCAAATGGTGGAATGTGCATGTTTTCGGTTGGCTAGACCTGAAAATTGATGAAAACATTCACTGGCTTAAAGAGCTTGAGTCGAATTTGGACGGCTTAGGTATTGGTCAAGAAGAATCTAATATTCAGGAAAGTTTGAAATCTCATGAAGACATGTGGAAATCTTTAAGGCTCAAAGAAATTATGTTGAAACAAAAATCCAGAAGCAAGTGGTTGAGTGATGGCGATAATAATTCGCGCTTATTCCATGAATCTCTCAAATCTAGAAATAGATCCAACTTATTTCAAGGATTAAAGTGGGAGGAATTTTGAAGGAGGATCCTGATGAGATCAAACATGAAGCTATGCTTTATTTTGAGAAGAAATTCAGGGCTCAATCTTGCGAGAGCCGCATTGCAACCTGGATCTCTTGGCAGTGATTAGTGAAGGACAGGGTTGCGTTGGAGAGTGAATTTACTCATTTGGATATCAAAGAGGCAGTGTTTGGGTTTGATGGGAATAAGTGTCCTGGAGTGGATGGTTTTAATTTCACTTTCCTTAAGTCTTGTTGGGATATTGTAGGTGACGATGTTTGTAACTGTGTCATCGATTTCTTCGTTACTGGTAGATTGGATAAAGTATTCGCATCATCCTTCTTGTCTCTTGTTCCTAAAGTTGACAACCCTCAATCGTTTGAGGACTTTAGACCTATTTCTTTGGTTGGGAGCATCCTTAAAATTATCTCTAAACTGTTAGCTAAGAGATTAAGTTTGGTTATTGACAAGTTGATTTCGCCCAACCAAACGGCGTTTATTCCAGGTCAACAGTTGTTGGATGGAGTTCTGGTGGCCAATGAAACGATTGACTTTGCAATTAACAAAAAGAAACATTGCATCCTCTTCAAAGTGGATTTCGCTCAGGCCTACGATTGTGTGGATTGGGGTTTTCTGGAAGATATGATGACAAATATGGGCTTTGGAGTTAATTGGTTGAAGTGGATTCGTGGTTCTGTGTTTAATAACTATATTTCGGTTTTGATCAAAGGCAGCCCTTCAAAGGATTTTAAAGCGACAAGAGGGCTAAAGCAAGGTGATCCCTTATCTTCTTTCTTGTTCGCCATCGTCGCCGAAGGCTTGGCTTGTTTGGTGAGAAAGGCTTCTGTTTGTGGAATTCTTTCAGATTTTAATTCAACAATACAACTTCAGTGAATATTCTTCAGTTTGCGGATGACACCATTCTTTTCGGAGATGGGTCGATTTTGAATTTATGGGCTTTTAAGTCAATATTACGTGGTTTTGAGGTTATATCGGGTCTCAAAATCAACTATGCTAAGAGTTGCCTTTATGGAGTTGGTTTAGATCCGGAGTTAGTGGTAGCGGCGGAGCATTTTCTGCATTGTAAATCAGGCTTGTTACCTTTTAAATTCCTTGGTCTGATTATTGGGGGCAGTGACAGGAGAATTTCGTTTTGGCGGCCGGTGGTGGATTGTATGAGGAATAGACTCTCGAATTGGATTGGTCGTAATCTATCCATCGGAGGTCGTGTTACCTTAATAAATTCAGTGTTAGCAAACGCCAATTCACCACCTCTCATTTTTTAAGGTTCCTAAGCAAGTTGTGAAAGAAATTATTACCATTCAAAGGCGGTTTCTTTGGGCTGGAAATTCGTCGGGTGGTTTTATTTCGTGGGTAAGTTGGAAGTCTATTTGCAAACCAAAATCTCACGGGGGCCTTGGGATCAAACACATTGGTCGTTTCAACAAAGCTCTCCTTGCAAAATGGCTCTGGAAATTCAGCATTGAAGGTAAAGAGATTTGGCTCCCGATTCTTTTTAGTAGATACGGAAATTTGAGCAGGAAAATTCAACTTTCTGATGTGGAGGTTAATCACTATTTGGATTCAAAATGGATGAAGGATCTAATGTCTGTATCTTCGTCTTCTAACCAGGTGCCTTTTACTAGTTTTTTAAATGGAGTGATTGGTAATGGAAATGGTATTCTTTTTTGGCACTCTCAGTGGCTGACTAACAGAACTTTGAAGGACTGTTTTCCTTCTCTCTATTTGGCTTGCAATTCTAAAAATGGTACTGTCTCTGAAATGGGAAGATGGGAGGAAGAGGATTGGGTCTGGAAAATTCAAGACCAGATTCTGGTTCGGTCGCAACAGCAGGACCGCGATTTATGCAGTCTGCTTTTGATGTTGGATGGAATTTGTAACGCCCCGATTTTGTCTTATTTATTTAGTCAAGTCGATTTAATTATTTTTATTATTATATTATTTTATTCTTGACTTTTATTTGAGAATATATTATTTTTCATCGTGATTATGTTTTATCGCGTTTTGAGAGCGTTTGCGAGATATTTGAGTGTAAGGGTATTTTGGTCTTTTTGGGTGGCTAGATATTTGTTTTATTAAAATAGAAAGTTAGAGGTGAGAAAGAGGGAAAAACAGAATTTTGAGAGAAAAAGAGAAGAAGAAGGAAAAGAGAAAGAAAAGAAGAAAAAGGGAGAAAACTTGGAGAGAAAGAAATTGATTCAACCGACTTTTCAAACACGATTTAATCGGGTAAGGGTGTGAAATATTGTTATTATAACTTTGTGTATGATTATGTATGTGTGTTGTGTGAATGTTTTGGTTGGTTTTCCATATGTTTCCGTTTATGTCGTATTGGACGAAATCGATAGAAACCGATGTTTCTACGGTCGGAAAGTTGTATAAATACATGTGTTGGTTGGTTATATGTATGTGAGCTGCTGTTTGAAGTTTCATGAAGTTTGGTTATGTTTCGGTTAGTTTTCGGTATGTTTCCGTTGTTGTTTCCGTTTAGGTCGAATTATAGGAAATTGATAGAAAACGATGTTTTCACGGTTAGAATTCGAAATAAATTACGTAGTTGTATCGAGGAAGGTTAGGTCGTCGTATAGCGTGCTTTTTATTCGATTTGGTGAAGTTTAAAAATTCTGGTTTTTGAAAGGTTGAAATTTAGTCGAAAAATCGAACGTCGTAGAAATTTCGTTTATGTGTTCTAAATTGTTCTTATGTATTTGGTGGTTGGGAGTATATGTTTGTTTTGGTGAAAATGTTCGATTTAGTCGAGTTTCCGGGCATTTTGGAAATGGGACAGCAAAGGTGTATTTTGAGAAAATCTGGTTTTTGAGGAAAAACAGAGCATGAATCGATTCATAACAGCTATGTATCGATACGAAATGGTTTATGTATCGATACATAACCCTTATGTATCGATACATACTGTGAAAATTGGGAAAAATAGAATTTTCACTACAGCATGTGTCGACACATGCGAGTTATGAATCGATACATGAGGTCTTTATGTATCGATACATAAAGCCTATGTATCGATACATACTGTGCTGAAACAGAAAATCTGGTTTGTCGGGGAAACTTCGGAAATTCATATCTCTTGAACCGTAAGTCGGTTTTGATCCCCGTTGGAAGCGTTGGGAAACTAACGAGATGTTTTTTCTAGGAAAAATAGTTTTGGGGTCTGAACTTGGTCCAATCGGTACAGTTTTTACGAACCGTTTCGTAGTGTCGGGCGTCCGGTTTATGTTTTTGCGTTAGTTTGAAATATTCATAACTTGTTCGTTGTTTATCGGATTTGAGAGTTCTTTATATCGAATTGAAGGTATTGATATGTACTAATTGATGGTGATAAGAAATTATATTTTTAGCCTACTTTTGGCCGACTTTTCCGACTGTTTGTGAATAGTGATTTTGTAGAAAATGTTAACTATGTTAATTATGAATGATATGAATGTGTTGTGGATATGTTTGTAGAGCGAACCCTTGATTTGAGAATGCTTTGTGAATTGTGGATCTTGAGTGAATGTATGCATTATTTGAATTAAGTGATAATGCATGTTAAATGTGAATATGTGATGATTGTTGTGGTTGTTGATTTGTGGCCTAAGGGCAAGAATATGCAATGTGTGGTATTTGATTATATATATGCATGATTATGGTTGCATATATGTGTGAAGATGCATGTGATGTGTGTGAGTATACAATGTTAATGTCATGAGTCATTGTATGCCAAACATCATGAAATGCATTGTTTAAATTAAATGTAAATGCATGTTAATTGTGAAAGAGTTCGTTGCTGTTTGGGTGGTAAAGCGATGCTCGTTGCCGTTTGGTGTAATTAATGTGAATTGGTGTGAATGCATATGATAATATGCTTGTTGTTGTGATTTGTGGTTAATGATGAATGCATTGTTTGAATTGATTTTCAATGCATGATTATTGATGTTGAAATGGTTCACATGGTTGTGAATATGTATGCATGTCAAGAGTGTCATGAGTCATGTTGTATGTGAAGCATCATGATGTGCATTCTTGCATTGTGGGGTTCTAAGATGAACCCGTTGTAACGTCGTAAGCCTTTTGAGAGGTGGGAGCGATGATTACAAACGATCGTGAGCCTTATACAAAGAGGACCGAAAGCGATCGGATTGTGAGCCTTATACAAAGAGGACCGAAAGCAATCCATAAACATTGTAAGCCTTTTTAGAGGTGGTAGCAATGGGTGAACATCGTATGCCCGACGGGGAGTTACACTAAGTAACGAGCGATGGTTCCAATAAGTTCTTCAATTGAACTTGAGATGAAATGAGTCGGTACCGCATTGCATCTGCATAGAGTCGAGAGTCGGTCTCTATGAGTTGCATTTGTCATCATTGTAGTTGTGCATTGATGAATGAACATATATATATGTATATGTTGATGTGGAATGAACAGAATCGTGCAGGTGTGCATTGGAAGATAAACATAATATGTATGTTTATGTGAAATGATGATAATTGTATGTTTGTAATGATGCATCGGTGAATGAACATGAATATATGTGTTTATGTTAAATGCATCGATATGTATTAGGGATACATGTATTTGAGCATGAATGGTTATGCCTATGATATTTGATGTGTTAAATTACGGATTGTTATGCCGTGTAAATGACTTATGGAATATGTTGATGTTATGTGTATAGATACGTGCATCGTGATAAGTCGTGGGGAGAATGTGGTATATGTGTATTATACGTTGATGTCTATATAATTATATGCAACGTTATTATGATAATATTTCTCACCCTTCTGCTGGAATATGCTTTTTATGGCATAGTGCAGATTGTCAGCTTTAGAGGCGTGGAGGCTTTTGTGAAGATTAGTCCTCCGTTCCGTTGTCGGTCTTGGTGTCTGCTCTGATACGTAGCACGAGAGTCGGGGAACGATTATGTTTATATGTATATAATTGTTGAATATATTTGGTAGTACTTTTGTATATAGTAGAGGTTCTAAAACAGTTTATTTTGTAAAACAAGTCGGTTATGGATCTTTCCGCTTTATTCCATAATTGACCATCCTTTTGTAAGGAAAAGTTTCCCTTTGTGTTATGTATCAAAAATGTTGAGCAGGGATTGTATTTTGTTCATTTAAGTGTGACATCCCTGTTTCCTGTCGGAAAAAATAAATTTTTAGTTACTCTGATTTTATTAAGTGTTATTTATTCGCGATGGGAATTGGGGTGTTACAAAGTGGTATCAGAGCAGGTCGGTCCGTCCGGCCAAGTTGTTGAGTCAGTTGGTGTGACAGTTGAATACTGTCGTTGTTGTTTATCCCTTAGTACGTGATAGGTGTGTGGAACACTGTCAGTACTTTCTGGTTTTTCTAATCCTTTGTTTTCAGGATTGAGTTTGAGATAAGTGGGGGAGAAGTTGGTACTTCTCCATGTTACTTCAGGTGTGGAGCGTTGGCTCAGTGTATTGTGAATTGCAAGATTGTAAGTGTTGTTCGGACAGTGTTGTTTTCAGTTACGAAGGGGATGCGGAGGTAAGGTTTATGTCAACTAAGGATTTGTGCCTTAGGTAGTTTTGTGTACAGGATGTAAGAAATATTATTATAGTTTGGTAAAGACGGTTTATGCCCCATCATGATTGTCGGCTGTCTATTGACAAATTGAGGAACTGATCACCCTTAATCTCTTGTTGATAGCAGACGAAAATTATGTTGGATGGAATAGACGTGTCTTTCCGGCTTTGATAGCGTGTGAAATGAGTGTTTGGAATTTAAGGAAACGATTACAGATTGTTTTGATGAGTCGATGAAGATGCTAATATCGGAAGATGAAATGGATTAGAGGTTTTGGTATGTTGGTCAAGTTGGGAAGTTTTGAGAGAGAATGATTGGGCATCGTTAATGGTTGTTCTCAGAGAGAAAAGTGTGAACTCAAATTGGACAAAGGTAAGGATTTCAGGTTTGGATCTGCTAAGTAAGCAGGAGAACTTTTAGGAAGTGAAACTAAGATGTTGTTATGTTTATGATGATAGTTTTCTAGAAATTGGCAGGGAGGACACAGTGATGAGCTACCGGTTGTGCGTGATTTTAAGATGTATTCCCAGATGGAATATTGGATGTTAGCGTTAGAGGTACCCGAACTGATAGAGCAGTTGGAAGATTTACTGGAAAGGAGAATTGTGAGGCCAAGTGTGTCGTCTTGGAGAGCTCCAGTATTGTCGGTAACAAAAGGAAGGATGATATAATGGAATAACAAGTATAATGGTATTGAGACTATGGGAAGCGAAACTTAGAGTTCCGAAGAGGGTTGGAGTTTTTGGAATTTTAGAGCATTAATGGAAATTTTGAGAAAACCTTAAGTGTGGATGTATTATTTAAGAGTTCTTTTTGGTTGATTGTTGCTACATGTTGGGATTTATAGAGTTTGGATTGTTAAGAGGAGAAATTGTGTATGGATTACTAACAGCGGATAAGGTGACGATTGAGAATAAGTGTTCACTTTCGGGAATAGATAATTGGAATGGTTTGGTTGAGTTTTAGTGAAATTGCAATTGTTTGAAATGTTTGATAAGAATGGTGAATTGTGTGAGTTAAGGCTTTGATCGATTTGATGTGACTAGTTATGTTGTTAGCATCGGAAGTAGATCTGGTTTTACAATGAGAGGTTCCGAAGTTGGTTAAGGAGATTAGAAACTTTTGGGCTCAGTTGGTTGTTACGAAAGGTTATGGAAGACATTGCTAAGTTCGTACTTCTGTTATTTCAGTTGGCTTGCCAAGGATGAGTCATTTGTTTTGGATGTTCATTGTGAGGAAAGTTTCAGAAAGCTGAAGTAGAATTTGTCTACGGCTGCAGTTTTGAGTCTGTGTGATCCTGTTCAACCGTTTGTGAGGTATGAGGATGTATTTTGATAAGTTTAGGCAGTGTGTTAGTGCAAGAAAGTAAATTTGTGGCTTATACTTTACGACCTTTGAGGATTCATAGAAGGATCTATACTATTCAGGATTTGGAATTGGTTACGGTTGTATTGTGTTGGAAAATTTGGAGGTATTATCTTTATGGTTTTGGGTTCGAAGTGTTTAGTAATCACAAGAATATTGAGTACCTGTTTGGTCAGAAGGAATATGGTATGAGACAGAGAGGATGGTTGGAATTTGTGATGAGTTATGACTTTAGTTGGAATTATCCCATTGGTGAGGTTAATGTCGTGCCTGATGAGTTAAGTCGAAAGTTGTTATGCATGTCTGTTCGGATGGATGAAAATTATTTGAGCAGTTCAGAGACTGGTGTCTGTAACACCCCCTTTCTATACCCCCAAATAATCACATATATCATTTAGGCACATATAAAAAAATATAAAAATTCGCCAGAGTACGATTAAAACATAGTATAAAAGAGGCATGTCACATCATACACGCAATTAATACATACAACACCTGCTCATTCTATTGATATGCAACAGTGGGGTAACTTGCCACAGAGGAACTTTGTCCTTACACCCACATCTCAATATTTAGAATAAAAGCGGAAACATCTAAAATATTGAAGAACAACCACATATATATACTTCATCCAGTATGAATCACTAGCATCATCATGTTTATACACAAATTCATCAGCAAGATACATATGCAAATGTATCACAAAAGAATAATATACATCCTAGCTACCCGGTGCTACATATCAGAGCCAACCGACCAAAAGAATGAAGACACGCTTCACAAAAAGACTTCCAGCATACCTACTCTGCAATGCCTCATAGAGCATCATAAAACAGCAGAAGGGTGAGAAATATTATCATAATAACAATGCATACAATTATATATATATCTTAACATAAAAATACACATATTACACATTCTCACCACAATTCATCACGTTTTCATCTATATACATCACAATGTATATGTATATATACCAAGTATATTCATCATGCACACTATCACATTTCTCAATCATTCCGTATAAACATACACAATTATGTTCATTCAACAACACATCATTATAAAGATGATAAATGCAAATCATAGAGACCGACTCACGACTCTATGCAAATGCAATGCGGGTACCGACTCAATCATCACTAGTTCACTCAGGAACTCTGCTGGAACCATCGCTCGTTACCGAAGTAACTCCCCGTCGGGCCTACGATGTTCACCCATTGCTCACACCCCACATGGGCACACAATGTTTATGGATCGCTCACACCCCACATGGGCACACGACCCGATCGCTCACACCCCACACGGGCACACGATCCGATTGCTCACACCCCACATGGGCACACAATCATTCGTAATCATCGCTCACACCCCACATGGGCACACGACGTTACGACGGATTCTCATTAGAATCGCACAACACAAGAATGCACATCATGATGCTTCACATGCAAAATGACTCAAAAGACATTCTTGAAATGCATACATATTCATAATATATTCATGCATTCATCTCTTACAATCACATACAATCTATATACATTCACATCAATGCACTATTGTATGATTCACATTCAAACACACAGTCAAAACGGTAAAAGTCGCTAAATAGCACTATTCCCGACTTTCCGACATAATTAAATCGGCTAACGATTTTCAAAACATCATAATAAGAAAGTACAGCTCAATACCTTTCCAACGACACCAAGAATGTAAAAATCGGATACTCGGAACAAAAGTTACGGACGAAACCGAAAACGACATTTTGAAAAATCCCATTTTTACATTCCTCCTGTCCATACGCGTATCACCCATGTCCATACGCGTACGGACAGAACCCATTTCCTTCACAAATTCCTCGTTCCAAATCCCATACGCGTATTGGCCCATGGCTCGCCCCTGTTACGCGTAATGCCAATACTCATACGCGTATTGGCCCAAAAATAAGCCAATGATACGCGTATTGCCTTGGCTCATACGCGTATGGACATGCCCCTTACGCGTATGGCCAGAGCATACCCAGAAAAATTCTGCAGAACGAAGTTCTGCGTTTTCCACTCCTCAATCATCCAAATCTTCACCTAATACTCAGAAAAATGCCTATTTGATGTATAACAATACATACCAATCATGTATAAACAACTATGAACACAATCAACATAAGTTTTAATACATTTGGATCAATTTCCAATCAATTTCTCAAAAATGGGTTATACCCTAAAACTCACAAAATTCATCAACAACAACAACAATTCATACATAATCATATACATTGATAAGATAACAATGTTTCACACCCTTACCCGGATTCCAAGCTTGCTAATTGATTGATCTTGATGAATTTCTAAGTTTTTCCTCCTTTCCTCTTCTTTTCTCTTCCTCTTCTTTCTTTCTCTCCTTTTTCTTTCTATCTTTTTCTATGTCTCTCTATTCCTCTTTTCTTTCTATTTTCTTTCTTTTCTATTTCTTTTCTCTCATTTTCCACTAAATCAATTATAATTCATTTTTTCTCACACAATTCTAATTCCACAAAAATTTCTAACTTATAATTAATTGAGAAAAGACTAAAATACCCTCCATTCTAATTTCCCCGAAAACTCTCGAAAATGGTAAAATAACATTTAACACACCAATTTAACAAATAAAATAATTTATCACCCAATTAAATTAAAAGACTCAAGAATAATGGAATAATCAAAATCGGGGCGTTACAACTCTCCCCCACTTAGAAATTTTCGTCCTCGAAAATAATACCTGATTCAAATAACTCTGGATACGACTCTCGCATCCCACTCTCTAGTTCCCACGTCATATTGCCTTCCGCAGCGCCTCCCCACGCTACTTTCACAAGCGCAATATCCTTGCCCCTTAGTTTCTTAACTTCGCGGTCCAAAATCCTAACCGGTAAAGCTTCCACCGTAAGGTTATCTCTCACTTCAACCTCGTCCATAGGAATAACATGTGACGGATCCGGAACATATTTCCGAAGTTGCGAAACATGGAATACGTCATGCAAATTCGAAAGGTTCGGAGGCAACGCCACACGGTAAGCCACAACACCAACTCGTGAAGTAATCTGATACGGACCAATAAAACGAGAAGTCAACTTCTTCGACTTCAAAGCACGACCCACACCAGTAACTGGTGTAACTCTCAAAAACACATGGTCACCTTCTTGAAACTCAAGATCCTTCCTTCTCTTGTCATGATAGCTCTTTTGTCTACTTTGAGAAGCTTTCATCTTCTCCCGAATAAACTTCACTTTCTCCGTTGTTTGTTGTACCATTTCCGGTCCAACTATCGTCCTCTCGCCGGTTTCATGCCAACACAAAGGTGTTCGACATCTCCGGCCATACAAAGCCTCAAATGGTGCCATACCTATACTCGAATGAAAACTGTTATTGTAAGTGAATTCAATTAACGCCAAATAACCATCCCAAGCACCACCTTGCTCGAGTACACAAGCACGCAATAAATCCTCCAACGATTGAATCGTCCTCTCGGTTTGACCGTCCGTTTGCGGATGATAAGCCGAACTCAATCTTAGCTTAGAACCCAAAGCCTTTTGTAAACTCTCCCAAAACCTCGAAGTAAACCTTGGATCTCTATCCGATACAATACTCTTAGGAACTCCATGTAACTTCACAACCACAAGAACATAAATCTCGGCTAACTTCTCCAAAGGATAACTAATATCAATTGGAATAAAGTGAGCAGATTTAGTAAGCCTATCAACAATTACCCAAATAGCATTATGACCTCTTTGCGTATTTGGCAATCCCGTAACAAAATCCATCGATATACTATCCCATTTCCATTCCGGAATATCCAACGGTTGCATAAATCCACTTGGTTTTTGATGTTCCACCTTAGACTTTTGACAAGTTAAGCATGCATACACAAATCGAGCCACATCCCTCTTTAAACCGGACCACCAAAAGATCTTCTTCAAATCTTGATACATCTTATTCGCACCCGGATGAATACTCAAATTACTTCGGTGTCCTTCCTCTAGAATCATCTTTTTCAACTCCGCGTCGTCGGGAATACAAATACGACCACGGAATCTCAAAACTCCATAATTATCAACCTTGAAATCCTCATTCTCATTCAACATCAAATCAACGAATTTCAAGTCCAACTTTTGCTTTTCACTAACCGTTGCAAGAAAATCATTCGTAACATGTAACATACCAAGTCGCACACTCCTCGGCGTCATTTCACAAACCAAACTCAAATCTCTGAAATCTTCCAAAAGTTCCCATTCTTCCATCATCAATGCGGACATATGTAACAACCTCCGACTTAAGGCATCGGCCACCACGTTTGCCTTACCCGGATGGTAATTCAAACCAAAATCATAATCCTTCAAAAGTTCTAGCCACCTCCTTTGTCTCATGTTCAATTCTTTCTGATCAAATAAATATCTTAAGCTTTTGTGATCACTAAAAACTTCAAATCTCGCACCATAAAGATAATGCCTCCATATTTTCAAAACAAACACCACCGCCGCTAACTCCAAGTCATGTGTAGGATAATTCTTTTCATGCACTCTCAATTGTCTAGAAGCATATGCCACCACTTTTCTATCTTGCATCAAAACACCACCTAAACCTGTCAATGAAGCATCACAATACACAACAAATGGTTCATTAGGATTAGGCAAAATCAAGATCGGAGTCGTTGTCAACCTTCTCTTTAACTCATTGAAACTCTCTTCACAATGAATATCCCAAATGAAAGCCTTTCCTTTACAAGTCAATTGCGTTAAAGGAAGTGCCAATTTCGAAAATCCCTCAATAAACCTCCGATAATAACCCGCCAAGCCTAAAAAGCTTCGAATCTCCGTAACCGACCTAGGAGCATCCCATTGCATCACCGCATCTATCTTGGATGGATCAACACTAATACCACTACCGGAAATAACATGTCCAAGGAAACTTACTTCCGACAACCAAAATTCACACTTCGACAACTTAGCATACAATTGTTTCTCTTTCAAAATTTGCAACACAATTCTCAAATGCTCTTCATGCTCCTCTTGAGACTTAGAGTAAATCAAAATATCATCGATGAACACAACCACAAAATGATCCAACTGTTCATGAAAAATACGATTCATGTATTCCATAAACACACCTGGCGCGTTAGAAACCCCGAATGGCATCACGGAGTATTCGTAATGACCATACCGTGTCCTAAATGCCGTCTTTTGAATATCCTCTCCTTTCACACGAATCTGGTGGTATCCTGATCTCAAATCAATCTTGCTAAAAACATTCGCACCAACCAATTGGTCCATCAAATCATCGATCCTTGGAAGCGGATACTTGTTCTTAATTGTCACCTTGTTCAACTGTCGATAATCAATGCATAACCGCATACTCCCGTCCTTCTTCTTTACCAACAATACCGGAGCACCCCAAGGAGAAACACTTGGCCTTACAAATTTCTTGTCCAACAAGTCATTCAATTGCTTTTTCAATTCTACCAATTCCGATGCCGACATACGATACGGTGCCATCGAAATCGGTCTAGTACCCGGAACTAGATCAATAGAAAATTCAACTTCTCTTTCCGGCGGTACATCCGTAATATCTTCCGGAAACACTTCTGGAAATTCGCACACCACTGGGAACACATCAAGCTCAACTTTACTCTCCACCGACAATGATGCAAACAAACCAAACAATTGAGCTTCGTCCGCTAAAAGTTTCTTCAACTCTTTAGTGGATAGGAAACTCTCAAATTCATCATCTTCCAAAGAAGGAAACCTTACTAACTTGTGATAGCAATCTATATGAACTCGGTTAAATTGCAACCAGTTCATACCCAAGATTACGTCCAATCCCTCCAACGGCAAACATACTAAATCCATAACAAAGTCTTTACCATACATGGTCAAAGGACAACTCATACACACCAAAGATGTAATTACCGACCCTGAAGCAGGAGTCTCAATAACCATTTCAGCACCCATCACAGTTAACGCAAGATTCAAACGCTTCGCGCACTCAGACAAAATAAACGAATGAGTCGCTCCCGTATCAATAACAGCAACTAAAGGTGTACTATTAATAAAGCATGTACCTTTAATCAAACGGTCCGCATTCGTAGTTTGAGTCCCCGCCAATGCAAACACCTTTCCGCCCGCTTGAGCTTGTTTCGGCTTAGTACACTTAGTACTAATGTGACCCACTTCTCCACAATTATAGCACTTCACCATATTTCTTCTACAATCTGTAGCAGCATGCCCAAGACCACCACAATTGGAACATTTCGCTACAGGCTTCCCACACTCAAAAGATTTATGACCTATATCACCACATTTGTAACACCTAACAACACCGGAACCTCCTCCTCCAGACCTCCTATCAAAGCTTCCCCTATGCTTACCCTTATCAACGGGTGTCACATAAGGTCCACTTCTAGCTTGTTGCTTCCCCTTCCTCTCGTTCAAACTTTTGTAATGTGTAGAACGAGCCTTACTATCTTCTTCGAAGATTCTACTACATTCCGTCAAATCCGCAAACCTCCTTATCCTTTGATATCCCACAGCTTGTTTGATCTCAGGACGTAAACCATTCTCATATTTAATACACCTTGAGAACTCAGCAGTAATCGCAGCATAATGAGGATGGAATTGAACCAACTCCACAAATTTAGCAGTATAGTCCACCACAGACATACTACCTTGTTTCAGTTCAAGAAACTCCATCTCCTTCTTTCCCTTCACACTCTCAGGGTAATACTTCCTCAAAAATTCAGTACGAAATAAATTCCAAGTTACCTCTTCATCATCCACCTCAAGAACTTCACGCATACCGACCCACCAATCGTCGGCTTCTTCCTTCAGCATGTGAGACCCAAGCCTCACCTTATTCTCCTCCGCACAGCCCATCACTCTGAAGATTCTTTCAATCTCCTTCAACCACAATTGAGCTCCATCGGGATCAAATCTTCCTTTGAAAACCGGTGGTTGATTCTTCCTGAACTCGTCATTAGCATTCACGTTAGGTGCACCTTGCACCGCCCTAGCCATTGCTTCCAAAGCAGCAGCCATCGCATTGTCGTTTCTACCAGCCATCTTTTGATTATTCCCAAAAATGACAACAAGGTTAAACAACAGTTCAACCAACACAACAACAAGACAGACACAACTGACTCAACTCTGGCTCTGATACCACTTTATGTAACACCCCCTTTCTATACCCCCAAATAATCACATATATCATTTAGGCACATATAAAAAAATATAAAAATTCGCCAGAGTACGATTAAAACATAGTATAAAAGAGGCATGTCACATCATACACGCAATTAATACATACAACACCTGCTCATTCTATTGATATGCAACAGTGGGGTAACTTGCCACAGAGGAACTTTGTCCTTACACCCACATCTCAATATTTAGAATAAAAGCGGAAACATCTAAAATATTGAAGAACAACCACATATATATACTTCATCCAGTATGAATCACTAGCATCATCATGTTTATACACAAATTCATCAGCAAGATACATATGCAAATGTATCACAAAAGAATAATATACATCCTAGCTACCCGGTGCTACATATCAGAGCCAACCGACCAAAAGAATGAAGACACGCTTCACAAAAAGACTTCCAGCATACCTACTCTGCAATGCCTCATAGAGCATCATAAAACAGCAGAAGGGTGAGAAATATTATCATAATAACAATGCATACAATTATATATATATCTTAACATAAAAATACACATATTACACATTCTCACCACAATTCATCACGTTTTCATCTATATACATCACAATGTATATGTATATATACCAAGTATATTCATCATGCACACTATCACATTTCTCAATCATTCCGTATAAACATACACAATTATGTTCATTCAACAACACATCATTATAAAGATGATAAATGCAAATCATAGAGACCGACTCACGACTCTATGCAAATGCAATGCGGTACCGACTCAATCATCACTAGTTCACTCAGGAACTCTGCTGGAACCATCGCTCGTTACCGAAGTAACTCCCCGTCGGGCCTACGATGTTCACCCATTGCTCACACCCCACATGGGCACACAATGTTTATGGATCGCTCACACCCCACATGGGCACACGACCCGATCGCTCACACCCCACACGGGCACACGATCCGATTGCTCACACCCCACATGGGCACACAATCATTCGTAATCATCGCTCACACCCCACATGGGCACACGACGTTACGACGGATTCTCATTAGAATCGCACAACACAAGAATGCACATCATGATGCTTCACATGCAAAATGACTCAAAAGACATTCTTGAAATGCATACATATTCATAATATATTCATGCATTCATCTCTTACAATCACATACAATCTATATACATTCACATCAATGCACTATTGTATGATTCACATTCAAACACACAGTCAAAACGGTAAAAGTCGCTAAATAGCACTATTCCCGACTTTCCGACATAATTAAATCGGCTAACGATTTTCAAAACATCATAATAAGAAAGTACAGCTCAATACCTTTCCAACGACACCAAGAATGTAAAAATCGGATACTCGGAACAAAAGTTACGGACGAAACCGAAAACGACATTTTGAAAAATCCCATTTTTACATTCCTCCTGTCCATACGCGTATCACCCATGTCCATACGCGTACGGACAGAACCCATTTCCTTCACAAATTCCTCGTTCCAAATCCCATACGCGTATTGGCCCATGGCTCGCCCCTGTTACGCGTAATGCCAATACTCATACGCGTATTGGCCCAAAAATAAGCCAATGATACGCGTATTGCCTTGGCTCATACGCGTATGGACATGCCCCTTACGCGTATGGCCAGAGCATACCCAGAAAAATTCTGCAGAACGAAGTTCTGCGTTTTCCACTCCTCAATCATCCAAATCTTCACCTAATACTCAGAAAAATGCCTATTTGATGTATAACAATACATACCAATCATGTATAAACAACTATGAACACAATCAACATAAGTTTTAATACATTTGGATCAATTTCCAATTAATTTCTCAAAAATGGGTTATACCCTAAAACTCACAAAATTCATCATCAACAACAACAATTCATACATAATCATATACATTGATAAGATAACAATGTTTCACACCCTTACCCGGATTCCAAGCTTGCTAATTGATTGATCTTGATGAATTTCTAAGTTTTTCCTCCTTTCCTCTTCTTTTCTCTTCCTCTTCTTTCTTTCTCTCCTTTTTCTTTCTATCTTTTTCTATGTCTCTCTATTCCTCTTTTCTTTCTATTTTCTTTCTTTTCTATTTCTTTTCTCTCATTTTCCACTAAATCAATTATAATTCATTTTTTCTCACACAATTCTAATTCCACAAAAATTTCTAACTTATAATTAATTGAGAAAAGACTAAAATACCCTCCATTCTAATTTCCCCGAAAACTCTCGAAAATGGTAAAATAACATTTAACACACCAATTTAACAAATAAAATAATTTATCACCCAATTAAATTAAAAGACTCAAGAATAATGGAATAATCAAAATCGGGGCGTTACAGTGTCTGGTGTGTGAGATAACACAGTAGAGTGCGAGGTTGGGTATATTAAAGGCGAACAATGATTTTTGGTGATTATGAGAAAGAGTTAGACCTTGGTCGTGAGATTGGTAGTTTTGATGGTTTCGGGTAATCAGAGTGCGCATCGGAAGCGTGATGTGGCACAATTCATATATGTGTGTGTGACTTGTAAGATTTCGTAGGTGGAACATTGGGAATATGTAGGACTGATGAGACCATTGGACGTTTCAAAATGGAAGTGATAAGTGAAAGGTTTAAATGTTATCCATGGGCTACTATGTAGATGGATGTTTCGGTTATATGTTCGATTGGTGAATCGTAGCATTGTTGTGGTATGATTGTGTGACAAGGATGTTAGTATTATGGTTGTGTGGAGGTTGTTTAATTGATGTTGTGTCGTGGAACTTGTATTCTTGATTATGTTGTTGCCTCGTTTCCATGGTGATGGTTCGAGTGTGTGTAGCTAATTCCTATGATGGGGGATTAGGGGAGTGTTACCTACGGTGATGGTAACGATCCTGTTGTGTTTTGGGTTCAAGAGTGAACCTGTGAGTTGTGTTTTGTGTATTCCTTGAGTTGTGAGTTGGTCGTCAAGTGCATTGTATGGGCTTTGCATCTTGTCGTGGTTGTTGTCGTCGTTGTCGTGTCGTGTTGTTGTATCTGCTGTTAGCAAGGTGGTTTGTCAGTTTGTGCTATCCGTGGTGTGCCTTTTGTTGGCATGATAGTGGGTTGGTCGGATACTAGAGCCGTATCCGGGGTTGTTCGTGCTTGGTATATTTTCGAGGACGAAAATGTCTAAGTGGGGGAGAGTTGTAACGCCCCGATTTTGTCTTATTTATTTAGTCAAGTCGATTTAATTATTTTTATTATTATATTATTTTATTCTTGACTTTTATTTGAGAATATATTATTTTTCATCGTGATTATGTTTTATCGCGTTTTGAGAGCGTTTGCGAGATATTTGAGTGTAAGGGTATTTTGGTCTTTTTGGGTGGCTAGATATTTGTTTTATTAAAATAGAAAGTTAGAGGTGAGAAAGAGGGAAAAACAGAATTTTGAGAGAAAAAGAGAAGAAGAAGGAAAAGAGAAAGAAAAGAAGAAAAAGGGAGAAAACTTGGAGAGAAAGAAATTGATTCAACCGACTTTTCAAACACGATTTAATCGGGTAAGGGTGTGAAATATTGTTATTATAACTTTGTGTATGATTATGTATGTGTGTTGTGTGAATGTTTTGGTTGGTTTTCCATATGTTTCCGTTTATGTCGTATTGGACGAAATCGATAGAAACCGATGTTTCTACGGTCGGAAAGTTGTATAAATACATGTGTTGGTTGGTTATATGTATGTGAGCTGCTGTTTGAAGTTTCATGAAGTTTGGTTATGTTTCGGTTAGTTTTCGGTATGTTTCCGTTGTTGTTTCCGTTTAGGTCGAATTATAGGAAATTGATAGAAAACGATGTTTTCACGGTTAGAATTCGAAATAAATTACGTAGTTGTATCGAGGAAGGTTAGGTCGTCGTATAGCGTGCTTTTTATTCGATTTGGTGAAGTTTAAAAATTCTGGTTTTTGAAAGGTTGAAATTTAATCGAAAAATCGAACGTCGTAGAAATTTCGTTTATGTGTTCTAAATTGTTCTTATGTATTTGGTGGTTGGGAGTATATGTTTGTTTTGGTGAAAATGTTCGATTTAGTCGAGTTTCCGGGCATTTTGGAAATGGGACAGCAAAGGTGTATTTTGAGAAAATCTGGTTTTTGAGGAAAAACAGAGCATGAATCGATTCATAACAGCTATGTATCGATACGAAATGGTTTATGTATCGATACATAACCCTTATGTATCGATACATACTGTGAAAATTGGGAAAAATAGCATTTTCACTACAGCATGTGTCGACACATGCGAGTTATGAATCGATACATGAGGTCTTTATGTATCGATACATAAAGCCTATGTATCGATACATACTGTGCTGAAACAGAAAATCTGGTTTGTCGGGGAAACTTCGGAAATTCATATCTCTTGAACCGTAAGTCGGTTTTGATCCCCGTTCGAAGCGTTGGGAAACTAACGAGATGTTTTTTCTAGGAAAAATAGTTTTGGGGTCTGAACTTGGTCCAATCGGTACAGTTTTTACGAACCGTTTCGTAGTGTCGGGCGTCCGGTTTATGTTTTTGCGTTAGTTTGAAATATTCATAACTTGTTCGTTGTTTATCGGATTTGAGAGTTCTTTATATCGAATTGAAGGTATTGATATGTACTAATTGATGGTGATAAGAAATTATATTTTTAGCCTACTTTTGGCCGACTTTTCCGACTGTTTGTGAATAGTGATTTTGTAGAAAATGTTAACTATGTTAATTATGAATGATATGAATGTGTTGTGGATATGTTTGTAGAGCGAACCCTTGATTTGAGAATGCTTTGTGAATTGTGGATCTTGAGTGAATGTATGCATTATTTGAATTAAGTGATAATGCATGTTAAATGTGAATATGTGATGATTGTTGTGGTTGTTGATTTGTGGCCTAAGGGCAAGAATATGCAATGTGTGGTATTTGATTATATATATGCATGATTATGGTTGCATATATGTGTGAAGATGCATGTGATGTGTGTGAGTATACAATGTTAATGTCATGAGTCATTGTATGCCAAACATCATGAAATGCATTGTTTAAATTAAATGTAAATGCATGTTAATTGTGAAAGAGTTCGTTGCTGTTTGGGTGGTAAAGCGATGCTCGTTGCCGTTTGGTGTAATTAATGTGAATTGGTGTGAATGCATATGATAATATGCTTGTTGTTGTGATTTGTGGTTAATGATGAATGCATTGTTTGAATTGATTTTCAATGCATGATTATTGATGTTGAAATGGTTCACATGGTTGTGAATATGTATGCATGTCAAGAGTGTCATGAGTCATGTTGTATGTGAAGCATCATGATGTGCATTCTTGCATTGTGGGGTTCTAAGATGAACCCGTTGTAACGTCGTAAGCCTTTTGAGAGGTGGGAGCGATGATTACAAACGATCGTGAGCCTTATACAAAGAGGACCGAAAGCGATCGGATTGTGAGCCTTATACAAAGAGGACCGAAAGCAATCCATAAACATTGTAAGCCTTTTTAGAGGTGGTAGCAATGGGTGAACATCGTATGCCCGACGGGGAGTTACACTAAGTAACGAGCGATGGTTCCAATAAGTTCTTCAATTGAACTTGAGATGAAATGAGTCGGTACCGCATTGCATCTGCATAGAGTCGAGAGTCGGTCTCTATGAGTTGCATTTGTCATCATTGTAGTTGTGCATTGATGAATGAACATATATATATGTATATGTTGATGTGGAATGAACAGAATCGTGCAGGTGTGCATTGGAAGATAAACATAATATGTATGTTTATGTGAAATGATGATAATTGTATGTTTGTAATGATGCATCGGTGAATGAACATGAATATATGTGTTTATGTTAAATGCATCGATATGTATTAGGGATACATGTATTTGAGCATGAATGGTTATGCCTATGATATTTGATGTGTTAAATTACGGATTGTTATGCCGTGTAAATGACTTATGGAATATGTTGATGTTATGTGTATAGATACGTGCATCGTGATAAGTCGTGGGGAGAATGTGGTATATGTGTATTATACGTTGATGTCTATATAATTATATGCAACGTTATTATGATAATATTTCTCACCCTTCTGCTGGAATATGCTTTTTATGGCATAGTGCATATTGTCAGCTTTAGAGGCGTGGAGGCTTTTGTGAAGATTAGTCCTCCGTTCCGTTGTCGGTCTTGGTGTCTGCTCTGATACGTAGCACGGGAGTCGGGGAACGATTATGTTTATATGTATATAATTGTTGAATATATTTGGTAGTACTTTTGTATATAGTAGAGGTTCTAAAACAGTTTATTTTGTAAAACAAGTCGGTTATGGATCTTTCCGCTTTATTCCATAATTGACCATCCTTTTGTAAGGAAAAGTTTCCCTTTGTGTTATGTATCAAAAATGTTGAGCAGGGATTGTATTTTGTTCATTTAAGTGTGACATCCCTGTTTCCTGTCGGAAAAAATAAATTTTTAGTTACTCTGATTTTATTAAGTGTTATTTATTCGCGATGGGAATTGGGGTGTTACAGAATTCAACTGTCTTAAACTAGTGTTGACAGTTGGAAGTGGAATCTAGATAGAGACAACAGATTTTCGGTTAAATCTTATTATGAGTGCTTGGCAACTAGCGAGATGACGGATTCCTTGAGTGATAACATAACTCAGGTGTTGGACTTAATTTGGCTATCGGAAATGCCTTTGAAAGTAAAAATATTTGCTTGGAGAATGGTTATTGATAGGTTGCCAACTAGATCGAATTTAGTGGTGAGAGGTGTTGTTACAAACCCGCATGAGAAAGGATGCATGTTTTGTTTCTGTGTTTTGGAGGATTCACCTCATCTGTTCTTTAATTGCCCAAAATCTATCTTGGTGTGGAATAAAGTGTGCGATTGGGTGGATATTGATCGCATTTCGGAATCGAATTGTTGTGATCATGTTCTATTATGGGGTCTGCGCCTAAAAGGAAGAAGTAAGGAAATCTCGATTAATTCCATTTGGTTTATTGTTTGTTGGAATATTTTGAGGTGTAGGAACAACATCTTATTTAATGATGATATTTGTAATGTAGATACAATATTTTCCGGTATTGTTACTACTTCGTGGAATTGGTTGATTTTAAGTAGTCGTAATAGACGGCACTGTAGTCTTTACGATTGGTTTAAATTTCCTTTCGATTGGTTGTAAGGGTGGGGTTCGTTTTGTAGGGTTGTTTTTGGTTTTTCCCTCTTCAGTTGGGTTGTATTCCGCTTTTGGTTCGAGATGTCCTTAATCTCTTATTAATGAATCTTGCTTATCAAAAAAAATAAGTCTTTCAAGTTTCCATGTCAGTAGTGTCTTTATGACATCACCCAAGATCATGGTCGAGTCATCCAACAAAAGGCTCAAGATTCACTATCTTACTTTTCATCCCTTTAAATACTACCCCCTTAGAATACAAAGGGACTGATCTAACCAAGTGATTTTAGCTTCCTTGAAATCTACTAGTTATCTATTTCAACACGCAGACCTCACTTCTTCATGAGCTAACTCCAGTTATATATGACCAGTTTCAAAAGTCGGATAACAAATACTTGCTTGATTCAGCCTCACATCAGTTTCATTATCCTTCTAAACATCAAAGCAAATGTAAGACTTTCTTTTCCTTCTTTATAGAAGAATCACAATGATCTAATCTAATTTCCTTTAGTTTTGATGGTTTTACTAATATAGAGTGCTTCAATGTTTCAGGTAGAGCAAGTTCTAACCAGAAAAAGCGCAGCAGGAAGGCCGATATTAATTCTGAAACTCTAGCGAGAGTTGGAACAAACATATTGGAAACTATTAAAAGGAAGTTGAGCTTAGGGGCAAGAATTCTTCAAGTGGGTGGAGTGGAGAAAATGTTCATGAAGTATTTTAGCGTGATCGAGGGGGAGAGGCTGTTGAAAGTTTGCCATTGTTATCTGTCCACCACAACTGGCCCTCTAGCTGGTCTCCTCTTCATTTCCACTGAAAAAGTTTCCTTTTGCAGTGACAAATCAATAAAAGTCTTTAATCAGAAAGGTCAAATGTGTAGGATCCGCTATAAGGTAATTCAGGAACTAATATACCGTACAGAAACAAACCTCTTCATATATGTCAATTTCCCTAATCCAAGATTTGTTATGTGCAGGTTGTGATTCCAGCGAAGAAGATAAAGTGTGTGAATCAAAGTCAAAATGTTGAGAAACCAAGACAGAAGTACATAAATATAGTTACAGTGGATAATTTTGATTTTTGGTTTATGGGTGTGTTCAAATATCAGAAAACTATAAAATATTTGGAGCAAGCAATTTCACAAGTTTAGATGAATCTCCCTAGTCCACCATATGTGCATAATATAACTAGTCGATGCTCGAAGAAAGCTTCATGTTGCGATTACAAGCATTAAGATGTAAAACTTTGAAAAAATGATAACCAACAAAACATCCTATGAAAAATTACAGTTTTAGTAGAGAAGATATTGGGCTGTCTTTGAACAAAAGAGATTTCGTTGACCGTATTGATCATTCTGAAGCAGAAAACATCTTGCAGGCTTTCGACTTTTCCCCCAAGATTGACTAGTGAACATATATATGCACATGGTTCATTCATATCTTCTCAGATGCTCAGATGCATACATGGTTGTCAACATAGTGCTGATAAAATTATGGATGCAAGAGATCGAAGGATGGTAGAAAACAAGATCGAAAGGAAAGGACAGTAACTAGAGAGAATGAGGAAAAGTATTAGAAGTTTAAATTTCAAGCACGATTACTTAACAGGTTAATTACGTGCAAGTTTTTAGGAACTTTCAAATTGAATTCGGACCCTTAAATTCTTTAATAAAATTTTGTCTATAGTTATTCAAACGTGAATCTAATTTAATCAGTTAGCTTAAACATTTTACATAGGTTGCAATAATAATGAGATCGGATACTCTCAAGTGTTGGAAAGGTTTCGATAGGATTAGGGCTGACAATGAACCAAACCAACTCGAAAATAGTTCGAAATTCGATTCGAAAATTAAATCGTTGAACTAGGTTCATGAACCAAATGAGCTGAATATGAGCTAAAAACTAAGTTCGTTAACTAAATGATCTGAACTTGAACTATACATAGTTCGACTCGTTAGGTTCATGAGTCAATTCGATTATATATGAGATAGATTATATTGTCTTTAAGAGTAGGTTTAAAGATTTGTTCTAAATCTTAGTCCCATATTTTCTTTTAATCTAACGATTTTAATTGATAATTTATATTCTCAAGTGAGTAAAATATTTCTACGAATAATTATACAAATAAAATTAACATCGTATAAATTTCAATCTTATAACTTTTATTTTATTTCTATATTTTTTATTTAAAAAATATTAATTTAAAATGCCAAATATATATATATATATATATATATATATATAATATACTTTAAAATATTACCTTTACGTCTGTGAAATAAGCGAGTTGAACCGAGATATTCGTGAACTTCTAACAAGTCGAGTTTGACCTGAAAAAAAAGTTCGTGATAAACTCGAACTCGAACTCGGCCAATTCTTAACGAGTTGAGTTTGAGCTGAAAAAAAAGTTCGTGATGAACTCGAACTCGAACTCGAACTCGGCTAATTCTTAACGAGTCGAACTGAGCTAAGGCGAATTCGACTCGACTCGACTCATTTTCAGCCCTAGATAGGATCCTTCAAAAAAGGAAACAAATACAATTTTTCCACAGTTCATTCACTAGAACCTACCTAAATAGGGCAACATTCAATGATTTCATTCAATGATACTCTAAGCTACTTATCATCTACCCTTAACTTTACAGTTATGGCGAAGAAATTGTCCAGTGCTTACAGACACAATTTCAATCCATTTCAAGATGCAAATCCAACAATCGAGTAAATAACTAAAATAAGCAAAAATAATTTTGTTAATAATAGTTGATGAAATCACTAGCATTTCATTCATATATATGTTACAGAAAGTGAAAATGAAGGCTGAGCAATAGGCTATCTTAGACATAAATCAGTGACACAGGGTAAACATGGCCTTCATTTTAGTTTTACATACCTACTTTACTGCTACAGATTTTAGACAAGTCTAGCATCATAACGTTAAATTGCCAAATCATAAAGCTCTGCTGATGCTTATACTCTTTTTTTTTTCCGAAACAGTGCAGTTCTCCAAAGGGTTGACCCCAAGATATATAAACCTTTCTATAAGTCTCTAAAAATAAACCCTTTTAAATTTTTTTTAATGAAAAAGCTAACTTATATCTTTCTTCTTTACCATCTTTTTTAAAAGCAACCAAACAATCTATGATGTCTGCTGACCCACCGTTTTTGAACGAGAAATTTTTTTGAGTGACTCATTCCGATCATCACCATACCACCGTTGCCTTGGAACCTTATACACTTTAGTCTTTGGATTAGGGACCTTCCTTCCTTAGGGTCATCTTCCTCTGTCTCCTTCCCATTATTTGGTAACACGTCAAATCTGGGTTTCTTGACCGGTATTTTGGCAACTGTGGTGGATTTGAGGCGCCTAGGTTAGCATCGAATATTTTTTATCTTTCGGTTCAATTTATCTGGATTTGTCATATGGGGCTCTATAATGTCACCGGCCACAACAAAGGGACATGGGTGGAAGTAGGGAAGAAGAAGGCTCGGAATCAAATTTTGGGGAGAATGTCGATCTGGAAAAATAACAAAGGTAAGATTACAGATCTAGACTGGAAAGAAGCTTCTTCGTTCTTTTTTACCGAGTTTCCGGATTCATTCGATGCAAAAAAAAATGTATGACATCTTTAAGGAATATGGATTCATATTGGAAGTTTTTATTCCGGGAAGATTGGATATTAGGGGTAAGAGGTTTGGTTTTGTTAGGTTCAAAAAAGTTGAAGACGAAGATCTTATGGCCATTAATCTTGACAATATTGTCATTAATGGTTCTAAGATTTTCGCTAATTTGCCAAGATTTCGTAGAGAACACAAGAACGATGGTGGAATGCCCTATACGAAAAAATGGAATCAGGATAAGGAACCTATAGGAGGTCCGTCTTCTAAACCTTTGGAATGTCACAGGATTGATAAGAGAGTTTCTTTCGTTCAGATGGCTAAAGGGGTACGAAGTAGCAACGGGGCTAATGCCATTTCGAACCAGGTTCTTATGGGTGACAAACCTTCTTTTGCCCATTTGAGCTTTAAAGTTAATAATGAAGAACTAGAGAGGTTTGAGCAGACTTTCAGTGGTGTGCTGGAGATTCCGGGATCAGTTGTTGAGGTTTCGGATGCGTTTCAAATGGAAGGTTTCTTCAACATTAAGATAACACCTATGGGGGCTAATCTATGCCTCTTAGAAGAAGATAACCCGGGTGATATCCAAAAGTTGATTACAGAGGACATCAGATGGATCTCTAAGTGATTCTCTGAAATCCGTCCTTGATCTCCTAGCGATGTTGACCAAGAGAGACTCACTTGGGTCAAGATCTCTGGTCTCCCTTGTCACGTTTGGGGAGCAAAATTTTCCAAATTTTTAGCTGCTACTACTGGTGCATTTATAAAGATGGACGAAGAGACAAGGAAGCATTTGAGGTTTGACGTCGCTAGAATCCTGATTAGGACTAAATTTGCCATGAGTCTTAATGAAGTAGTTAATATTGATGTGAATGATAATGTCCATAGAATTAAGATTGTGGAGGATTCTTTTGGGCCTTATAATAGGGATCAAGGTATCACCAAAGTGTCATGCTTTGAAGAAGATAGCTCAGATGTTGTGAATTCCGAGTCGGATCAGGAAGTCGAAGGGGAGTTCTGGGATAGTTCTTCTAGGGCTCTTATCTCTCAATCCAAATTACATGAGTCCTTCTCCCCTATTTCGACAGCAGGTGATTTAAGGAATCCATTTAACGATCATACTATGGAAATAAGCGATGAAGAGATTGAGCTTTCTGGAAAGGTGGATCCAGCTGCCATCAATTGTATCAGAGGCGAGGAAAGAGGCGATGCAACCCACTCTGAGAATCAAATTTTATCTCAAGATAGAGACAAGTCAGACTCGAAGGATGGAGAAAGAGTGGGTGATAGTGTAACACCCCCTTTCTACACCCCCAAATAATCACAATTAATCATTTAGGCACATATTAAAAATTTCGTCAGAGTATAATTATAAACATGGTATAAAAGAGGTATGTCACATTATACATTAAATTAAAACATACAACACCTGCTCAAACATTGATATGCAACAGTGGGGTAACTTTGCAACAGAGGAACTTTGTCCTTACACCCACATCTCAATATTTAGAATAAAAGCGGAAAATCTAAACATTGAATAACATCAAACATATATACATATATATACATGCGTCATCGAGTATCATCCATCAACATAATTCATGTTTACATAAACATTCATCAGCAAGATACATATACAAATGTATCACAAAAGAATCATATACATCCTAGCTACCCGGTGCTACATATCAGAGCCAACCGACCAAAAGAATGAAGACACGCTTCACAAAAGACCTCCAGCATACCTACTCTGCAATGCCTCATAGAGCATCATAAAACAGCAGAAGGGTGAGAAATATTATCATAATAACAATGCATATAATCATATATATCTTACATAAAAATACACATATTCCACATTCTCACCACAATTCATCAAAACTCACCCATATACATCACAATGTATATATATATACAACCAAGCATATTCATTATACATACTTTCGCAATTCTCAATCATTCCACATAAACATACACATTCATGTTTATTCATCAATGCACAAATACAAAGATGATAAATGTAAATCATAGAGACCGACTCACGACTCTATGCAAATGCAATGCGGTACCGACTCAATCATCATTAGTTCACTCAGGAACTCTGCTGGAACCATCGCTCGTTACCAATGTAACTCCCCGTCGGGCCTACGATGTTCACCCATTGCTCACACCCCACATGGGCACACAATGTTTATGGATCGCTCACACCCCACACGGGCACACGACCCGATTGCTCACACCTCACCTAGGCACATAATCCGATTGTTCACACCTCACCTAGGCACACAATCTTTATGGACCGCTCACACCCCACATGGGCAGACGGCCTGATCGCTCACACCCCACACGCGGGCACACGATCATTTGTAATCATCGCTCAACACAAGAATGTACTTCATTATGCTTCACATGCAAAATGACTCAAGACATTCTTGAAATGCATATATATTCACAATATATTCATGCATTCATCTCATACAATCACATACAATCTATATACATTCACATCAATGCACTATTGTATGATTCACATTCAAACACACAGTCAAAATGGTAAAAGTCGCTAAATAGCACTATTCCTGACTTTCCGACATAATAAAATCGGCCAACAGTTTCCACACCATCATAATCATAAAGTACAGCTCAATAGCTTTCCAACAATACCAGGAATGTAAGAATCGGATAATCGGAACAAAAGTTACGGACGAAAACGAAAACGACATTTTGAAAAATCCCATTTTTACATTCCTCCTGTCCATACGCGTATCATCCATGTCCATATGCGTATGGGCAGAACCCATTTCCTTCACAATTTCACGTTTTCAAAACCCATACGCGTACGCCCAACACCCATACGCGTATCACCAGAGGGTCGGGAAAAGCCACCCTCCATACGCGTATTGGCCCAAAAACAGGCCAATGATTCGCGTAACGCCTGGCTCATACGCGTATGGACATGCCCCTTACGCGTATGGCCAGGGGAAACCCAGAAAAATTCTGCAGAACCAAGTTCTGCGTTTTCTCCCCCAGAATCCTCCAATTTTATCATCTACACACAGAAAAATACCAATTTGATATCCAACAACATGTATCATTCATGTATCAACAACAAGGGATCCAAAAATATCATTTTCAACCCGATTTAATCGATTTCTACCATTTTCTACACAAATGGGTTTATACCAAAACTCATGAAAATCAACAAAAACAACAATACAATCATACATAATCATACACATTGCTAAGATAACAAGATTTCACACCCTTACCCGGATTCCAAACTCGCTAAATGATCGTTCTTGATGATTCTCTAGTTTTCCTCTTTTCCTCTTCTCTTCTCTTCCTCTTCTTTCTTTCTATCCTTTTTCTTTCTATTTCTCTCTCTCTCTTTTTTCTTTCTATCTATTTTTCTTTCTTTTCTATTTCTTTTCTCTCAAATACAATTAATTCATTTTCTCACATAATTCTAATTCCACTAAATTTCTAACTTATCATTAATTGAGAAAAGTCTAAAATACCCTCCATTCTAATTTCCCCGAAAACTCTCAAAAACGGAAAAATAACATTTAACACACCAATTTCACAAATAAAATAATTTATCACTCAATTAAAATAAAAGACTCAACAAAATGGAAATAATCAAAATCGGGGCGTTACAACTCTCCCCCACTTTAGAAATTTTCGTCCTCGAAAATATTACCTGATCCAAACAACTCCGGATACGACTCTTGCATCCCACTCTCTAGTTTCCACGTCATATTGCCTTCCGCAGTGCCTCCCCACGCTACTTTTACTAGCGCAATATCCTTGCCTTTTAGCTTCTTAACTTCATGGTCCAAAATCCTAATCGGTAAAGCTTCCACCGTAAGGTTATTTCTCACTTCAACCTCGTCCATAGGAATAACATGTGACGGATCCGGAACATACTTCCGAAGTTGCGAAACATGGAATACATCATGCAAATTCGAAAGGTTCGGAGGCAACGCCACACGGTAAGCCACAACACCAACTCGTGAAGTAATCTGATACGGACCAATAAAACGAGAAGTCAACTTCTTCGACTTCAAAGCACGACCCACACTCGTAATCGGTGTAACTCTCAAAAACACATGGTCGCCTTCTTGAAATTCAATATCTTTCCTTCTCTTGTCATGATAGCTCTTTTGTCTACTTTGAGAAGCTTTCATCTTCTCCCGAATAAACTTCACTTTCTCCGTCGTTTGTTGTACCATCTCCGGTCCAACTATCGTCCTCTCGCCGGTTTCATGCCAACACAAAGGTGTTCGATATCTCCGACCATACAAAGCCTCAAATGGTGCCATACTTATACTTGAATGAAAACTGTTATAGTAGGTGAACTCAATCAACGCCAAATAACTATCCCAAGCACCACCTTGCTCGAGCACACAAGCACGCAATAAATCCTCCAACGATTGAATTGTCCTTTCGGTTTGACCATCCGTTTGCGGATGATAAGCCGAACTCAATCTTAGCTTAGTACCCAAAGCCTTTTGTAAACTCTCCCAAAACCTCGATGTGAATCTAGGATCTCTATCCGATACAATACTCTTAGGAACTCCATGTAACTTTACAACCACAAGAAAATAAATCTCGACTAACTTCTCCAAAGGATAACTAATATCAATTGGAATGAAGTGAGCAGATTTAGTAAGCCTATCAACAATTACCCAAATAGCATTATGACCTCTTTGCGTATTCGGTAATCCCGTAACAAAATCCATCGATATACTATCCCATTTCCACTCCGGAATGTCCAACGGTTGCATCAATCCACTAGGCTTTTGATGTTCCACCTTCGACTTTTGACAAGTTAAGCACGCATACACAAATTGAGCCACATCTCTCTTTAACCCGGACCACCAAAAGATTTTCTTCAAATCTTGATACATTTTATTCGCTCCCAGATGAATACTTAAGTTACTTCGGTGTCCTTCTTCCAATATCATCTTTTTCAACTCCGCATCATCGGGAATACAAATACGACCACGGAATCTCAAAACTCCAAAATTATCAACCTTGAAATCCTCATTCTCATTCATCATCAAATCAACGAACTTCAAATCCAACTTTTGCTTTTCACATACGGTTGCAAGAAAATCATTCGTAACATGTAGCATACCAAGTCTCACACTTCTCAGCGTCATTTCACAAACCAAACTCAAGTCTCTAAAATTCTCCAAAAGTTCCCATTCTCTCATCATCAATGCTGACATATGTAACGACTTCCGACTCAAGGCATCGGCTACCACGTTTGCCTTACCCGGATGGTAATTCAAACCAAAATCATAATCCTTCAAAAGCTCTAACCACCTTCTTTGTCTCATGTTCAATTCTTTTTTATCAAATAAATATTTCAAGCTCTTGTGATCACTAAAAACTTCAAATCTTGCACCATAAAGATAGTGCCTCCAAATTTTCAAAACAAACACCACGGCCACTAACTCCAAGTCATGTGTAGGATAATTCTTTTCATGCACTCTCAATTGTCTTGAAGCATATGCCACAACTTTTCCATCTTGCATCAAAACACCACCTAAACCAATCAATGAAGCATCACAATACACAACAAATGGTTCATTAGGATTCGGTAAAATCAAGATCGGAGCCGTTGTCAACCTTCTCTTTAGCTCATTGAAACTCTCTTCACAATTAATATCCCAAATGAAAGCCTTTCCCTTACAAGTCAATTGCGTTAACGGAAGTGCCAACTTCGAGAATCCCTCAATAAACCTCCGATAATAACCCGCCAAGCCTAAAAAGCTTCGAATCTCCGTAACCGACTTAGGAGCCTCCCATTGCATCACCGCATCAATCTTGGATGAATCAACACTAATACCACTACCGAAAATAACATGCCCAAGGAAACTTACTTCCGACAACCAAAATTCACATTTCGACAACTTAGCATACAATTGTTTTTCTTTCAAGATTTGCAACACAATTCTCAAATGCTCTTCATGCTCCCCTTGAGACTTAGAGTAAATCAAAATGTCGTCGATGAACACAACCACGAAACGATCCAACTGTTCATGAAAAATACGATTCATGTATTCCATAAACACACCCGGCGCATTAGAAACCCCGAATGGCATCACGGAATATTCGTAATGACCATACCGTGTCCTAAAGGCTGTCTTTTGAATATCTTCTCCTTTCACACGAATCTGGTGGTATCCCGATCTCAAATCAATCTTGTTAAAAACACGTGCACCAACCAATTGGTCCATCAAATCATCGATCCTTGGAAGCGGATACTTGCTCTTAATTGTCACCTTGTTCAATTGTCGATAATCAATGCATAACCGCATACTTCCATCCTTCTTCTTTACCAACAATACCGGAGCACCCCACGGAGAAACACTTGGTCTTACAAATTTCTTGTCCAACAAGTCATTCAATTGCTTCTTCAATTCTACCAACTCCGATGCCGACATACTATACGGTGCCATCGAAATCGGTCTAGTACACGGAACTAGATCAATAGAAAACTCAACTTCTCTCTCCGGCGGTACCTCTGTAATATCCTCAGGAAACACTTCAGGAAAATCACACACAACAGGAAACACATCAAGCTCAACTTTACTCTCCACTGACAATGATGCAAACAAACCAAATAATTGAGCTTCGTCCGCTAAAAGTTTCTTCAACTCTTTAGTGGATAGGAAACTCTCATCTTCTTCATCTTCCAAAGAAGGAAACCTTACTAACTTGTGATAGCAATCTATATGAACTCGATTAAATTGCAACCAGTTCATACCCAAGATTACGCCCAATCCCTCCAACGGCAAACACACTAAATCCATAATGAAGTCTCTACCACACATGGTCAAAGGACAACTTACACACACCAAAGACGTAGTTACCGACCCTGAAGCAGGAGTCTCAATAAACATCTTAACACCCATCAAAGACAATGCAAGATTCAAACGCTTCGCGCACTCAGACGAAATAAACGAATGAGTCGCTCCCGTATCAATAACAGCAACTAAAGGTGTACTATTAATAAAGCATGTACCTTTAATCAAACGGTCTGCATTAGTAGTTTGAGTCCCCGCTAATGCAAACACCTTCCCGCCCGCTTGAGCGTGTTTCGGCTTAGTACACTTAGTACTAATGTGACCAACTTCTCCACAATTATAGCACTTCACCATATTCCTTCTACAATCTGTAGCAACATGCCCAAGACCTCCACAGTTAGAACATTTCACCACTGGCTTCCCACACTCAAATGATTTATGACCCATTTCACCACACTTGTAACACCTAATAGAACCGGAACCTCCTCCTCCAGATCTCCTATCAAAGTTTCCCCTATGCTTGCCCTTATCAACGAGTGTGACATAAGGTCCACTTCTAGCTTGTTGCTTTCCCTTCCTCTCATTCAAACTTTTGTAATGTGTAGAACGAGCCTTACTATCTTCCTCGAAGATTCTACAACATTCTGTCAAATCTGAAAACCTTCTTATCCTTTGATATCCCACAGCTTGCTTAATCTCAGGACGTAAACCATTCTCATATTTAATACACTTTGAGAATTCAGCAGTAATCGCGGCATAATGAGGATGGAATTGAACCAACTCCACAAATTTAGCAGTATAGTCCACCACGGACATACTACCTTGTTTCAATTCAAGGAACTCCATCTCTTTCTTCCCTTTCACACTTTCAGGGTAATACTTCCTCAAGAACTCAGTACGAAATAAATCCCAAGTTACCTCTTCATCATCCACCTCAAGAATTTGACGCATACCGACCCACCAATCGTCGGCTTCTTCCTTCAGCATGTGAGACCCAAGCCTCACCTTATTCTCCTCCGCACAGTCCATGACTCTGAAGATCCTTTTAATCTCTTTCAACCAAAGTTGAGCACCATCGGGATCAAATCTTCCTTTAAAGACCGGTGGTTGATTCTTCCTGAACTCGTCATTAGCATTCACGTTCGGCGCACCTTGCACCGCCCTAGCCATTGCTTCCAAAGCAGCAGCCATCGCATTGTCGTTCCTACCAGCCATATTCTGATCATTCCCAAAAATGACAACAAAGTTAAACAACAGTTCAACCAACACAACAACAATACAGACACAACTGACTCAACTCTGGCTCTGATACCACTTAATGTAACACCCCCTTTCTATACCCCCAAATAATCACAATTAATCATTTAGGCACATATTAAAAATTTCGTCAGAGTATAATTATAAATATGGTATAAAAGAGGTATGTCACATTATACATTAAATTAAAACATACAACACCTGCTCAAACATTGATATGCAACAGTGGGGTAACTTTGCAACAGAGGAATTTTGTCATTACACCCACATCTCAATATTTAGAATAAAAGCGGAAAATCTAAACATTGAATAACATCAAACATATATACATATATATACATGCGTCATCGAGTATCATACATCAACATAATTCATGTTTACATAAACATTCATCAGCAAGATACATATACAAATGTATCACAAAAGAATCATATACATCCTAGCTACCCGGTGCTACATATCAGAGCCAACCGACCAAAAGAATGAAGACACGCTTCACAAAAGACCTCCAGCATACCTACTCTGCAATGCCTCATAGAGCATCATAAAACAGCAGAAGGGTGAGAAATATTATCATAATAACAATGCATATAATCATATATATCTTACATAAAAATACACATATTCCACATTCTCACCACAATTCATCAAAACTCACCCATATACATCACAATGTATATATATATACAACCAAGCATATTCATTATACATACTTTCGCAATTCTCAATCATTCCAAATACAAAGATGATAAATACAAATCATAGAGACCGACTCACGACTCTATACAATGCAATGCGGTACCGACTCAATCATCATTAGTTCACTCAGGAACTCTGCTGGAACCATCGCTCGTTACCAATGTAACTCCCCGTCGGGCCTACGATGTTCACCCATTGCTCACACCCCACATGGGGACACAATGTTTATGGATCGCTCACACCCCACACGGGCACACGACCCGATTGCTCACACCTCACCTAGGTACACAATCCGATTGCTCACACCTCACCTAGGCACACAATCTTTATGGACCGCTCACACCCCACATGGGCACACGACCCGATCGATCACACCCCACACGCGGGCACACGATCGTTTGTAATCATCGCCCAACACAAGAATGTACTTCATTATGCTTCACATGCAAAATGACTTAAGACATTCTTGAAATGCATACATATTCACAATATATTCATGCATTCATCTCATACAATCACATACAATCTATATACATTCACATCAATGCACTATTGTATGATTCACATTCAAACACACAGTCAAAACGGTAAAAGTCGCTAAATAGCACTATTCCTAACTTTTTGACATAATAAAATCGGCCAACAGTTTCCACACCATCATAATCACAAAGTACAGCTCAATAGCTTTCCAAAGATACCAGGAATGTAAGAATCGGATAATCGGAACAAAAGTTACGGACGAAAACGAAAATGACATTTTGAAAAATCCCATTTTTACATTCCTCCTGTCCATACGCGTATCATCCATGTCCATACGCGTATGGGCAGAACCCATTTCCTTCACAATTTCACGTTTTCAAAACCCATACGCGTATCACCAGAGGGCTGGGAAAAGCCACCCTCCATACGCGTATTGGCCCAAAAACAGGCCAATGATACGCGTAACGCCTGGCTCATACGCGTATGGACATGCCCTTTACGCGTATGGCCAGGGGGAAACCCAGAAAAATTCTGCAGAACCAAGTTCTGCGTTTTCTCCCCCAAAATCCTCCAATTTCATCATCTACACACAGAAAAATACCAATTTGATATCCAACAACATGTATCATTCATGTATCAACAACAAGGGATACAAAAATATCATTTTCAACCCGATTTAATCGATTTCTACCATTTTTTACACAAATGGGTTTATACCAAAACTCATGAAAATCAACAAAAACAACAATACAATCATACATAATCATACACATTGCTAAGATAACAAGATTTCACACCCTTACCCCGGATTCCAAACTCGCTAAATGATCGTTCTTGATGATTCTCTAGTTTTCCTCTTTTCCTCTTCTCTTCTCTTCCTCTTCTTTCTTTATATCCTTTTTCTTTCTATTTCTCTCTCTCTTTTTCCTTTCTATCTATTTTTCTTTCTTTTCTATTTCTTTTCTCTCAAATACAATTAATTCATTTTCTCACATAATTCTAATTCCACTAAATTTCTAACTTATCATTAATTGAGAAAAGTCTAAAATACCCTTCATTCTAATTTCCCCGAAAACTCTCAAAAACGGAAAAATAACATTTAACACACCAATTTCACAAATAAAATAATTTATCACTCAATTAAAATAAAAGACTCAACAAAATGGAAATAATCAAAATCGGGGCGTTACAGATAGTGCTGATAAAAGTCTTAATATAGTCTCTAGCCATGATCATGTGACCTGTTCCCTTGTGAAACTAAAAAGAGGAGACAATACTGCGACATCCACGTTTACTGATGACAATAGGTTAGCATGTGGAGGCATATCTAAAGTTGTTGATACGTCTTCTTTTCAAGAGGTGCAGAGAGGAGATATTGATTCTGTGGCTCCTGAAGTTAAAAGGGAGTCTTCTTTGAGGAAGAAAAAGATACTTATGGAAGAGATTTACAAGAGGATAAAAATTCCGTGCAACCCTTCGTATTATGCTACTCTACTGCGGGCTGATTGTTCGCTCTCTAGGACTGTTAGGGAGCAACATAGACAGAGTGGTGAAACAGAGGAAAATCAGGCCTATGCTCCTGCCTTTAAGGGATCTGGTTCTATTGACAATTCTATGAGTGATTCTGGTTTCCTCCAGAACAATTCTAGGATTAAGAAGAAATTAGAAAGTCTCCCTTCGAGAGTTTGGGAGGGTATTAAAAGTTTAGGAATAGAAGCGGAAGAAGATGATGAAGTTTTCGAATCTATTATGAGAAATCTTGATGTGGCTGACAGAAAATCGAAGAAAGGGAAGAAGGTGGTAGCTATTGGATCTATATGAATATAGTAACATACAACATAAGAGGGTGTGAGGGTGTTTTAAAGCGAAAGAAAATTAGAGATACACTAAATAAGGTAGGAGCTGAAATATGTTTTCTTCAGGAAACTAAAAGAACAAAGATGTCTGATGAGACGGTGATCAGCTTATGGGGAGACAAATTTTGTCAGTGGTCAGCTTCTAGTTCTACTGGCCTTTCAGGAGGTATCGTAACTATATGGAAAGACGGAGTCGTGGATCCTATTTTCAGCTATAGGGGCAAAGGATTGTTAGGTTTGCAAGCAATTTGGAGAGGTTTGAAATATTATTTCTTTAATATTTACTCCCCACGTAACATTTTGGAGAAAAGGGAGCTCTGGTCTAGTCTTATCAATCTTAAAAATAGTTTGGAACCTGGAGAGTGGATCCTTGGTGGTGATTTTAACTCGATAAAGTGTCCTGCTGAACTAATAGGTTATTCCAGTTTTAACAGAAGATATATGGAAGAATTCTCAGAGTTCATTAATATGATCCGGTGTGTGGACTTGCCTTTGAGTGGAAATAATTACTCTTGGTTTAAAGCTAAGGGCAAGATATGTAGCCGTCTCGACAGATTCATTGTCACCCCTGGAGTATTTAATGAATGGAACATGGAATGTCAAAATATTGGAGACCGAGATGTATCGGATCATAGGCCAGTGTGGATTTCAGTAAAAAATACAAACTGGGGGCCTAAACCGTTCAAGGTTATGTCATGTTGGTTTGAACATACAAGTTTCATGGATTTTGTCAAAAAAGAATGGGTTGAATATAAGGTAACAGGGAAGGCATCTTTCATTTTGGCCAAGAAGATGCAGAACCTTAGAGAGAAACTCTGATGGTGGAATATTAATGTATTCGGCTGGGTCGAAACCAAAATCAAGACAGATACATGTATTATCAATGAGATAGAAGATCTTATAGTCTCAAAAAGAGGTGTCATATCAGCAGAGGATCTGGAGAATAGAAATTCTGCGGAAGACGATCTATGGAGATCACTGAGAATTAAAGAAAGTATTTTAAAGCAAAAATCTAGGTTAAAATGGTGTGTTGATGGCGACGTTAACACTAAGTTCTTTCATGCAGCATTGAGAAATCGTATCAATTTGAATACCATCAATTCTGTAAGTGTTAATGGCAAATCTATGGAGGATGTTCTAGGGATCAAAGAGGCTATCAAAGACCACTTTGTTAAGAGGTTCTCCAGAGTCTCAAGACCTTTTTCGTGTGTGGGTGAAGCAGGTTTCAAGTGTCTTTCTAGGTCGGACAGAGATGAGCTAGAATCTGTAGTGGATATAGAAGAAATCAGAAGAGTTGTATTCGAGTGCGCTGGGGACTGTAGTCCTGGTTCTGACGGATTCAGCTTTGAGTTTCTCAAGAAGTGTTGGAGTATAGTTGGTAATGAATTTACAAATTATGTTATGGAATTTTTCAAGGGTGACAAATTACACAAGGTGTTTGCTTCTTCATTTGTGGTGCTTATTCCTAAAATTGAGAACCCTAAGATTTTGGATGACTACAGGCCTATATCACTTGTTAGCTCGGTCTATAAAGTAGTGTCGAAGATTCTTGCTTCCAGACTTAAAAAGAAAAATGGAAATATTATATCAAACACTCAGACGACGTTCATAGAAGGAAGAAATCTGTTAGATGGAGTCCTTGTGATAAATGAAGCCATTGACTTTGCTAAACGCTCTAAGAAAGATCTTATGCTCCTAAAGGTCGATTTTGCTAAAGCATACGACTGTGTCGATTGGAAGTACTTACGAGATGTCATGAAAATTATGGGGTTCGGTAACCCATGGCTGAGATGGATGGACTTAGGGGTTTTTAATAGTTACTCCTCTGTGCTGGTTAACGGGTACCCAACCGTGGCTTTTGCTGTATCAAGGGGCCTCAAGAAAGGTGATCCCCTTGCTCCCCTCCTATTCAATATCGCTGCAGAAGGACTTGCAGTCCTGATGAAAAGAGCCATGGAGAATGGTCTATTCTCAGGTTTTAAATTCAACTCGGAGGTTTCGTTCCACTTGCTGCAATACGCAGACAATTCAATTTTATTAGGAGATGGTTCGTGGAAAAATATCCTGGCAGTCAAGACTATTCTTAAAGGATTTCATTTAATCTCAGGTCTGGAGATAAATTTCAATAAGAGTTCCCTATATGGTGTTGGTGTTGATGATCCGTTCTTATCGGGTGCTGGAAACTACCTCTCTTGTAAGATCTCTGACTCTGACTGTCCATTCAAATTTCTAGGAATATATATTGGAGGAAATCACACTCTAGTCTCTTTTTGGAAACCTCTGATAGACAAGGTTCGATCTAGATTGAACTCTTGGAAAAGTCGTTTCTTATCCATGGGAGGAAGAGTAACCTTGATCAATTCTGTCCTTGCTAATTTACCGATTCATCTCATGTCTTTTTATAATTTGCCTGTTAAAGTAATACGTATCCTTACGTCTATTCAAAAGGCTTTCTTATGGAATGGTATGGTGTTTAAAAAGGGAGTGGCGTGGGTGTCTTGGACTACGGTTTGTAACAAGAAAGAAAATGGCGGTTTAGAGGTGAAAGACTTGAAACTGTTCAATTGTGCGTTATTGTTCAAGTGGACTTGGAAAACTTTGGAACAGAAGAACACTTTGTGGAAGGAATTAATAGAGGCTAGGTATCATAATCATCATTTCGACCTTCATATTGGTGAATGTTCGAAACTGCCTGTTGCTCCTTCTAAATGGTGGAGAGACTTGGTGCAGCTATCTATATTTTGTGGGAGGAATTTTCTTTCTGAGCTTATCTCCTACAACATTGGCAGTGGAGACTACGTCTCGTTTTGGTGTTCTCGTTGGGCTGGCCACAGAGTTTTGTCTTTGTCATTTCCAGAGTTATGGTTATCTGCTGAAAATAAGAGCAGCTCAGTGGCAGAGAATGGTTTGTGGGATGGTGGAAAATGGTGTTGGGATATCAAAATATCCCATTCTAACTTGTCGGAAGAAGTTATGTTGCAGCGGACAGATCTGAATTCACTGCTGGAAGATTTCGAACCCGTAGCAGGATCTGAAAATTCTGTCATCTGGCTCCTTACTGATAATAATTGCTTTTCTATTTCTTCTCTGTATGAATTTTTGTAGGACAACAGTACTACTTCAGTCAGAAGTTTCGGGGAAGATGCGAGAGCCGCTTTCAAACTTATTTGGACAGCACAGATCCCGTTCAAGGTGAAAGTGTTCGGTTGGTGGCTGCTACATAAGAGAATTCCAACTCGAGAAAATCTTGCCCGTAGAGGAATAATCACCAACAGAAATGAAATGTCATGTCCTTTCTGTTTCTTAGTGGAGGAAAGTGTGGAGCATGTTCTATTTTTATGCCATAAGTCCAGTCTGATATGGAAATTCGCATGTAACTGGTTGGGCATTCCGGAGATTATAGTGGGAGATATGCTGAATCACTTAACTTGCTGGGTATCGGGGTGTGCTCAAAATAATTTTTTAATCTGTAACGCTGTTGGTCTATGGCTTCTAATTTGTTGGATCAATTGGTCATCTAGAAACAACATTATATTTAGAGACGAGTTTTGGGATTATGACACGATTTCGAATCGTATAGTAATTTATTCTTGGTGGTGGATAGGAAAGAATCAAAATAGTTCTCACAATTGTAACTATTACACTTGGGTAAAGTCCCCTAGTGATTTGTGTAGGCCTTGATTTTTAGATAGGCTTTTGATGTACACGGGTTGGGATACCCCTTTTGTATCCCTGATAAATATATTTTAGCTTATAAAATATAAAAAAAAGGTGAAGGAGAGAGCTAAGGAGCTTAAAATGCCTTATGCTTTTGAGAAATCCATGGCTCTAGTGGTGTGCCTACATATTATTATGCATTTCTTATATGATTGTGATTTCTCACCCCTTATGTTTGAATGTTGCCTTTACTTGCACATTGTAACGACCCGATTTCAATTATTTCCTTTTTATTCCATTTTGGTTGAGTCTTTTATTTTAATTGGGTGATAATTATTTTTATTTGTGTAATTGGGGTATTAATATGTTATGTTTGCATGTTATGATGTTTTACCGCTTTTGAGAGTTTGCGGGGAAAATTAGATTGGAGGGTATTTTAGACATTTCACACTTAATGATATTTTAGTTAGTTAGTTAGTTAGATATTTTGTGAAAAAGAAATGGAAAAGTAATAGAAGTAGAAAGAAAAGAAAAGTATAAGTAAGAAAAGAAAAGAAAGAAACATAGAGAAAAAAGGAGAGAAAGAGAGCAAGAGAGGAGAAAAGAGAAGAACAAAGAGAAAAGTGTGGAAAATCACCAAGATCAATCTTTCGGAGTCGATTTAGTCGGGTAAGGGTGTGAAATCTCATTATCTTATCAATGTATATTATTATGTATGATTGTGTATGTGTGTATTGGATTGGTTGTGGTGTTTTCATAGTTTTCCATTTTAGGTCGATAATGAGAAATCGATGTTTTCGCGGTTGGAAATCGACGAAAATGTGGTAGAATGCTTGTTGCCATGATTAGATTGAGTTCTGATGGATGTATGTTGTTTTGAAAATGTTTATGGTTGAAAAATAGGGTTTTTAGGTTTTCAACAGCGCTGAAGGATTCTGAGTTTTCGCAGGTTCGCCTAGCGAACCAATCAGCGAAGGGTAGCGAAGGTTCGCTACGGGTATTCGCCTAGCGAAGGCGTGAGCGATGGTTTGCTAGAGTGTTCGCCTAGCGAAGTTTGGGTGTTTTGAATGTTGGTAGTTGCTGCCTTGGTTCGCCAAGGGGTTCGCCTAGCGAACTTTATCTCTTTTTTTATCTAACAGTTGGTTCGCTGGAACATTCGCCTAGCGAAGGAGCTAGCGAATGCTCGCGAGGGATGTTCGCCTAGAGAAGGAGCTAGCGAATGCTCGCGAGGGAGGTTCGCCCAGCGAACAGTGCTGTTCGTGTGATTTTGTTTTCTGCATAACTGTTGATCTGTGGTTCCGTTCGAAGCGTTGGAAAGCTAATGGGATGTTCTTTCTAGGAAAAATGGTTTTGAGGTCTGAACCTGGTCCAATCGGAACAGTATTTTCGAAACGTTTCGTTGTGTCCGGCCTCTGGTTTATGTTTTTGCGTTATTTTGAAATATACATATCTTCTTCGTTGTTTATCGGATTTAAGTGTTCTTTATATCGAATCGAAGTTGTGGATGAGTACTTTTTGATGATGATGGAAAATATTATTTTTAGCCGACTTTTCCGGTAAACCGTAAATTGATTTGTTTGGATAAATGTGTATGTTGTTATACAATTGATGTGAATGTAGATGGATTATATGTGATGAATGCATGACTATGTTGTGAATAAGTATGCATTGCATGAGTGTATTGGTTCATTTTGTATGTGAAGCATCATGATATGCATTATTGTGTTGTGGGATTCTAAGATGAATCTGTTGTAACGTCATATGCCGATATGCGGTTGAAGCGATGATTACAAACGAGTGTATGCCCAAGTGGGGTTGTAGCAATCGGATTGTATGCCGAGGTGCAGTTGTAGCAATCATATTGTATGCCGATGTGCGGTTGTAGCAATCCATAAACATTGTATGCCGAGGTGCGGTTGTAGCAATCATATTGTATGCCGAGGTACGGTTGTAGCAATCATATTGTATGCCGATGTGTGGTTGTAGCAATCCATAAACATTGTATGCCGAGGTGCGGTTGTAGCAATCATATTGTATGCCGAGGTGCGGTTGTAGCAATCATATTGTATGCCGATGTGCGGTTGTAGCAATCCATAAACATTGTATGCCGAGGTGCGGTTGTAGCAATCATATTGTATGTCGATGTGCGGTTGTAGCAATCCATAAACATTGTATGCCGAGGTGCGGTTGTAGCAATCATATTGTATGCTGATGTGCGGTTGTAGCAAGGGTTCCAATAAGTTCTTCAATTGAACTTGAGATGATGAGTCGGTACCGCATGCATCTGCATAGAGTCGTGAGTCGGTCTCTATGAGTTGCATTTGTCATCATTGTATTTGTGCATTGATGAATAAACATATATATGTATATGTTGATGTGGAATGAGTAGAATTGTGCAGGTGTGCATGGATGGATAAACATGAATATGTGTGTTTATGTTGAATGATAAGCATTATGAGGAATATGCTTGGTTTTATATATATATGCCTTGCGATGTATATTGAGTGAGATGTGATGATTGTGACATAGTAAACATAATATGTATGTTTATGTGGTATGATGGAATGGTGAGAATATGTGGTATATGTGTATTTTTATGTTGAGATATATAATTATATGCATTGTTATTATGATAATATTTCTCACCCTTCTGCTGTTTTATGATGCTCTACGAGGCATTGCAGATTAGGTATCTGGTGGTCTTTTTGTGAAGCGTGTCTTCATTTTCCTTGTTGGTCGGTTGGCTCTGATATGTAGCACCGGGTAGCTAGGACGTTTTGATCTTTTTGTGATACATTTGCATATGTATCTTGCTGATGAATTTGTGTATATAAACATGATGTTGCTTGTGATTCGTACTGGATGATGTATATATATGTTGATGTATATATGTGGTTGTTATTCAATATTTTAGATGTTTCCGCTTTTATTCTAAATATTGAGATGTGGGTATAAGGACTGAGATCCTTTGTTGTTTGAAAGTTACCCCACTGTTGCATATCTTTGTGAGCAGGTGTTGTATGTGTTTAATTTCAAGTATAATGTGACATACCTTTTTATGCCATGTTGTTTTAATTACACTCTGATCAAATATTGTATACGTGCCTAATTGATTAATTGGGGGTATAGAAAGGGGTGTTACATTAAGTGGTATCAGAGCCAGAGTTGAGTCAGTTGTGTCTGTCTTGTTGTTGTGTTGGTTGAACTGTTGTTTAACCTTGTTGTTATTTTTGGGAATGATCGGAATATGGCTGGTAGAAACAATAATGCGATGGCTGCTGCTATGGAAGCAATGGCTAGGGCGGTGCAGGGTGCGCCGAATGTAAGTGCTAATGAAGAGTTCAGGAAGAATCAACCACCGGTCTTCAAAGGAAGATTTGATCCCGATGGTGCTCAACTTTGGCTGAAAGAGATTGAAAGAATCTTCAGAGTCATGGACTGTGCGGAAGAGAATAAGGTGAGGCTTGGATCTCACATGCTGAGGGAAGAAGCCGATGATTGGTGGGTCGGTATGCGTGAAATTCTTGAGGTGGATAATGAAGAGGTAACTTGGGAATTGTTTCGTACCAAGTTTTTGCTGAAGTATTACCCTGAAAGTGTGAAAGGGAAGAAAGAGATGGAATTCCTGGAATTGAAACAAGGTGGTATGTCAGTGGTGGACTATACTGCTAAGTTTGTGGAGTTGGTTCAATTCCATCCTCATTATGCTGCGATTACTGCTGAGTTCTCAAAATGTGTTAAGTATGAGAACGGTTTGCGTCCTGAGATTAAGCAAGCTGTGGGATACCAGAGGATTAGAAGATTTTCAGATTTGACTGAATGTTGTAGAATTTTCGAGGAAGATAGCAAGGCTCGTTCTGCTCATTACAAAAGTGTGAATGAGCGGAAAGGTAAACAGCAAGCTAGGGATGGTCCTTATGTGACTCCTGTTGATAAAGGCAAGTATAAAGGAAATTTTGATAAGAGATCTGGAGGAGGAGGTTCCGGTTATATGAAGTGTTTCAGGTGTGGCGAATTGGGTCATAAAGTAACTGATTGTAGGAAGACTGTACCGAAATGTTCTAACTGTGGAATCCTTGGGCATGTTGCTAATGATTGTAGAAGAAATATGATGAAGTGTTTTAACTGTGGAGAAGTAGGTCACATTAGTCCTAACTGTACTAAACCGAAACAAGCTCAAGCGGGCGGAAAGGTGTTTGCATTAGCTGGGTCAGACACTACCAGTGCGGATCGTTTGATTAAAGGTATATGTTTTATTAATAGTATGCCTTTAATTGCTATTATGGATATGGGAGCGACTTATTCTTTTATTTCTCGTGTGTGTGCAAAGTGTTTGAATTTGTTTATGACTTATTGGACAAGAGATTGGTAATGCCAAGTTGTTGAGTCTGTGTGGCATGCCAGTTGTATATTGTCGATGTTGTTTATTCCCTAGTACGTGATAAGTGTGTAGAACACTATCAGTGCTTTCTGGTTTTTCTAATCCTTTGTCTTCAGGATTGAGAATGTTATAAGTGGGGGAGAAGCTGGTACTTCTCCAAGTGGCTTCAGGTGAGGGGCGTTGGCTCAGGGTTCCGTTGTTTGACTGGTTGTAAGTGTTGTTTGGACAGTGTGGTTTCCGATTCCAAAGGGAATACGGAGGTAAGGTTTATGTCAAGTAAGGATTGGTGCCTTAGGTGGTTTTGTGCACAAGATGCAAGGAATGTTGTTATGGCTTGGTAAAGATGGTTTATGCCCCATCATGATTGTCGACTGTCTATTGAGAAATTGAGGAACTGATCACCCTTAATCTCTTGTTGATAGCAGACGGAAATTGTGTTGGATGGAATAGACATGTTTATCCAACTTAGTTGGTATGTTCGGTGAATGGTTGTGGAGTATGGGAATTATATCTTCATACTTATTTGGATAAGTTTGCAGTGGTGTCCTTTAAGGATATTTTGATCGATTATAAAATCAGAGGAAGAACATGTAGGGCGTTGAAGATTGAGTCGCAAGTGTTGAAAAGAGATGAAGCTATAAGTTAAGTTGTCAAGAGTGGATTTTGGTTGATAAAGACGAGTTTTCTTGGTCGAGAGGAATAAGTATGAGACAACATTGATGGTTGGGATTCCAAAACGAGTTATAAATTTGAATTGGATTATTCTTTGAGAAGAATTAGTGTCGTGCCGGATGAGTTAAGTTGAAGGCCTTTGCATATGTATGTTTGGATGGTCAGAGAATTAGAATTGTTTGAGCAATTGAGAGGCTTGTGTCCGGTGTGTAAGCTACTGCAGAATAGTGTGAGGTTGTGTATATAACCAGTGAACTATGATTTTCTGGTGTATAGTACAAGAGTCAAATGTTGATTATGAAATTGGTGGTTTGTTAGTTGTGAGTAATCAGAGTGCGCAGCGGAAGTGTGAAATTGTTGTATTGGTTGTTGTGAGACAAGGATGCAGGTATTCTGGTTTTGTGGATGTTGTTGAGGTAATGTTGTGTCTTGGAACTTTATGTTCTTGCCTGTGTTGTTGCCTCGTTTCCATGGTGATGGTACGAGTGCGAGTAGCTAGTTCCTCTGTTTGCGGGATTAGGAGAGTGTTACCTATGATGTTGGTGACGATCTTGTGGTGTTCCAGTTCAAGAGTGAACTTAGGTGTTTGTATCTTGGTTATCCTTTGAGTTGTGAGTTGGTCGTCAAGTGCATTGTATGGGCATTGCATCTTGTCGTGGTTGTTGTTGTCGTTGTTGTTGTGGTTAGTGTACTGGTTTGTTGTTTGTGTTATTCGTGGTGTGCCTTTGGTTGGCATGATAGTGGTTGGTCGGACATGAGAGTCGTATCCGAGGTTGCTGGTACTTAGCCTATTTTCGAGGACGAAAATGTCTAAGTGGGGGAGAGTTGTAACGACCCGATTTCAATTATTTCCTTTTTATTCCATTTTGGTTGAGTCTTTTATTTTAATTGGGTGATAATTATTTTTATTTGTGTAATTGGTGTATTAATATGTTATGTTTGCATGTTATGATGTTTTACCGTTTTTGAGAGTTTGCGGGGAAAATTAGATTGAAGGGTATTTTAGACATTTCACACTTAATGATATTTTAGTTAGTTAGTTAGTTAGATATTTTGTGAAAAAGAAATGGAAAAGTAATAGAAGTAGAAAGAAAAGAAAAGTATAAGTAAGAAAAGAAAAGAAAGAAACATAGAGAAAAAAGGAGAGAAAGAGAGCAAGAGAGGAGAAAAGAGAAGAACAAAGAGAAAAGTGTGGAAAATCACCAAGATCAATCTTTCGGAGTCGATTTAATCGGGTAAGGGTGTGAAATCTCATTATCTTATCAATGTATATTATTATGTATAATTGTGTATGTGTGTATTGGATTGGTTGTGGTGTTTTCATAGTTTTCCATTTTAGGTCGATAATGAGAAATCGATGTTTTCGCAGTTGGAAATCGACGAAAATGTGGTAGAATGCTTGTTACCATGATTAGATTGAGTTCTGATGGATGTATGTTGTTTTGAAAATGTTTATGGTTGAAAAATAGGGTTTTTGGGTTTTCAACAGCGCTGAAGGATTCTGAGTTTTCGCAGGTTCGCCTAGCGAACCAATCAGCGAAGGGTAGCGAAGGGTAGCGAAGGTTCACTACGGGTATTCGCCTAGTGAAGGCGTGAGCGAAGGTTCGCTAGAGTGTTCACCTAGCGAAGTTTGGGTGTTTTGAATGTTGGTAGTTGCTACCTTGGTTCGCCAAGGGGTTCGCCTAGCGAACTTTGTCTCTGTTTTTATCTAACAGTTGGTTCGCTGGAACATTCGCCTAGCGAAGGAGCTAGCGAATGCTCGCGAGGGATGTTCGCCTAGCGAAGGAGCTAGGGAATGCTCGCGAGGGAGGTTCGCCCAGCGAACAGTGCTGTTTGTGTGATTTTGTTTTCTGCATAACTGTTGATCTATGGTTCCGTTCGAAGCGTTGGAAAGCTAATGAGATGTTCTTTCTAGGAAAAATGGTTTTGAGGTCTGAACCTGGTCCAATCGGAACAGTATTTTCGAAATGTTTCGTTGTGTCCGGCCTCCGGTTTATGTTTTTGCGTTATTTTGAAATATACATATCTTCTTCGTTGTTTATCGGATTTAAGTGTTCTTTATATCGAATCGAAGCTGTGGATGAGTACTTTTTGATGATGATGGAAAATATTATTTTTAGCCGACTTTTCCGGTAAACCGTAAATTGATTTGTTTGGATAAATGTGTATGTTGTTATACAATTGATGTGAATGTAGATGGATTATATGTGATGAATGCATGACTATGCTGTGAATAAGTATGCATTGCATGGGTGTATTGGTTCATTTTGTATGTGAAGCATCATGATATGCATTCTTGTGTTGTGGGATTCTAAGATGAATATGTTGTAACGTCGTATGCCGATATGTGGTTGAAGCGATGATTACAAACGAGTGTATGCCCAAGTGGGGTTGTAGCAATCGGATTGTATGCCGAGGTGCGGTTGTAGCAATCATATTGTATGCCGATGTGCGGTTGTAGCAATCCATAAACATTGTATGCCGAGGTGCGGTTGTAGCAATCATATTATATGCCGAGGTGCGGTTGTAGCAATCATATTGTATGCCGATGTGCGGTTGTAGTAATCCATAAACATTGTATGCCGAGATGCGGTTGTAGCAATCATATTGTGTGCCGATGTGAGGTTGTAGCAATCCATAAACATTGTGTGCCGAGGTGCGGTTGTAGCAATCATATTGTATGCCGATGTGCGGTTGTAGCAAGGGTTCCAATAAGTTCTTCAATTGAACTTGAGATGATGAGTCGGTACCGCATGCATCTGCATAGAGTCGTGAGTCGGTCTCTATAAGTTGCATTTGTCATCATTGTATTTGTGCATTGATGAATAAACATATATATGTATATGTTGATGTGGAATGAGTAGAATTGTGCAGGTGTGCATGGATGGATAAACATGAATATGTGTGTTTATGTTGAATGATAAGCATTATGAGGAATATGCTTGGTTTTATATATATATGACTTGCGATGTATATTGAGTGAGATGTGATGATTGTGACATAGTAAACATAATATGTATGTTTATGTGGTATGATGGAATGGTGAGAATATGTGGTATATGTGTATTTTTATGTTGAGATATATAATTATATGCATTTTTATTATAATAATATTTCTCACCCTTCTGCTGTTTTATGATGCTCTACGAGGCATTGCAGATTAGGTATCTGGTGGTCTTTTTGTGAAGCGTGTCTTCATTTTCCTTGTTGGTCGGTTGGCTCTGATATGTAGCACCGGGTAGCTAGGACGTTTTGATCTTTTTGTGATACATTTGCATATGTATCTTGCTGATGAATTTGTGTATATAAACATGATGTTGCTTGTGATTCGTACTGGATGATGTATATATATGTTGATGTATATATGTGGTTGTTATTCAATATTTTAGATGTTTCCGCTTTTATTCTAAATATTGAGATGTGGGTATAAGGACTGAGATCCTTTGTTGTTTGAAAGTTACCCCACTGTTGCATATCTTTGTGAGCAGGTGTTGTATGTGTTTAATTTCAAGTATAATGTGACATACCTTTTTATGCCATGTTGTTTTAATTACACTCTGATCAAATATTGTATACGTTCCTAATTGATTAATTGGGGGTATAGAAAGGGGTGTTACACACATCGTGCTGATAATCTGTAATAGAGGCTTGGATTGTGAGTGGAAGAGGTTGCTCTTCGTGTTGCTTTTATTATGTCGGCGTCTGCTCTAATATGTAACACTAGTGGGTTGAACGCTTTTGTGTTTAATTTATGTCTTGTGAAGATTGTTATGTATATCTCCGAAGTATGATATTTCTTATGATTACTTTATATTATGATTATGGTTTGGATAATTAAACTAATCAGTAGTTGATGTTTTTCCGTTGCATTCAAAGTTGAAGTTCAGATTTGTTTTAATAATTATTATTATTTTTAAACTTTCATATGTGTTACATGTCCTATGGTATTAGCAGATTTATGTTGAAAAGTGACATCCTAATTGTATGATTGTTTTAAATTTACTCTGATTTTATTTATAAATTACGCGGGAAAAATTTGGGTGTTACAGCCACATTCCTATGAATAATTATCTGAGCTGACTTAGAAGCTACCATTATTGGTGAAAAGAGTTAACATAGATTAGATCTAGCGATAATATGCTTGCAGTGACACAACAAAAAGGTTTTGACGAACTTTATGTGAAAATTCGTGAGAATCATTAGACAGTCCCCAGAGACGGGACCACTATTCTGGTGCAAAACATAAGATTGATACCATATGAGTATGAGCAATTATAATGCGGTGGTGTTGATCAGTACAATAGAGCGGAGGTGTGCTTGCAAAGTTAACACTCCAGCGACAGAGCCTAAATCAGTGAAGTCTGAAAGAAGTAATTTTTAAGAATGAATTGAAAAATACCTTTATAGCGTGTGAACGAGTATATATAGGGTGGCTAGTCTGAATTTTATATACGGCTCTTTGGCGAAGGTCCACATATTCATCACCCTTCATACAAGGGTATCCTAAATTGGGTCTTTGGTGTTGTTCTGTTTCGATAAAACACTTTCAATAAAAAAAGAATTTAAGTTTTATCTTTTCAATGAAAAAACAATTTAAATTTTTTCTGTAAATATTGTTTAGCGTGTCATTCAGCATTGTAGTTGGAAGGTTAACTTTCTCTTATCCGGACAAACTTTTTCTTAAACATTATTTAGTCTGTCATTCATCTTTATAAGTTAGGACGTTAGCTTTTTCATGCCAGACCAACCTCTAGGTTCAGTTATAAAAATAATAAATAAAATAAAATAAAGGGACCTTTTGCTATTAAATAAAAACATATGCATAATTTATCAAATCCTTAATGCTTTTTTCTAAGATAGGATATGCAGTCTTTATTATTGGATAGTGAAAATTCAGTATGAAAAGTGGAGATCATATGCTGTTTTCTTGAAAGAAAGACAAATGTTAATGATCTATGCAAAAGAACAACAGAATATTAGTGCTAACTAAAATAAGCACTAAAACATATTTCTTGCCACCCTTTTATCTATAGGCTGAGTTTTAAACTTCAGGAAACAACTGTGTCTGTTAGATAATGTAAAATATTTGTACATATTTGGAACCTCTGCAACTTCAAAAAATAATTGATGAAGCAGTAGGGATAAAAGATTTGACTATTGCTACAACTTTACCCTTTGAGACTGATAGATAGCCTGCTGGAGATATTTTAAAGCTTTCCAGTAATTAAAAAAACTCATAAACCAGAAGTTGAAACCATCTACAGTGACTATTTCTAGGTACTTTTCAGAAGGTTTCTTCATATTTTGACTTTGGTTGACATGCTGAATCTTTTCATGTGGAATACAGACCTAAAATAGTAAACAAATTAAGGTTAAGGTTACATACTAGTAAAGTGTGAAGAATAGATAAAAGAATTTCGAGAATTAACATGTATTAGAAATAATTTATATTTTAATTATATTCACAAACTTGGTGACCAAGTTTGTTAGAGGGTATTTTAGTATTATATTGTTGTTTTTGTAGCCCTAGTTTTAGCTTATAAATAGACTAGTGGTAGTGAGTATTTTGTAATCCTTTGTAGCCGTCATTCTCTTTATAATATATTCTTCTCTTTTCATCCATTATTCACCTTGTACACCAACAAATGGTATCTAGAGCTCCGGTTCGGATTCATGGGGAAACACGGGAAACACGAGTGGAACGTGAGGCTGTGTGATTGATTTTTTATTCTGGGTTCGTGTTGAATCTAGAACAAAATTCTGATCAGAATCATAATTTCTGATTCTGTGGGTTGGGAAACACTGTGTGAGATTTGAGTGACTGTACAAGGTTGAAGATGATGAACGGAAACGGCGGCATGAACACCAAGCTTCCAGTATTTGATGGCAAAGACTGGACTGGTTGGATGATTCAGATGCGTGTACTGTTCGGTGCTCAAGATGTTCTGGATCTTGTCACTGAAGGTTATGTTTTGGTAGCAGCAGATGCGACGGAGGAACAGAAGAACGCGCAGAAGGATACAAGGAAGAAAGATCAGAAAGCATTGTTCTACATCCATCAGTGTGTGGATGCGAATGTGTTTGAGAAGATTATAGACTCAACGACGGCAAAGGCGGTGTGGGACACACTGGTCAGATGTTACGGTGGTGACGCATCAGTGAAGAAGGTGAAGCTTCAGTCTCTACGTAAGCAGTACGAGAATCTCAACATGAAGAACAATGAAAAAGTTTCTAAGTACATCTCCAGAGTGATTCTGATCACTAATGAGATGAAGGCGTGTGGAGAAACTCTTTCTGAACAAGTAATCATTGAGAAGGTATTGAGATCCCTTACTCCTCAGTTTGATTACATTGTGGTAGCAATAGAACATTCTAAAGATCTGAGCACCATGAGAATTGAAGAGCTGCAAAGGAGTCTAGAAGCGCAAGAGTTGCGTCTGACTGAAAGAACTTCTGAAAGGGAAGTAGAGCAGCAAGCTCTGAAAGCAGTTTCTGATAAGAAGCATCAGAAGCAGTCTTGGTCAGAAGCCAGGAGAAGATCTGATGGTGGTCAGAAGTCAGAAACCTCAACTTCTGATAGGCAAAAGAATGCTCAGAAGGGAAAAGAGAAGTATGACAAGAAGAAGATCCAATGTTACTGTTGCAAGAAGTTTGGTCACTTTGCTAGAGATTGTTGGTCAAACAAAGAAAGGAAGTCAGAAGAAGCAAATATAGCCAGAAGTTCTGATGATGAATCTGTGCTACTGATGGCTTCTGAATCTGATGATACGAATTTGACAGACTGGTGGTATATGGACACTGGCTGCTCAAATCATCTTACTGGAAATAAGAAATGGCTGGTTGATTTTGATTCTGAAAAAGAGGACAAAGATCAGATGTGCTGATGACAAATATCTTAACGCTGAAGGTATGGGAAATGTCAGAGTTGTTCTGAATAATTGGAAAACAGCATTGATTCAGAAAGTGTGGTATGTACCTGGCATAAAAAGCAATCTGATGAGCGTGGGACAATTAATTGAGAAAGGTTTTTCAGTTACCATGAAGGACAATCTTCTGAAGCTGTATGACTGTAATTAGAAGCTGATTATGGAGTCAGAACAAGGAAGGAATAGAACATTCAAGGTGAATGTCAGAACTTCTGACTCTGAATATCTTAGTGCAACAAGTGTTGTGAAAGAAAGTGAGCTGTGGCACAGAAGATTTGGTCATCTGAATTTCAGAAGCTTAGAACATCTGAATTCGAAGAAGCTGGTACATGGAATTCCTACAATTAAGAAGCCTGAGAATTCATGCAAAGTGTGCATGGAAGGAAAGCAACCAAGATTGCCATTTGCGTCAGAAGTTGCTCCAAGAGCAAAACATGCCTTGGGAGTAGTACATTCTGATGTGTGTGGTCCATTTCCAGTAGCATCGATTGGAGGGAACAAATACTTTGTGTCATTTGTTGATGAGTTCACAAGAATGGCATGGGTATCCCTTATTAAGTTCAAACACGAGGTGTTTTCCGAATTCAAGAAGTTCCGAATGAAGGTTCAGAATCAGAGTGGTCAGAATTTGAAGATTCTCAGAACCGATGGTGGGGGTGAGTATAACTCCAAAGAGTTTCAGAAGTTCTATGAGGAGAATGGAATTGAGCATGAGGTTACTGCTCCTTATACTCCTCAACACAATGGTCTTACTGAAAGAAGAAATCGTACTTTGCTTGATATGGTGAGAAGCATGCTGAAGGAGAAGAAGCTTCCTCACAACTTGTGGGGAGAAGCTGTTGCCACCGCAGCATATGTGCTCAACAGATGTCCAACGAAGAAGCTGAAGGAAATAGTTCCTATTCAGAAGTGGACTGGAGAAAAGCAAAGTGTTAGTCATCTGAAGGTGTTTGGTTCTGTCTATTACAAACATGTTCCAGAAGCTAGAAGACAGAAGATGGATGATAGAAGCAAAGTAATGTTACTGGTGGGGTACCACAGTACAGGTGCGTACAAGCTTTATTGTCCAGAAACTAATAAAGTTGAATTTAGCAGAGACGTTATTGTGAAGGAATCAGAAGTTTGGAATTGGTACAAGTCTCAATCTTATTCTGATGTGAGAACTTATGAAGGAAGGTCAGAAATAAGAGTTTCTAAAACTGATGGTGATTCTGACTCTGAAGGAGACTCAGAAGATGAAGGTGACTCTGATGATCCAGATTCTGATGATGATCCAGATTCTGGTGGTAATTCAGACTCTGGGAATATGCCAGACTCTGAAGATGGTCAACGTTCTGGAGGAAGTCAACCTTCTGAAGCAAGAACTTCTGAAGGAGAAATTTCTGGGGTTCAAGCATCTGAAGAAGATTCTGAATGAGGTCAGAGGCCACAGAGAATCAGAAACATTCCGAGAAGATTCGAAGAGTTTGGCATGTTACAAGACACTGAAGTAGATTCTGAAGGAGAAGTTATTCAGTGTGCCATGTTAGTAGACTCTGAACCTGTGAGTACAGAAGAGGCTCCCAACCAGAAGTTCTGACTAAAGGCCATGAAAGAAGAACTTGAGGCTATAGAAAGAAACAAGACTTGGAAGCTGACATAACTACCAAAGGACAAGAAAGCCATCAGCGTCAGATAGGTTTTTAAGCAGAAGCTAAAGCCAGATGGATCAATTAGCAAACACAAAGCGAGGTTAGTAGCAAGAGGATTTCTGCAGAAACCTGGGCTAGATTATTCTGAAGTGTTTGCACCTGTAGCGAGACATGAAACAATCAGATTGGTGATTGCAATAGCTGCTAACAGGAATTGGCCTCTGATGCATTTAGATGTGAAATCTGCATTTCTGAACGGTCCATTAGAAGAAGAAGTTTATGTGTCACAACCTCCTGGATTTGTGAAAAAGAATCATGAAGGGTTGGTGTACAGATTACATAAAGCTTTGTATGGATTGAAGCAAGCGCCCAGAGCTTGGAATCAGAAGATTGATTCATTTTTCAAGAAGCAGGGTTTTCAGAAATGTGAGATGGAATACGGTGTTTATGTTCAGCATATTTCTGAAGGCAATATGATTCTGGTGTGTTTGTACGTTGATGACATACTGCTGACCGGAAGTTCTGAACAAGAATTAGCTAAGTTCAAGAAGGTGCTGATGAATGAGTTTGAAATGGCTGATCTCGGGAAAATGACATACTTTCTAGGGATGGAGTTCAGATATTCTGAGAAAGGTATCATTTTGCATCAGCTGAAGTATGAACGAGAACTTCTGAAGAGATTTAAGCTGCAGAATTGTAAGGTTTCTATCACACTTGCAGATACAAATCAGAAACTAGATTCTGATTCTGACGGTGAGGATGTGGATGCTACAACCTTCAAACAGTTGGTTGGTTCTCTGAGGTATTTGTGTAATACCAGACCTGATATTTGCTATGCAGTTGGAATGGTCAGTAGGTTCATGAGTAAACCCAAGTGGTCCCATTATCAAGCTGCTATCAGGATTCTGAGGTATATCAAGGGAACTCTGAAGTATGGAGTGTTATTCCCTTCTGGAAGAAAGAGTGAATCAGAACTTCTGAGTTATTCAGATTCTGATTGGTGTGGAGACAGAGTTGATAGAAGAAGTACTTCTGGATACTTGTTTAAGTTTCTGGGAGGTCCTATTTCTTGGTGTTCTAAGAAGCAACATGTTGTTGCGTTGTCAACCTGTGAAGCTGAATATATTGCAGGTGTTGTTACTGCATGCCAAGCTGTGGGGATTCTGAACTTGCTGGAGGATCTGAAGATTAAAGTTGACAAACCTCTGAAGCTGATGATTGATAACAAGTCTGCAATCAATCTTGCCAGAAACCCAGTGTTGCATGGGAGAAGCAAGCATATTGAGACAAAGTATCACTATCTGAGAAGTCAAGTTCAGAATGGAGTGTTAGAAGTTGTGCACTGTAGCACCCAGAAGCAGTTGGCAGATGTTCTGACGAAGGCTATCAAAACTGATCAATTCCTTCGCTTAAGGGATGGAATTGGAGTTGTTAGTTTTGAGGAAATATAAATTAAGGGATGGTATTAGAAATAATTTATATTTTAATTATATTCACAAACTTGGTGACCAAGTTTGTTAGAGGGTATTTTAGTATTTTATTGTTGCTTTTGTAGCCCTAGTTTTAGCTTATAAATAGGCTAGTGGTAGTGAGTATTTTGTAATCCTTTGTAACCGTCATTCTCTTTATAATATATTCTTCTATTTTCATCCATTATTCACCTTGTACACCAACAACATGGACATTACAAAAAGTAAGAAAATTACCTTATAGTGAACTCTAATGAATTCCCCATTTGGAGAAGTGATCTTGATGGATTTCTCACTGTAAAAAGCAACTTTGTGAGTGGATATGAAGAGGAGGCCTGCTATAGGACCTGAGGTGGTTGATAAGTAGCACTGTGATGCTTTCAACAGCTTCTCTCCATCTGTAACACTAAAAAGTTGAAGAGGTCTAGGAATTTGGTTGATGAATGAATGTATTCAAAATGAGTATATATATGGTTAAAATGAAACAAGGTGACTATCGAGCTTTTGCAGGATGAGTCAGGTAGGGATCATCATGAAGACTAAAGGAATAAAAGCAATTCAAAAGTTAAAGATTGCATGTTTAGTTGTCTACAGGAAAAATGTTTTTTAATGGTAATCAGCTTATTAGCTTTAATAAATGGAAGGAAAGGAAACATATAATAATAGTTTTGTTTGATTAGACAAATGCTAATAAAATGGTGATTAAAGGTTTCTTAGGTGGAATGAAGCCTTTCTGATGCTATACAATTAGGTAGAAGGGAAAAAGAAGTTGAATGTTTAGGTGAAAAGAAAATAGCCAAATCACTTCCACATCATCCCAATGCCCCGACATGGAAAATTAAACATTTACCAAATAAGTGATTCAGCCTAATAACTTTTTCACCAATTGGGCAGTAATGTTTATAAAAAAGAATGGCATCTGCTTAAACACGTGACTGATGTGGTTACTTGGTGTTTGGATTTGATTAGATATCATAGCTATTTTAATGCTACTTTATTTGGGATGGCCTTAATTTGAAGAAATTGGGAGGACCACTAACATTGTATTTTAAGTGATGACAGCCATGTTGCCAACATTTTATTTACATGTACAAGATATTTTGTAACTTAGATATAGTTTACATGGTAAACATGGACACCATTTTACCTTTTTCCTACCTTACCCCTCAACAGAAATTAGAAAAGTTACCATATCAGAAAGTTAGAATTGAAGAAACGAAAAAACACAAGAAGGGGGGTTGAATTGGAGTTTTTAAAAAATTAAGGCAAAGGACACGATGGTTATCCTGGTTCGATTGAACTCAATCTACTCCAGTCTACCCGCCACGGTGATTTCGCCTCTCTCTTGAGGACTTAATCCACTATTCAATTAGAATTACACAGACACAGGGACAACCGTCACTGTCTTCTTGAGTTTTAACCACAACTTGGTTTTCTCAAGGAATTTCAACTTAGAAATAATATGCTACTAATAAGCTTTCTCACCACCGTGAGTTTTTACAATATTTTTAACAAAAATGAAAACAGATGAGGAACTGATGGATTGTGAAAAGTATGAGCTCTCGTGTGTTGTCATCTGTGAAGGTGCTCCTTTAAATAGATAAATGTGATTGATCCGTTGGAGACATGTGAGCCAATTTTGGAGAATGATAATAATGCCTTTTAATGCTTCTTTCCAAAAATATAGATATTGTCTGTTTCAATCCGTTGCATTGTGATGCTCATTAAATGTAAAGGATAGCGTATCAGAGTCCATAAAGATGTGATGCATAATCAGAGTTTCTGGCTGGATACAACTTTGGTGCTGGAGCGTGAGGCATCCTTCATCAGAGCTTAGCTAGTTTAGAGCTTGTGATTCTTCTATATCAGAGCTTCGCTTGATTAGAACTTCGCTTGGAACTCGCTTGCTTGGATATTGTGAGCTTCGCTATATTAGAACTTCGCTCAGATGAATCTTGTTGATGCTTCTATATCAGAACTTCTTGACATTAGAACTTCCCTACATATCATAAAAAATTGAATTAAGGAGCATCAAGTTCTAAGTAATATAGTGTTTGTTATCATCAAAACTATTTAGGGATGTAGAATCAATTCTTGTTCTAACAATCTCCCCCTTTTTGATGAGTAGAGAATACTCCCCCTGAGTTGAAGATTTCCTTGAAGATATTTTAATTTAAGACTCCCAAGAGGTTCTGATTAACATTTTCCTGTTTTGTTAACAACAACATGGAAGCAGAGGTTAAAATGTTCGAGACATGGTCATGGTGCACTGTTATATTTCAAAATATTCTACGTTCTCCCCCTTTGTCATTAATCAAAAAGCGAAATGATACAAGAGAACAAAAAAAACAAGATAAAGCATAATGCAAGTAAGGCACAAAAAGAAAAACAAGAAAATCTAAGGTTGAGGAGCAGGTGGAAGTCTTGTGAACAATGCTTCCAGAAGGCCTTTGATCTGATTAGCGAATTCTTCTTGCTTGCCAAGCATAACTTTAATTTCTGCGTTTGTTTCATCCTGTTTGTCCAATCTCTTTCTAACTTCTTCATTCTCTTTCTTCAACTCATCCAGAGTTTTCAGCACTAGAACAGATGAAGAAGGTTCTTCAGAAGATACCAAATCCTCAGAGCTTTTTGTAGACACTACCTTTGGAGAGGCTTCTGGTGGAATATCTTCTACTTTAGCGATAACCAGAGTTTGATGCTCAGAGATTTCTTTCAGAGGTTCTAAAACCGCAGAAGCTTTCCAGCCTAGAGGAAGAATGGGTTTCTTTTCCCAGAATCTTAGAATCTGCTCATTGAAGATCTTCATATGGTCACAGAAGTTCTGTTGAGCTATATCATAACTGAGTTCCTTCATCTTCCTAGATTCAGAATTAAACCATTTTCTGAATTTGGTCCAAAGATAGTCAGAAGCAGCTGGATTCAGATTCTCCATACAACCCTGCTTCAGAAGGTTAATCCATTCCTGCATTTCTGCCTCGAATGCCAATAAAGAGTTACCAACATCTGATTTGGAGATTATTGGTTTTGGTTTGGGAATGGCTATTTTGTGAGAAGTTGAGGTAAGCTTATCTAGAGCTTCTAGGTCAATTATAGTTCTGAGGGGATCATCTGAGAGGTGTGTTGGAGGAGAGTCAGAAATAAGAATAGGAGAGGTAGGTGATGTAACTTCTGAGGTGATTTGAGGGGGACTGGTGAAATTTGGTGATGGTTGATAGAAGTTAAGAGGACAGTTGATGCCAGGTATGGAGTTGTCAGGGTTTAGAGTGTGATGTTTTAGTTGTGAAGACGTGAAGAGAGGTTCATGAACAATGTCAGACAGAACTTGTGCAAGTTCTGGTTGTGGTTCGATAAAATCAGAAGGAGTGGGGTCAATGTCAATGTCAAAGTCCTCAAGAGTTTGTGGTGATGGTGGTGGATTTTGAGTTTGTGGTGATGGTGGTGAATTTTCAGAGGGTTTAGGAGACGATGGGTTTTCAGATGTTGATACCATTATGGATTCGACGATAAAAATGAAAGCGGAGTTACCTTTCTTCTTAGCACCTTTAGCGACTTTTGGAGTTTTCTGAGGAGTTCCTTCAGAGGCTTTCCTTTTTCTTAAAGTTCTGGGGGCAACTTCTAGAGGTGCTTGCCTGAGCTGTTGCAGAGAAACTTCTGGAAGGGTTCCATCAGCTTTACAAGCATCTAAATATCTGAGGACAATTTCTGGGTGAGTATCTGATGAGAAAAGAGGAAAATCTTTTAGAGGAATTTTCCTGGTGGTGATGACTTCCTTAGAGATTAGGGTTGGATCCTTCTTGATGGTCTCAATGATTTTCATCTTCTTGAGATTCTTTGCATTGAGAGGTCTTCCAGCAATAGTTTCTAGATCAGAGATTTCCCGAGCTTCAGTTAAGTGATCTATCAGCTTATTCTCTGTAAGAATATCTGATATAAGTCTACCTAGAGGAATCCAATCTCTCTTGGTTCTTTCATCTTCTCTTGTTTCTTTGACACTGTTCTTCAGATGATTGAATAAACAGTAGGGAAGATTCACTTTAGTGAAAGTGGAGATGAGGTATAGAAGATACTGTTGATCGTTGTTGATGTAGTCAGACGAGCTTGAAGGTTTCCTGTGATAGATGCACCCAAGAATGATTCTGGCCCAAATTCTGTGACGATCCTTTAGGTCTTTGATTTTGTTGGAGTGTTGACCGGTGGTGAAGATTTCCTTTGAGATAGTGTTTAGATCAGTTCCCTTTTCCATTTCACTGCATCTAATTCCTGATCCATCATGATCAATCAGCTTACCAATAAGATCTTCAGTGATGACAACCTTCTTTCCCATAACATACGAAGTTACTTGATGTTTTGAGACTGATGCAAAAATCCAAAATTCCTTAACGAGTTGGGGAAAAACTGGACCCATTAAGCGATTAAAGTATTTGCTCCATCCTTGAAACTCAACCTCAGGAGTAAGGTCATACCCATTTTCTTTCATGCTTTCAAAATCAACAATGAGTTCACAGAGAACTTCAAGAGAGGCAAAGGGGGTGAGGAGAGTTCTTGAGGACTCAACGTACCTGTCTTCAATGACTTGGTCAGCTGATTCTTGAAACATTGCTTGTTGAGAGCTGGAGGCCATTGTTCACAGACTTAGGGTTTTGGGAACTTAGGGTTTTGGGAGCAAAACAAGAAATGCAATTAATACGGAGAAAGCGATAGAGAACTAAGTGAGTGATAGTGAACGTGTGAGGGTGTTAGAAGTGACATATATATAAGAGTAACCAAGAAATAAATAGCAATTAAAAATAATAAACATGAAGATTAATAGCCGTAATGATTTCTGACAAGGGAGATAGCGTGAGAAATTTTTGGAACAGTTACCGATGTGACTTGGCGCCTCAATATGTCAACACAGACGTTTCAGTTTTCCAGAGTTTGACACGCGTTCATCATCAAAGAAAATCTGGAGCGTAGGTTGACACGTGTTTGCTAGAGTGAACTTAATGATCTATCCTTGAAATGAAAAGTTCAGATCTTCTGAATAGATTCTGATGCAATCTTTCTTCTCACTTCTGAAGAATTATTGGTCAGATGTTCACAAAAGAAAAGAAGTTCTGAGAGTTAAAAATATAGAAATTACATTTTTCATTCTGGACAAACTTTCATACTGAGATTTTTCAGAATGAAATTAAATCTATCTTCAGCAAGGGGTTTGGTGAAAACATCAGCCCATTGATGGTCTGTGTCTATAAATTTTAAGCAAATAATTCCCTTCTGAGTATAGTCCCTAATGAAATGATGTTTAATTTCTATATGTTTAGCCCTAGAATGCAGAATAGGATTTTTAGAAAGACAGATGGCAGAAGTATTGTCACAGAGGATAGGGATGTTACTCTCGTAAATGTGAAAGTCTTCAAGCTGATTCTTCATCCAGAGCATCTGAGTACTGCATCCAGCTGCAACTATGTATTCAGCTTCAGCAGTTGATAGTGCAATGGTGGATTGTCTTTTGCTGGACCAAGAGATTAAGTTGTTTCCCAGAAACTGGCAGCTTCCAGATGTACTTTTTCTTTCTATTCTGTCTCCAGCAAAGTCAGCGTCACAGTATCCTACCAATTTGTATTCTCTGGACTTTCTATAGCAAAGACCAAGATTAGTAGTACCTTTCAGATATCTGAAAATTCGCTTAACAGCTGTTAAGTGAGATTCTCTAGGATCTGATTGGAATCTAGCACAAAGGCAAACGCTATAGAGAATATCAGGTCTTGAAGCAGTTAAATAAAGGAGAGAACCAATCATACCTCTGTAGAGCTTCTGTTCTACTTTCTTACTTACCTCATCCTTTTCCAGAATACATGTGGGATGCATAGGAGTTTTGGAAGGCTTACTTTCTGACATTTCAAATTTCTTCAGAAGGTCTCTGACATACTTGCTTTGATGTATGTAAGTTCCTTCTGGAGTTTGGTTGATTTGAATTCCCAAGAAAAACTTGAGTTCTCCCATTAAGCTCATTTCAAACTCTGCCTGCATAGTCTTAGCAAATTCTTGCCCCAAGGAGCTTTTAGTGGATCCAAAAATTATATCGTCTACGTATATCTGACAGATCAGAATGTGATTTTTAAATGACTTACAGAATAAAGTTGTGTCCACCTTCCCTCTGGTAAAATCATTTTCTAAGAGAAAGTTACTTAGTCTCTCATACCAAGCTCTGGGAGCTTGTTTTAGACCGTATAACGATTTCTTAAGTTTATAAACATATTCTGGATGTTTTGTGTTTTCAAAACCAGGGGGTTGATGCACGTAAACTTTTTCATCAATGTAACCATTTAAAAACGCACTTTTGACATCCATCTGATAGAGAGTGATGTCATTATTTACAGCATATGAAATTAAAAATCTGATAGATTCTAACCTTGCGACTGGAGCAAAGGTTTCTGTATAGTCTATCCCTTCTTGCTGACTATAACCTTGTGCAACCAGTCGTGCTTTGTTTCTGACAACTTCTCCCTGTTCATTTAGTTTGTTTCTGAAGACCCATTTGGTTCCAATGATGTTGAAGCCTTTGGGTTTAGGAACTAGATCCCAAACGTCGTTTCTGGTGAACTGATTCAGTTCTTCCTGCATTGCGAGGATCCAATCATTGTTTGTGAGTGCTTCGTCAATTGTAGTGGGTTCTATCAGAGAGACTAATCCCACTAGAGATTCTTAAGTCTTTTTGAATGAGGATCTTGTTCTGATTGGGTCATCCTTCTTTCCTAGAATTTTGTCTTCGGGATGAGTTAGAGAACTTCTGGACAGTCTTTTCTGGATGGGTTCTTCAGAATTAGAGTTTCCTTCTGTTTTGCTCGCCAGTTTTTCTGATGATCTGGTTTCAGTGCCTGTTATTTGAACTTCTATTTCTGCAAGAGATTCATCATGCTTTGGCTTTTGAAAGCCAAGCTTATCATCAAATCTGACACAAATAGATTCTACCACACTTCGTGTTTCTGTGTTATATACTCTGTATCCTTTTGAACGTTCAGAGTATCCTAACATGAAACATTTTTGTGCCTTAGAATCAAACTTGTTCAGAGGATCATTAGTGTTTAAGATAAAGCATGTACATCCAAAAGGATGGAAGTAAGAAATGTTGGGCTTTCTGTTCTTCCACAATTCATATGGAGTCTTTTCCAGAATAGGTCTTATAGAGATTCTATTCTGAATGTAACACGCTGTATTAACTGCTTCTGCCCAAAAGTGTTTAGCCATGTTAGTCTCATTGATCATGGTTCTGGCCATTTCTTGTAGAGTTCTATTTTTGCGCTCTACAACTCCATTTTGTTGTGGAGTTCTAGGACAAGAGAAATCATGAGAAATGCCATTTTCATTAAAAAATGTTTCTAGATTTTTGTTTTCAAATTCCCCACCATGATCACTTCTGACTTTTATAATTCTAAACTCTTTTTCATTCTGAATTTGGTTACAGAAAGTAGAGAATACAGAGAGTGACTCGTCCTTGTGTTTTAAGAACTTTACCCATGTCCATCTGCTATAGTCATCTACGATCACTAATCCATACTTCTTGCCACTGATGGATGCAGTTTTCACTGGTCCAAACAGATCTATATGAAGAAGTTCTAATGGTCTGGAGGTAGAAATAACATTTTTTGGTTTAAAAGAGGGTTTTGAAAACTTGCCTTTTTGACATGCTTCACACAGAACGTCTGAGCTGAACTTCAGATTAGGAAGTCCTTTGACCAGATTGAGTTTGTTAATCTGAGATATTCTTCTCATACTAACATGCCCCAATCTTCTGTGCCAGACCCATTGTTCATCGTCAGCAGACAAAAGGCATTTTACATTCTGACTTTTTAGTTCAGAAAGTTTTATTTTGTAAATGTTGTTCTTTCTCTTTCCATTAAAGAGGATTGTTCCATCTTTCTGACTAACTGCCTTGCAGGACTTTTGATTGAAGATTATATCATAGCCGTTATCACTTAATTGACTTATGGATAACAAGTTATGCATTAATCCTTCTACTAACAAGACATTAGATATGGAGGGTAGAGTACCGTTACCTATGGTTTCAGAGCCAATGATTTTCCCTTTCTGATTGCCTCCGAAACCTACATACCCTCCAGCTTTAAGTTCCAGACTTTGGAACATATGCTTTCTTCCCGTTATGTGTCGCGAGCATCCAGAGTCCAGGTACCATGATTAGTGTTTCAATCTTGCTGTTAAAGACATCTGCAACATATAGGATTTTATCCTTAGGTACCCACAATTCTTTGGGTCCTTGTTTGTTAGTGTTCACAAAATTCTGATTGAGTTTTGGTTTCTCAATAGAATTTGAAGAGTAAGATTCACTGGTATATTTTATGTCATGTTTGTGTCCATATGTGAAGTGAGAGTTTAAAGGAGGGTATTTTATGATCATATCATCAACTTGTTTTGGTTTATATGGAGCTTCACCTTTAGGATTAACATAACCTATGCCCTTTCTCCCATTTTTACTAACTCCATAGATCATTGAAGCCATTTTGCTTCTGTCTTTGTTTTTAGCTAGAAATTTTTGAAAGTTATAGTCGTAATGTTTTAAAATATTATCAGAACTAGTGGAAACTTCTGAATCAGATTATTTCTGAGATTTTTCAAAAGAGTTGAGTTTTGAAACGGTTTCTTTTAACTCATAATTTTCTGCTTTTAGCTTTCTGTTCTCTTCAGACTCAGATACCAGATCGTGTTTCAGATTCTTATATTTGAGCTGAAGTTTCTGATAGTTTTCAAGAATTTCTGACAGACTTTCTTCTAATTGAAATCTAGAAAAGTTAGAGAATACCTCTTTAGTTTCTGAATCAGAGTCTGATTCTGATGAGTTTGAATCATCTGATATGTTGGCCATTAGGGCAATGTTCGCGTGTTCATTTTCTGATTCGGATTCTGCTTCAGAAGATTCCGAGTCATCCCAGGTAGCCATAAGACTTTTCTTTCTTTCCTTGTTAAACTTTTTATTTGGCTTTTCTTTCTGCAGCTTAGGACAATCACTTTTGTAGTGTCCAGGTTCCTTGCATTCGTAACACACTACCTCTTTGTTTTTAGACTTTTTGTGTCCAGAGGATGGTTCAGAATGACTGCTTGATCTTCTAGAGTTTCAGAATTTTCGTTGCCTATTTTTCCATAGTTGTTGGATTCTTCTGGAAAGGAGTGATAGTTCATCTTCTTCTGAGGAGCCACCAGAGCTTTCTTCTTCTGCCTGAAAAGCTTTAGTTTCAGATTTATATTTAGATTTAAGAGCAATAGACTTACCTTTCTTCTGGGGTTCATCTTCTTCTAGTTCTATCTTGTGACTTCTTAGAGAGCTGATCAGTTCTTCAAGAGATATTTCGTTGAGGTTCTTGGAGAGTTTTAGTGCTGTGACCATGGGTCTCCACACTTTTGGTAAGCTCCTGATGATTTTCTTGACATGATCTGATGTTGAGTACCCTTTATTCAGAACTTTTAGTCCAACAACTAGAATTTGAAACCTTGAGAACATTTTCTCAATTGTTTCATCTTCTTCCATTTTGAAGGCTTCATACTTCTGGATGAGTGCCAGAGCTTTAGTCTCTTTGACTTGAGAGTTGCCTTCATGCGTCATTCTCAGAGAATCAAATATGTGTTTGGCTGATTCTCTGTTAGTGATCTTCTCATATTCTGTGTGGGAGATTGCGCTGAGGAGAATCGTTCTGGCCTTGTGATGATTTCTGAAATCTTTCTTCTGTTGATCCGTCATGGTTTTCCTTTCAATCTTCTGACCGTCTTTTCCGACAGGGTGAGTGTAACCATCTGTTACCATATCCCAGAGATCACCGTCATGAGCCAGAAAGAAACTTTCGATTAGATCTTTCCAGTAATCAAAGTTTTCGCCGTCAAACACCGGTGGTTTGCCACTGATTTTGTCATTGTAGTTCTGAACGGATTCCGCCATAGTGCTTTTTCGTGAAGGATCTTTTATCTGACACGGTTAAGTGTTAGCACCCAGAACCAGGCGCTCTGATGCCAATTGAAGAAACGAAAACACACAAGAAGGGGGGTTGAATTGGAGTTTTTAAAAAATTAAGGTAAAGGACACGATGGTTTTCCTGGTTCGATTGAACTCAATCTACTCCAGTCCACCCGCCAAGGTGATTTCGCCTCTCTCTTGAGGACTTAATCCACTATTCAATTAAAATTACACAGACACAGGGACAACCGTCACTGTCTTCTTGAGTTTTAACCACAACTTGGTTTTCTCAAGGAATTTCAACTTAGAAATAATATGCTACTAATAAGCTTTCTCACCACCGTGAGTTTTTACAATATTTTTAACAAAAATGAAAACAGATGAGGAACTGATGGATTGTGAAAAGTATGAGCGCTCGTGTGTTGTCATCTGTGAAGGTGCTCCTTTAAATAGATGAATGTGATTGATCCGTTGGAGACATGTGAGCCAATTTTGGAGAATGATAATAATGCCTTTTAATGCTTCTTTCCAAAAATATAGATATTGTCTGTTTCAATCCGTTGCATTATGATGCTCATTAAATGTGAAGGATAGCGTATCAGAGTCCATAAAGATGTGATGCATAATCAGAGTTTCTGGCTGGATACAACTTTGGTGCTGGAGCGTGAGGCATCCTTCATCAGAGCTTAGCTAGTTTAGAGCTTGTGATTCTTCTATATCAGAGCTTCGCTTGATTAGAACTTCGCTTGGAACTCGCTTGCTTGGATATTGTGAGCTTTGCTATATTAGAACTTCTCTCAGATGAATCTTGTTGATGCTTCTATATCAGAACTTCTTGACATTAGAACTTCCCTACATATCATAAAAAATTGAATTAAGGAGCATCAAGTTCTAAGTAATATAGTGTTTGTTATCACCAAAACTATTTAGGGATGTAGAATCAATTCTTGTTCTAACAAGAATGCCACATTAGCACAAGTAGTTCAGAACTCAAGTATTTCTTTCTGTACTTTCTTTGGTATAAGCCTTTCTTGGCCTCTAAAAACAAATCCATTTAATGATTTCAGTTTAGAACTTTAAAAAAGCTTACTGGGATGTTTTTGTACCATCTTTTTCAAAAGGCAACTAAACATACCATGATGTCAAGATATTATCAAGTTGCCATGATAGTAGTGTCTTTATTACATCAACCAAGATTTTGGTGGAGTCATCCCACAATAGGGCTAAGATTCACTTCCTAATCTTAACCCCTTTAAATAACACATTCATTAGAATAAAAGGGATTGATCAAACCAAAGTTAGCAAAACACATACCTTATCAATCAATCAATGTGCAGACGTCACTTCTTCATGAGATAGATGTAGGAACTCCAACTCAAGATAAGATTTTCTTGTAAAATAACAAGTCAAAACACCTCATTTAAAAGTCTAAAAAGACTCACGCAATATGGGCAAATTGCTTACATCCGCCACTGTAGAGCAGCTATAGTTCCGCTTTATTGATTCGTTCTGAATTACACACATTAAGGTTTCAGTGTTACAATCATATATAGGATACTAATGATCCGGATTACATCCCTTTCCCACTTTACATTAGTTATGAGGTAAACTCAACAATCTCCACCTTGGACTATCAAACTCATATGAAGATTAATTGCATAATGTCATATCATAACAACTGGGGTGTATTGATATTACTTATGAGACAAACTCAACAATCTCCACCTTAAACTATCAAACCCATATGAAGATTAATTGTATAATTCCATATCCTAGCAACCGAGGTATGTAGTGTTAATCAAGAAATAATTTTTTTTATTGTGAATAATTTACTTTCCTAGAGTAGACGAATAGTCGGAATGAGTTGTAATTAATCATTATGACTTGTAATTATATGTAACTACTGAAATTACTATATATAGTGTGAAATACAATAGAGAATTAAATGAGTTGAGTTTGAATTCTTAGATATTTTAGAGCTGACTATGAGAATTAAATGAGTTGAGTTTGAGTTATTAACATGGTTAGAGTTGAGTATGAAATGTTTAGAGTTGAGTTTGATGAGCAAAAAAGTTGAATTAGAGTTGTTCTTGAGATCATAAAGGGTAAGCATGTAATCCTTAACTTTGAATAAAAGTTGTTAGAGTTAATTGTGAGTTCTATTGATGTCATGAACATGTCTTGTTGAATATTGACGGTTGTTTAATGTTGTTTTGATGTTGTTGATGAGTTTGATGTTTAGGTTTGAAAGAAACCGGTGTTGTAGGACTCCGGTCCAGTGTTGAGGATCACTCAGTAACACAACTCTAATATCCAACGTTGTAGGACTTTGGTCAAGTGGTGTGATTGATAACTGATAATGGGAGTAGAAGGTTCGGATGAAGATTAGTTGCCTTTGTTTGTAGCATCATACATCATGTATATCGAAGATTAGCTTAGGATTTTGGTCAAGTGTTGTAGGACATCGGTCCAGTGATGAGGATCCCCAGTAACATAACTCTCATATCCAACATTGTAGGATTTTGGTCTAGGGTTGAAGGATGGTACCAAATAAATAAGAGTAGAGGATTTACACATAATTTAATAATTTGTATGTTGTACATTGTGTTGACTGATTATATCGAGCTGAACAATCTTTATTATTTTATGCACTATTATCATATATGAATGTATTCTCACCTCTTTCTTATTCTATGTTCTCTGTTGTCGTAATTGATACAGGTGATCCCAAGATTGAGAATGAGGAGTGATATTTGTTGGTTACTGAGGATGACATAGTTGGCCTCTTCGTTAGCAATTTATTTTTTTTCCCGCTGGAATCTATCAACAATTTAGTTGTATCTAATATCGCTCTGATAGTGTAGCATCCTGTTGGGAGTTCTCTTATATTTTTAAGTTGTGTTGAACAATTTACTTTACTATGTTTTTCTCAAACTGAAGTGATTTTAAAGTCCGTGTTGCTAATGTTATTCTCTTTTTGAATTAAAGTTCCACCTTTTGGAATTTAAAGGTGAAGTTGTTAATGTGACACCCTTACTGTTATCTTCATATTTTTCGCATTATTCTATAAATTATATTTGGGATTTTAGGGTGTTATAATTGTCACATGTTAGATTTTAAGTAAACAATGATAGAACTGGGGTTGAGTAAATAGTGAAATCAGTAATGGAATATATGTTGGGAAATGATCTATTTAATATACTTTATCTTATGTGTGTAAATGATATGATATTCCATGTCAGATGAGTTCGGAATGTGTTCTTATGGTGTATTGCTACATCATCAGGACACATGTAAGAAAGCGAAGGGACAAATTCCTAAGCCTTATATTTAAATTTAATACATGTCTGGTTTCATTCCAAAATTTCCCTATGATTGTAGCTCTTTATGCCTAAAGTAGCTATTCTAGTGAATATGCCTATCATACTATTTTCAATCATACTTATCATGAATTGTGATGGATTCCTCACATCAGCAAGCTTTTATCTTTTTCTAAGATGATCAGTCAAGGAATCATATTTATAAAAGTATAATGCATGATAAAATCAATCACTAACATCACATCAATGGTCACAAAAGATTAATTCATATTAAACATCACATTGCTCAATATAAAAGGGTTTAGCTCATAATGAGCCTACTAAATACATCAATTGTGGTTCTTAAGGTAAACATTCTTAAACACATAATGAAAAAGAAATGTAAATTTGAGAGTAACTTCATCTTCTTGCAATCTTCAATCAATATGAGACGGGTTCTGTCCGTTAGATATTGTTTCATTCTACTCAAGAAGAAGAGAAGATAAATATTTCACACTTAATTCAGCTCACTTTTACACAAGTCTCTCTCTATTGTTTATCTCTGAGGCTTACCCTTTTTCATTTCTTCCAAGGGTTCCTTTTATAGACAACTTTGTCTAGGGTTTTGTGAGGTATTGGATCATGAGTTTCTTGATTATCCATCACGTTTTGGCCCATGATAACTAGCATATTGTATCTACTCCTTCTTTATCGTATTAGTATCAGGTGAGGTACACAACACATACAGGGAACAAGCGTCTGGTGACTGACCTGCTGTGAAGGAGGGACAAGCTGCGATCTACAACGATTATACTATTTGCAGTCGTTTGTCGTGTTACATTTGGTCTTATCCATTTACTTTCCAGCTTAACTTATTGGTTTTACACCAATATCTTTCCATCTATGTCTTCCTCTTGAAGTTCTCTACTTCTTTCAGCATCTTCTAGCCTTAAATCCTGCTGAAAATGAAGTGTCTCCCCGGCGCGATAGAACTCATCACCAGAGTGACACCCTACACAAGCACAAAACACATAAAATTCATAAAAGAGGACACCTAGTGTGCTATGTATTAATCTAACTGAAAACAACAAAATTCAACTGTATACTCAAATTAAAACCAAATAAAGTAACATAAATTTAAGTCTTAAGGGCTTAAATATCTAACAACATATGAGTGATTAGGATGCGTTAAACCTGAGCCATAAATGCTCTGCCAACCACTAGCATACGTAAACATACTTCCTGGTAATGATGGCCTACATGACCGAGGTATCTGACCTCATAAATGAACTAACCTTGATCACTCTCCTCACCTTTCTCTTCACACACATTCTACATCTATCTAAGGAACTATTCTTCTTCAACTCTTCTTCTTCTTCTTCAGTTCTGGCTCTACCATCATCACCAACCTAAACACCCAAGTATTTATCTTTTCCCTCTCATTTATATATATTCTTTTTTGGGGATGGAAATTATTAGGTAATTAGATGAAAATAACAACATCATAGAACCTTCTACTTGTGAGAGAGTTATGTAGATTTGGAGACATTGTGTAGAGAATTTGAGATGGTTGGAAGAGATAGTTGATTATAAACTTGTAGAATTAGAAATGTTTGACAATTTATGATAGGAGTTCCAATTATAGTAGTACTAATGATCCCATTTTACCCAATTTTTTTCCTAATACAAGCAAGATTACTGATGGTGGACAAGTCTTCGAAATGTTTAGGATTTGAAGAATTTGAAACCATTTATATAGCTGAGGAGAAGCTTAATACCTTCCTCAAGAGCATAAACATGTATGTTTTGGGCGATGAAGATGACGTTATTGGATAAGCGACTCCAAACACAAGAAGGGGGAAGAATAAATTGTGTAGGTTGAAAAACGATGTCCAATTATAAAAATGTTTAAGTTAATTTTATAAATTAAACAGAGGTAAGGCAGCGGAATAAGCAAGAAAAAGAAAACCAGAGAGATGAAAAAATATAAATATGGTGGAAAGAAATAAAGAACATAAATAAAAAGAGATAAAGGAAAAGAGAAATTCACTAGTGATATACAGTTTCCGCCTAACCACTTGCCCTACTCTTGTCCCCTAGAAATTCTTTTTGAAAGTTTCCACAATATGAGATGAAAACTTTTCACAGGATATGACCACAAACCTTTATACAACCAAACAAGATATTTTACACTGGCTAATCCCCAAACCAAACACGAGATTATACACCGGGCTAATCTTAAAACCAAAAAAATCTTTTACACAACCATGATGTAACATCCCAAATTTCGTAAGAATATTTATTTAATTTATTTAAATATTATATTCATGAATTTATGTGAATTTTGGTGATTTGTGTGGATGTCGGTGTTTTTGGGAAGTTTTGGTTATTTTAATTAAATAATAGTGTATAATATGAATATATTAGTATTATTATTAATTTAAAATAATATTAGAGGAATTAAGGGCAAAGAGGACAATTCAAGAGAATTAGTGAGGGCATTATGGAGAAAGCCCATATTTGAGGCCCAAGAGTTAAACTAACCAAAAAGGAGGAAATTGAGAGAATTAGGATTCATTTGTGGAGATCGTGAAAATAAGAAGGAAAGGAAGGGAAAAGGCCAGAGCTCTGATGAAAGAGGGAAAAGCTTAGGATTCGAGAAGGTTTCCAAGAACTCAAGAAAGAAAGCTTGGAATCGACAATCTAAGGTATGGGGAGTATTACCTTTCATTGTTTTCAATATAGGGATTCGATGTATTTAAAGTTGATTTTTGAGGTTTTTGTGATTTTGTGGGTTTATGAATAAATTGACGATTTAGGTGTTGTTTAAATAGGATAAAAGTAGGCCTTCGAGGCTAATTTTTCTGTTGATGTTGTTTTGACCTTGAAGGGAAAGGGATGTATGGAGGTTTATGAGAATCTCGAGAGTTTGTGAAGGTTTAGGTGATTTTGAGTTAGGATAGTGAAATTATTCGACCTAATAGTTGTAGCTTTTATGCCTTTAATTTCCATGATGCTTTAGGAAGGTTTTGGGGATGTTTTGGGGTGAATTAAGGGTGAACCCGTAAGAGTTTGGTGATCTGAAGTGCTACTGATGCGTAGCAGCGATTCCTGAAATCGCAGGTTCGCCAAGCGAAGGATTCCTTCGCAAGGCGAACATTCGCCCCAGATTCGCAAAGCGAATGGAGCAGTGAATGCGTGATGAGGGTGATTGAAATACTGATGTGAAATTCTGAGGGTGAGCTGGAGTTCGCAAAGCGAACCTCCCAGTGAATGCCTTCGCTAAGCGAATAAGGGTGGCGAGGTGAGGCAGAATGGGGGTTTTTCTAGTTTTGTTTGGGATTCGTTGGAAGCTCGCAAAGCGAACTTCCCAATGAATGAGTTTGCACAGCGAACTTGGTAGCGAACGACTGCAGTTTCGCAAAATCCTCTTGTAATTCCTACATTGTTTTGATGTTTCGAGTTGTGATTGTTTTGATGACTTGTTGTGAGTATGAATGATGATTTTATGATGATGATATATGATGTTTGACAATTAAATGATGATGTGATTTACTATGATGATATTGATGAATATGAGATTATGATATTGTGATGTTTTGATGAATAATTAAGGATGTGAATTACTATGAGATATGTTGATGATTTTATGACGATGATACATGACTATTTTGATGTGAATTACCATGAGTTATATTGATGATTACGAGATGCTGATTAATGATGTTTTGATGACATATTTGATTATATGATGAATATGTGAGTTTGATGGATGATGATGCACGTAATGACTTTCGTTGATGATGATGATTAGGATGTTGTGCATCATGCATTCATAGCATTTGGACTTCGGTCTATGGATGATGTTAGGACTTCGGTCCAGTGATGATGTTAGGACTTCGGTCCAGTGGTGGCTTCAATCCCATTATGTGGATTGAGGTGTTTATGACGTGCTCCCTTGTGGAGGGTTAATGGCCTAGTGTCCATCTTTTGTGACGATTGGTATCACATGCATGAGTCTTGTTTTGCATTGCATTTTATGTGGCATTGACGTGATGTTGTGATATAGTGATTCCTTATGTTTTCCTTTATGATGACCCTGATGATGTTGTATATGATGATGACGCCATTTTGCATATCCTATTTTTATATTGATTATAATGAATTGTGATTACTCACCCTGCCTATTTGAATGTTGCCTCCACGTGGGTAACGTGCAGGTGATCAGTTTTAGCTGTGGATGCCTTCGAGGACTTTTGGAGTTGTATTTTACTTTTGGTCGATGTAGAGGGTCTTGCCCTGATAGTGTAACATCGGGTTGGGTTGTTGAGTCGAACCATTGTTGAGTTGTTGTTTTGTGATATTTGATGACTATGGGTTATTTTAAAACCTTCTTGATTATTGTGGTTATGGTGGTTCTGCTGCTAACTGTGATGGCTTTTGTTGAAAACCTTCTTATTTTGAATTATTGAGTTACGCTGCCATATGAAGGCTTTTGAGTATTTTTTAGGAAAACCCGTGTTTACAGAGCAAGTGTTTAATTTGTATTTATTGAGAAATGTGCACCCTTCGAGGTGGTTTTTGACTTTACTCTAATAAATTATATAGTTTGCTGTGTTTATTCGTGGGGTAGAAAAGGGTGTTACATTAGTGGTATTAGAGCAGGTCGGTCCGCCTGGCCATGTTGTCTAATGTTGTTTGTTTCCCTAGTGTGCGACATGTGTGTAAAAACACTGTCGATGCTTGTTTTGTTTTTCCAATTGCAGGTTGGGAATGAAACAAGTGGGGGAGGAGATGGTGCTTCTCCAAGGTGCTTCGAGTGTGGAGCGTTGGCTAAGTGTGGTGTTGGACGCTGCGATAGTTGGTGGAGATAGTTTGTACCGCCTCATGATATCGGCTGTTATTGATAAATTGAGGAACTGATCACCCTTAATCTCTTGTTGATAATTGATGGGATCATGTTGGATGGGATAGACGTGTATTACGAGCTTGAGTAGTGTGCGTAGTGAATTGTTGGGGTTAAGCCGAGTGCTTGCGGATTGCAGACTATTAGATTCAAAGATTAGGCGAATTAGAGTTTCTTGCCTGTTGGTCAAGTGGAATATCCCGAGGAGAACGATCAGGTATTGTTGATGTCTGCTTTTTGAAGGATAAAGAACAGTGTGATGGCTAGTGATATGCCAGTGGTGTGTGATCTACCTATGGTGTGTGACTAATTGGAGGTGTTCCCATGAGATATCAGTGATGTACCACGGTAGTGTGGAGTGGAACTTGCTATCGACCCGGTACTCGATGCAAGCTAGAATGACGGTGATTGCATATGGAATGTATGTTTCCGAATAAGTGAGTTGAAGAAATAGCTAGAAGAACCGCTGGAGAGGAAGTTGTTCGACCGAGTGTTTCCCTGTGAGGTGCCCCTGTGATGTCGGTGAAGGAGAAAGATGGTATTATGAGATTGTGTGTGGATCATAGACGGTTGAGTAAAGTGACGATCGGGAACAAGTATCCACTTCCAAGGATTGATGATTTTATGGACCAGCTTGTAGATGCTTGTGTGTTTAGCAAGATTAATTTGAGGTCTAGTTATCATCAGATTCGTGTTAAGCCTGACGATATTCCGAAGGCGGCTTTCGGAACGAGGTATGGTGACTATGAGTATACTGTGATGTCGTTTGGTGCGTCTAATGCACCTGGTATTCATGGAGTATATGAATCGGAATTTTCTTGAGTATTTGGATAAGTTTGTAGTGGGTTTTATTGACGATCTTCTGATAGACTCTAAATCTGAAGAAGAGCATGCTGAGCATTTGAGGACTGTGTTACAGGTGTGGAAAGAGACGAAGTTGTAGGTGATGCTGTTGAAGAGTGAGTTTTGGTTGAAGGAAGTGAGTTTCTCAGCCATGTGATTGCAAGTGGTGGAATTGTTGTTGATCCTTCTAAGATTAATGCGGTGTGGCAGTGGGAGCCGCCGAGGTGTGCTCTTGAGATACGAAGTTTCAGGGATTAGCGGTTTATTATCGCAAGTTTATGGGAGTTTTTCTAAGTGGCATTACCTTTGACTCAATTGACTCGAAAGGGTCAAGCTTTTGTGTGGGATGGAGCTGGTGAAGAGAGTTGTGTGGAATTAAAGAGGAAGTTAACGACTGCTCCAGTGTTGATTTTGCCTAATTTGAGTGAATCTTTTGTGGTGTGCAGTGATGCGTCGAAGATGGGTCTTGGTGGAGTATTGAGGAAGAATGGACAAGTTGTTGCTTATGCTTCGATACAATTGCGAGTTTATGAGAGGAATTATCCTACACATGACTTGGAATTAGCCGTAGTGGTGTTTGTGTTGAAAATTTGGAGACATTATCTGTTTGGCTCTAAATTTGAAGTGTTCAGTAATCATAAAAGTCTAAAGTACTTATTTAATCAGAAGGAATTGAATATGAGGCAGAGAAGGTGGTTAGAACTGTTGAAGGATTTTGATTTTGATTTGAGTTATCATCTGGGCAAAGCAAATGTAGTGGCCGATGCATTGAGCAGAAAGTCATTGCATATGTCGATGCTTATGGTGAAAGAATTGGAGTTGATTGAGCAATTCAAAGATTTGAGTTTGGTATGTGAAGCGACTCTTGACAGTGTGAAATTGGGGATGTTGAAGTTGACTAGTGGTATTCTGGAAGAAATCAGAGTGGGACAACAATTTGATTTAAAGTTGGTTGACCAATTAACTTTGATTAACCAAGGTAACGGAGGTGACTTCCAGATTGACGAAGATGGTGTGATGAGGTTTCGAGATAGAGTATATGTCCTAGATATTCCAGATATTAAGAAGAGCATTCTTGAAGAAGGAGATCGAAGTAGGTTGAGCATTCATCCCGGTGCTACGAAGATGTACCAAGATTTGAAAAAGTTGTTTTGGTGGCCAGGTATGAAGAAGGATGTTGCGGAGTTTGTTTATGCGTGTTTGACTTGTCAGAAGTCAAAGGTTGAGCATCAGAAGCCTTTAGGTATGATGCAGCCGCTGAGGATTCCATAATGGAAATGGGATAGTATTTCCATGGATTTTGTGGTGGGGCTGTGTTAACCCTCAATTTCGATGCTAGACAAAATCAAAGCTATTTTATGTTAAAAAATTATTTTTAATATAAAGAAGGCTTCGACCTAGTTTTGGAGAGGCCTGAGTCGAATAGAGGTGTAGGAATCTCAAAATTGGCTAAGTGCTGAAAGGGTTTCGACCATGAGAATGTAGTAACAAGCCCTGTAGTGGTTATATTAAGGTTGGAGGGAATTTCCAATATTTGAAATTTAAATAAGAGCAGTTGTGAACGTGGGAACAGTTGAGATCAAGGGGAAGGCGCCAAAATCAACACGTTCGAAGCAGTAACCACCACTTAGTAGTTATTTCCTAGCACTATAAATAGGAGTTAGTTCTATGTAAATGGGGTGTTCATATTTTTGTGCAAGTTACTCTAAGAAACTCAAAGTACCCGCGTGTAGAGAAACGAGTTCGTGAGAATGTACGTAATGTAACACCATTTTCTTCATCAATATAATTTATCTTCAACATGTTTAAGATTCAGCCATTTACTTTCCATGCCTTTACAGTTTCTTGAACTTTATCTTCCATGCCAAATTTACTTTCAAAGCCATTTAAACTTCCTGCGTTTACCTTCGACTGTACTTTTACGTTCAAACAGTTAATCTTCAAGCCTTTACTTTTCAAAGTCTTTTATTTTCGAGAACGTGGAGTTCTCCTTTAAATCCATTTGCATCTATTTTCAAAGTCTTTTACTTTCATGCACTTTACTTTCGACAGCACTTTTATTATCCCAGCCTTTACTTTCCAAGAACGTGGAGTTCGTTGCATTTTACTTTCAAAGCTTTTTACTCATTGTCATTTCTTTTCAACGCCTTTAGTTTCTGCACCCTTTACTTACGTCCCTTTAAATTTCAAGTCTCTACTTTACTTTATTGCACGTAGTCGAACGTGGAGTTCAGGTAGATTTTATTTCAGCATTGTCGAACGTGGAGTTCAGTTTACATTTTCTTTAATCTACACTTTTCTCTCAAATTTAGCACATGTCCTAGGATTTGTGTGGTCGATCCTGTAAGTTAATCAATTTGCGTTTAGATTGATAGACCAGAGGTTGTTTACCAAAATTCACAGTAAATAAATTGGCACACCCAGTGGGACCCAGTGCTAAGTTATACCTTTTTGTCAACCTTGTCTTTCTTGGTGAAGAAGTACTTTCGTTGTATGTTATTGAGAAGTGGGAAGTTAGCCACAGCAAACGAAGGAATACCAAAGAAAAGATACACTCAGAAAATGGCAACCAATGGCAACCAACAAGTTGATCCTCAAGGGAGTATTTCGAACACTCAGTCAAGTAGCAGTATGGGGTCTCAAAGCACACCATCACCAGTGTCTTCGACGGGAGGACAAGCGTCACTTCCATTAGTAGTGTCTGAGCCAGGATCAACATATACAAAATCATATACTCAACCTGTGTTGGAGTGCATAGGACCACAAAGTTCTAATTCACCAACACCCCCGGGAGGAAATTCAATGTACAGGCATGTTCCTCCTCCAGGTTTTCCACATCCAGGGTCAAGAAGTCAACCCTATGGTATGCCTACATCAATGATGCAAAATCTGCAGAATGCTCCGCCTGTATTTTCAAAAACTGTTGTGTCTTCGCCACTACAAGGGTCAGGATCAGGAGGGCGAAACAACCAGAATATAGGTGTTGGTTACTCTGTTCAAATGCCTAGCCTTACAAATACATCCATAAATTGTTTGAGACAGCAGATGGATGAAAGTAACATGCAAATGGTACATACGTTGTCTCAGACAATGGGAGAAGTTTTTCAACCTTTGATTCAAAATACGACACAAACCAACCAATAATTGGCTGCACAAGTGGCACGCATGGCTGATTTCTTGGGAGTACCAGCGGTAGATCGAAGAACAACTTTTGTCGAAGATATCCCAAGACGTCATCCACGTCAGACACCTGATGCGAATTTGGAGGATCAAGAAATGATTGATCATTTTAGAGTCGAACCACGAAGAAACCAGATGCTTTACCAGATGGAGGAAGAACCAGTAGTGATGGTGAACAGGAACCAAAACGCAGATCAACTACTTAGACAGGTTCGACACCAAAATCAAGCAGAAGAAAATAATCTTGCAGCCATGGTTGAAAGGATAATGACCAGAAATGGTATGAATTTTGGCTTCGCCAGGCCAAATTATACTTCGCCTATAGTGGATTACATTCTCCAAGCGGAATTACCCCCTAGGATGAAGGTTCCAAAATTCAGCAAGTTTTTAGGAGATACTACTGAGTCTATTGTCGAACATGTGGCTAGGTATTTAATCGAAGCAGGCGAAATTGCAGCTGACGAAAGCCTTAGGATCAAATATTTCCCAAGTTCCCCTACCAAGAATGCCTTCACATGGTTTACTACTTTTCCTCCAAATTCCATATATAACTGGACCCAACTAGAACGTTTGTTTCATGAACAGTTCTACATGGGGCAAACTAAGATTAGTCTGAAAGAATTGGCTAGCATCAAACGCAAAGTCACTGAGCCAATTGATGATTACCTGAATAGGTTTCGACTTCTTAAAGCCATGTGCTTTACTCAAGTGCCAGAACATGAGTTGGTCGAAATAGCTGCTGGGGGTCTTCATTATTCCATTAGGAAGAAATTAGATACCCAATATCTTAGAGATATGGCCCAGTTGGCTGATAGGGTTCGACAACTAGAAAGGCTAAAAGAAGAAAAGGCTAAATTCAGCAGGGGTAAAAAAGTAGCCTTTGTTGAATGCAATGAGGATGTAGAGAATCTGTGTGGTGAACCATCTTATTTCGACGGAAATGAGGTTGATGTTGCTGAGTTAAAGCAAGGTCCACCTTATGCCTGCAAATTATTAGCTCCTTCAGAAGGAAAAAATCCTGTCGAATCTAATGACAAATTTCCTAAGAAAACATATACTTTCGACGTCACTAAATGTGACGAAATTTTTGATTTGTTAGTTAAGGATGGGCAAATGATAATGCCTGCTGGCGCTAAAACGCCACCTTTAGAACAAAGAAAGAAAAGTGGTTTTTGTAAGTACCATAAGTTTTTGGGTCATAAAACTTCTCAATGTTTTCTTTTCAGGGATTTGGTGCAAAATGCTATCTAAGAAGGAAGGCTGAAGTTTGGTGACAAAAGCAAAGCCCAGATGAAGATTGACTCTAACCAATTGTAAATTGCAGAGGCTAACTACACAAAGCCTCACGAGGTTCAGATGGTGGAGGCCACAGAGGGATTCGATGAGTCAGTCAACATGGTGGAGGTTACTGAAGACTTCCCCACCAGTTCTGTGATAATTGAAGGTTCTAGTAAGGCTGCAAGTGGCCTAAATGTTGATGGTACCAGTCTAATGTTGGTGACCAAAGAAACTGCTGATAAGTTTGTTGAAATAGATAATGCTGCTAAGGTTTTGGATATGACCGTGAGTGGGTGGAAGGTAAATGCCAATGAAGGCATTAACATGGTCGAGTTGGCTGGAGAATCTGATTCTAGCTCAGATAGTGTCGACACCAATGAGGCTATAGGCAGGAATGCCCCCAAAATTCAAGTTGTTAAGGAATTGGAAGATGACATGCTCTTGGTAGGAGAGATGCTAGACATGGATGGCTGTCTGGTGGAAAACTGGATATGTATGGCTGCTGAAAATTTTTTCAAGACATCTCCTGATGTCGAGAGAGTCAATGCTGAGGAGATGGTTGAGGCTAAGAAAGCTGCTTGGCAAAAAGCTTCCCAAAGAGCTGCAAAGGCAGCAGTAGGTGGTAGCTGCTTGGTGTCGCTCCCGGGATTTTCATCCTAGTACAAACACAAAAGTGGCACCAAAACAGAGTCGCCAGCAATGTGTATTTATCCCAAGAGAGGGAAAGGAAACACCGCATAAACCTGAGAGAAGGAAAGAACAAGGTCTTGCGACCAAGAGAAAGGGTAAGGGAGTCGGTTACGCACGAGGAAGGTATTAGCACCCCCACGCGTCCATCGTACCCGACGGGATCCACGCTTGCTTGTTTCGACCAAAGGGTGATAGAAAAGGATACTGGAAAAGGAACTGAAAGAAAGAAAGGAGAAAGAAAGAGAAACTAATGTAGGGAAAATAAAAGAAGTGCTAGAATGGGCCCTACCCCACTTCCTACGTATCTCACCGGGAGCATGAGAATCAGAGCGACGTAGTTCCCCTCACTAGGGATGGATTGTTTGTGTTTTTTAGTGGAAACGTCAACGTTCGCGTCCTAGCAGTTTAGGTGTTGCAGCTCGCTGTAGGGAGACATAGGCGTTACCTGTTTGCGGTAGAACGGAAATGACGCATCCTTAAGGAATGAATGAAGGAGATGAGGAAAGAATTCCCGAAGGAGAGACGTTATTGTTTGTTTTTTGTCTTTTAAGAGTTTTTTTATTTGTTTGCATATGATAGTGTATCTAAATCTTAATCCTTGGAGTGTATACATTCTCACATTCCAAGATGGAATGAGTAAGAAAGCACACTAAGGGTGAAGAAGACCCCCACACTTAGTTCCAATTGTCAAGGTTCAAACACACTAGCATACTTGTATTTATTAAGTGTTTTTGTTGGTTATGAAATGAAGAAGTGCTTTTTATTTGTACCTTCAACAAGTATTGCATTTAAGTCCCTCATACAAGATCAAATGTTTAACACATTGACCCAAGATGGGCCATATGCTACACATTCTAAGATTATAAGAGAAGACCCCTTATAATCTTTCCTTTATATGAAAGGCCTAAATGCAATAAATGCCTACCTTTATTACATATTTTGAATTTTCTTTGAGATGAGAAGATGAAAGACTCAAGGGAGGAGAAAAGGTAAAATCTATATGAACTAAGACTCAATCCTAATTGATTAGTTAAGGGAGTGATCCTAATGGTTTGTGAGGTTTCAAAGCCTAAAGTCTAAAGAAGGAATGAATTAAACAATTCACTTCTAAAGTAGAAGATGAATTGTAACTCAAAAGGGAAAGTAATGAGTTAATCAAAGAAAGCACATAAGTGCTTAACAAAACAAAAGATTGAATTGTAAAAGATGAAAGGAGAGAAGTTTGAATGTGGATTCCTTATCCACACTCAATTTCAACTTACCAATGCCCCTACATGGTTAGTAAACATGTAAACATGCATAAGAAGTAATAAAACACTTAATGCACCATAAAACTCAAAAGAATGAGATGAAAAATCAAATCCTAATGTCACAATCAGAATGTGCATCATATCGAAAACAAGAGAATATCATCCTATCAATTCAAAAGAATGAGCAACAATCACCATCCATTAACATTCAACATGTTATCATGAGAAAGGATAGATGAAAAGATGAAAAGAAAAGGAAGAACCATGCATAAATGGAACATGTAAACTTAAAGTCAGAATTGAAACCAAATGGAAAAGAGTTTATAAACATCACAAAGTATTCATGAAGCAACTATCAAGACATTCAAGAGGTAGTATAAGAAAAGGAATTAAAATGGAAATTCAAAATAAAAGATGCAAACCAAAACATGTTAAGGATGCACAAAGTTCAAAAGGGAAATGAACATGCAATGATGACCTATAATGTGTACCAATGATCTATAATGTCACAAGAATAGCTCATACAATATGCAAATGATCATGCAAATATGCCCAAAAGAACTCATGTAAACATGCACAAAAATTAGAATGATATGACATGTTACTATACTTCAAATATAATGTATCAAACAAAAATCAAATGGACTTATGAAAATTATGCAAGCATGGTTTTGAGATACACAAATCAGAAGTGAATCATACATCAAAGTAGCATGTAAAAATTCAAGGCAAAATGCCTTCACACAATGCACTTAAGTCCAATTGGATACACATGAAAAGTATTACAAAGATGGACATCCAAACATGTCATAACATGACCTAAAAAATCAAATAAAAATCATATGACATACTTCAATGCAGTACTGAATCAATGCAAAAAGAAGCAAATCAAAACAATTTTTTAATGATCAAGAACAAAATTAAACAAAACCATGTGTCACATTTAGAAAACACACAAGTGGAAATTCAAAGAAAATTGTACAACAGGGGCAAAAATGTCATAAAATCAAGAAATGAAAACATCAAAAAATTTCTAAATGTCTTAATGATGTTCATGAATTTTTGTAGAATTTTATAATGTTGTTTGGTAATTTTAAAAATTGAAAAGCAAACGTGCACAAAAATGGAAAAATAAAATGAAATGGAATAAGGAATGGGGGTGCAACCATAGCAAATATCCAGTTTAGCATGTTTGGGCCCTGGAAATACAAGGTGCGAATAGCAATTCAGCTTAAGTCCAATTACGCGCAGAACATAATAACAAGCATGTACACTCAGTCAACACAAGGTCAAATCAATTACAGCCGTCAGATTAAGTCAAGTCAAACAAGCAGTCAAAGTATACACCATCAACACACACGCGTGAGGGAACACATAACATACCATACACTGCACCACACAAAGCTTAATTGAGTTCAGAGAATTGGAACGTGAGAAGCACATGTATTTTAATGTGTTGGCATGCTTTAGACCACACGATGATGCAAAATCAACGGACATGATTAAAACCCACACAAACCCTAGCAATAACAGTCACCGGCCGGAGATGACCTCCGGTCATCTTCTCCGGCCAACAGCCACCACCTGCAAACTCACATGTTCACCAAAACAGACAAATCGCATACTAAATTGAAGCTGAGCTCATGTAGATCAAGAATATGCTCATAAAAACAACAAAAGATGCACACATAGCAAGAACAGAGGAGATGAATTTGTGCCCTAAGTTTTGTAACTACGCCTTTAGAAGGCCTATCAACTAGCCGGAGTAAGCAGGGCTTCTATCAAGCTTATATAAACAAGAAACAAGTGAAAATGAATAGAAATCGTGCAATCCAAGTTCAAGAGTTCAAACCTGAAATTGATGAGGCTTTGAATACACAAGAATACCAGAGGAAAATGCTTCTTCCTTGAGCTTCACTTGGCCAAATAAAGGCTTAACTGAAGTGGTTGATGATGATTTAATGGAGAAGAAATTGAAACCAAGCTTCCAACAAGTAGCACTGTGGAGAACTTGAGAGAACCAGAGAGAGTGTTGAAATGGAATGAACAAGGTAGAGCTCGAGAGGCAGTTGCAATTGTGAAATTGAGAGAGAAGAAGAGAGTGTTTCTGAAGTTGATGTAAAAAATGAAGCTGAAAATGAAATTAGAGAGTGTGATTTAGTTTTATAGTGAGCTCTAACCATGGTTTAATGAGTGAGTTAACTGAGTTATGTGGAGTTAAGTGAGTCATCCCTAACTAACTGAGTCAAGTTAGTTACGGAGAGCAATGGTATGGTGGTGCTGGTTTATAGTAAGCTATGGTGAAGGTAATGAGAAAGTGAGATGGCACGGCTTTGTATTAAACTTGCTCAACAAGTTTCCCCTTTCCATTTTCATGCAAGGCACGTGCTAATGTGCATAGTGTAGATGATGTGTGCTTGGTTAAAAGAGGAAAACTAAGGTGAGGAAGTGTTTGTTGTGTGTGTGAACCAAAATCATGCACCAAGCTGTCAATGCATCAGTATCAACATAGGGTGGTTTGCAAGTGAAATTCTCTCTAACTAATGCATAATTTAATGAGGTTTTGGGATCATTGGAAAGAAGAAGTGTAATCCTACATGTTTTGTGTGAAAAGTGAATTGAATTGAAACTTGGAACACACTCAAAAGTGACTTGGAACTTTAGAAAACAAGACTGGTGTATGGCGTGGCAACTGGTTGGTTGGAAAGGCAACATGGCGCCTGGTTTTTCAGCATAATCACCATGACTTTGAACCCTTAAAACTATCTCATAACTTGATCAAACCAAAATTTTTCCAACATCAACATTGAAGAGGGCATTGCAAGGAACAACTTTGGTGTTGAAAAGTTTTTCATTTGGAGCTTTCTTCTTGGAGAAATTGAGCTTGACATTTGGCACACCAGGTGTTTGAGAAAATGACTGTGCATAGGCCTGTGAATCCTTGGTCATGACTTGGTTTTGAACCTACTTTGCTCAAACTTTGATCCACCATATCTCACTCAATTTTTATCCAATGGAGATGTTCTACACATGGATTTGAAGCTTAAAGCAAGATCTTTTGTTGTGGCCGAGTGAAATTTTCATTTGATGCTTCAATTTTAAATGGCCTTGGTTCAAACTTTGATGCAAAATGGCCAAAACTTGCCTTATTTAGTAACCCTACTTCTTCCAAAAATGGCAACTTTCCACATCTTGATTTTTTCATGATTCCTTTGGAGTTTCTTGGCCAAATTTTGTACATTGGACACATATAACATGAATTTCATGAATTTGGCCTCAAAAAGTCAAGAGTTGACTTTTCCTCTGATTATTTGACTTGGCCCCAATTTCTCTGATTTTTTATCTTTCTTCCAATTGAACCACTTCTAAAACCAATTGATAGGCAATTTTCCATACACATACACTTAAGGACATGTATAATACCATGACATCAAGTTTTGCCCAAAAAATCATAGATGCCCTGATTTAATTGGAAACCCTAGTTTTGGTACCCTCCTCCTAGGAGAAAAATGTGCAGTCTTCAATTTCAAATTCCTCAGAGTATGATGTGTATCCTCTTAAAGGATGATGAAATATGCCACTTGAGGGTGATTTTGAACCAATGAACCATCTCTTTTGATAGTTTTCCTCCAATTCTTGATCTTTTGCATAGTGAAAGATGTAGTGCTTCAACCTCTTATTGAATCTCACCTTCTTGAGGTTTTGGATGATCAATTGAGGTAATATGAGACATGAAAGACCTCTTGGCTTGCCTTGAGTGAACTTGTTTGACCTTTTGTGCTTTGAATGATTCCTTGATTGTCCACCTTTTACCTGACCACGTGCCTTGATGGTAAGAGGGATGCTATGCTTCATTTTTCTATGTAAAAGATGCAATGCAATGCTAATGAGATGGATATGATATGATATATGATAATGCCATGCTATGATGCCAAAAAGGAAGAGCAAATTTTGGGGTATTTCATGCTATGCTTTCATTTGCCCCTGTGATCTGTACTCGGAGGAAGTATTCTCTTGATTACCACATCTCCGACCTTGTATACTTGAGGTCGAACCTTTTGATCGAATGCCCTCTTCATTCTGCGCTGGTATAGCTGGCCATGGCATACTACTGCTAGTCGCTTCTCCTCAATAAGGCTCAGCTGGTCGAATCTGGCTCGTACCCATTCAGCTTCATCTAATTTAACGTCCATCAATACTCGGAGAGAAGGAATCTCCACTTCTATCGGTAGAACCGCCTCCATACCGTATACACGTGAGTATGGTGTTGCCCTAGTGGACGTGCGGACTGATGTTCGGTACCCATGCAAAGCCAATGGTAACATCTCATGCCAATCTTTGTACGTAACAACCATCTTTTGCACAATCTTCTTGATATTTTTGTTGGCCGCTTCAACCGCGCCATTCATCTTCGGGCGGTACGGAGAAGAATTGTGATGTTCGATTTTGAAGTCCCGGCATAGCTCAGCCATCATCTTATTATTCAAATTAGAACCATTATCAGTAATGATTCTTTCGGGAACTCCATATCGACAAATGATATCTCGCTTCAAGAAACGAGCCACCACTTGCTTAGTGACATTGGCATAAGACGCTGCTTCAACCTATTTAGTGAAGTAATCAATGACGACCAAGATGAAATAATGGTTGTTTGAAGCAGTAGGCTCAATTTTTCCGATCATATCAATGCCCCACATCGTAAATGGCCACGGAGAAGACATGATACTCAACGGATTGGGAGGAACGTGCACTTTGTCTGCATAGATTTGGCATTTGTGACACTTACGAGCATACTTGCAGCAATCTGACTCCATTGTCAACCAATAATACCCCAATCTCAGCAATTTCTTAGCCATCGCATGTCCTCCGGCATGGGTACCGAAAGAGCCTTCGTGCACTTCAATCATCAACAGGTCTGCCTCGTGTCTCTCCACGTATCTGAGCAGAACCGTGTCAAAATTCCTCTTATACAGCACGCCATCTTTGTTCAAGAAGAAACTACCGGCTAGCCTTCCTAATGTCTTCTTGTCATTGGAAGATGCCCCAGGCGGGTATTCTTGATTTTCCAAGAAGCATTTGATGTCATGGTACCAAGGCTTATCGTCAGACACTGCATCAACCTCAAACACAAAAGCAGGCCTATCAAGACGAGATACATCAATCCTGGGTACAAAGTTCCAACCATGCACTTTGATCATCGAAGATATAGTGGCCAAGGCGTCTGCAAACTTATTCTCATCTCGGGGAACATGGTACAACTTGATAGTTGTAAAGAATGTCAGCAATCTCCTCGTATAATCTCTATACGGAATCAAATTCTGCTGATGTGTGTGCCAAGCTCCCTTTACTTGATTGATTACCAGTGCTGAATCACCAAAGATATCGAGGGTCTTGATTCGTAAATCAATAGCTTCCTCAATCCCTAGTATGCAAGCTTCGTATTCTGCTTCATTGTTGGTACACCCGAAAGTTACTCGGGCCGTGAAGGGCATGTGAACACCTTCTGGCGTAATGAGGACTGCACCAACTCCGCACCCATTTATGTTAACCACCCCGTCAAACATCAAACTCCATTTGGATTCAGGGTCGGGCCCCTCCTCCAGAAGTGGTTCCTCGCAGTCTTTCGCTTTGAGAAACATGATGTCCTCATCAGGGAAATCAAATCTCATGGGCTGGTAATCATCAAGAGGCTGTTGCGCAAGATAATCTAACAGTATACTTCCTTTGATTGCTTTTTGCGAAGTAAATTGAATGTCGTACTCTGTCAGTACCATCTGCCACCTTGCAACTCTGCCTGAAAGTGCTGGTTTCTCAAAAATATACTTGACCGGATCCAATTTTGAGATCAACAGGGTTGTATGTGTGAGCATATATTGTTTCAATCGCTTGGTGGCCCATGCGAGTGCACAGCATGTCTTCTCAAGAATTGAATAACGTGATTCACAATCTGTAAACTTCTTGCTCAGGTAGTAGATAGCATGTTCTTTCCTACCTGTCTCGTCGTGCTGACCGAGAACACAACCCATGGATCCTTCGAGCACTGTCAAGTACATAATCAGTGGTCTCCCTTGAACTGGAGGTATTAGAATCGGAGGTTCCTGCAAATATCCTTTTATTTTATCGAAGGCATTTTGATAATACTCATTCCACCTGACCGTTTGATCTTTTCTTAGCATTTTGAATATTGGTTCGCAAGTGGAAGTTAGGTGAGATATGAACCTTGAAATGTAATTCAATCTCCCTAGAAAGCCACGAACTTCTTTCTCAGTTCTCGGTACAGGCATATCTTGTATAGCTTTCACCTTAGCAGGATCAACCTCTATCCCTTTTTCACTGACCATGAAACCAAGCAATTTTCCGGACCGCACGCCGAAAGTACACTTGTTAGGATTCAGTCTCAACCTGAATTTCCTCAGCCTCTCAAACAACTTCTTCAAGTTGATCAGATGTTCCTCTTCTGTCTTTGATTTAGCAATCATGTCATCCACATAACACTCGATCTCTTTATGAATTAGATCGTGTAATAACGTCACCATTGCTCTTTGATAAGTTGCCCCTGCGTTCTTCAACCCAAAAGGCATTACTTTGTAACAGAAGGTACCCCAAGGGGTAATGAATGTCGTCTTCTCCATGTCTTCAGGCGCCATCTTTATCTGATTATACCCGGAGAATCCATCCATAAATGAGAACACTGAAAACTGGGCAGTATTGTCAACTAGCACATCAATATGAGGAAGTGGAAAGTCATCTTTAGGGCTCGCCCTATTGAGATCTCTGTAATCCACGCACATTCTAACTTTGCCATCTTTCTTCGGCACCGGTACTATGTTGGCCACCCAGGGAGGATAGCTGGTTACTGCTAGAAAACCTGCATCCAACTGTTTTTGTACCTCTTCCTTGATCTTCAAAGCCATCTCTGGTTTTGTTCTGCGCAGCTTCTGCTTAACCGGTGAACAGTCCTCTTTCAATGGTAGTCTATGCACAACTATGTCCGTATCTAAACCTGGCATATCTTGATATGACCAAGCAAAGATGTCAACGTATTCACGTAGCATGACTATCAACTCTTGCTTTACATCAGCCCGCAGACTTGCACCGATCTTGATCTCTTTCTTGCTTTCCTCTAACCCAATATTGATAACCTCGAGAACTTCCTGATGAGGCTGAATGGTCTTCTCTTCCTATTTCAACAGTCTAGCTAATTCTTTTGGGAGTTCATAGTCTTCATCACTTTCTTCCTCGGCTTGATATATCGGATTGTCGAAATCATACGTGGGCATAACAGAATCATTTTCAGAGGAATTCATAGAATCAAGTCTGCATGATTGGATTTATGCTTTATTTTAGATTATTTTGCTTGAAAACAAAAGAAGAGAAAGTGCATTATCATTTTTAATTTTCTTTGTGCAAAAATAAAAATAAAGAAAGAATAAAGGAACAAAAATTTGTAAACAAAAACGTCCTTTTTATTGATGTTTGAACATTATATGAGAAAATATGGTAGCCCTACAAATGGATCCTCAGACCTTGGGCAGAGTGTGGGATTTCATGCATTATGAAAGACAAGAATTATTACTCTGAATGGTGTACAACATGAACGATTTCTTCACTAGACCAGTTTTGAAATGCCTCGCCCGGAGCCAGTGCATATACCCATCTGTCCAAATAATCTGAGCTTTCAGCGCCATCTTCTATTGCTGAGCATGACTGATTAGGGTTGATAATTCCTCCACTGTTGAAGCTGATTGGCCCACGGAATCGGGGAACTGGCGTTCGGCCCGGCTGGTATGCAACGCCAAACTTATCTTCTTTCACGAACACGTCAATAGCCTTACCCCAACCTTGGGCATTTCCGCTTTCGACCACTTCTCTGGCCTGCATGTATGACGCAATTGATGCACTCGGCCCACCTGGCACATTCGACACCACTGCTGCTGAAGTAGATTCTGGTAAGTTATTGATATTCAGGGCTTCGAAAGACTGGCACAGGGTTTCATGAATTTCTCCATCCATTTCCACATATTTGAAAGTGGATAGATGACTCACAAATATATCTTCCTCACCGCAAACAGTAACCACTTGACCCTCGAACACGTACTTGAGCTTTTGATGAAGTGTGGAGGTAACTGCGCCTGCTGCGTGAATCCATGGTCAGCCCAACAAACAGCTGTAAGCAGGCTGAATGTCCATAACGTGAAAGATCGTCTTGAATATCTGTGGACCAACCTGTATTGGTAGTTATACCTCTCCAAACACCGATCTTTGGGATCCATCAAAAGCTCTCACAATCAGATCACTGGGTCTAAGAATCAACCCATCTACTTCAATCTTCATCAGGCCCATTTTGGGTAGCACATTCAAGGAAGAACCTGTGTCGACCAGCACATGCGACAAAACAGCTCCTTTGCATTTAAGTGTGATGTGCAGCGCTTTGTTGTGATTGCATCCATCTGGAGTCAAATCCCTATTCGTAAACCCCAACCCGTGGCTCACATTCACATTAGAAATTACCCCCTCCAATTGATTTACAGTAATCTCTTGGGGAACATATGCCATATTCAGAACCTTCAACAAAGCAGCCCGGTGTGCATCTGAACTCATTAACAGGGATAATATCGAGATTTTAGAGGGTGTCTGATTGAGCTGATCAATGATCTTGTAATCACTTTTTTTGATAATCCTCATAAATTCCTCAACAATACTATCAAATTTGATTTTAGGGTCTTCTTCCTGAGCAGGCACCGTGTCATCAACAACCTGTTTTCCTTTTGCTCTTGCAGCGGCTTCAGCTTCTTTATCACTCCTTAGAGTCTGGGGAGCAAACAGTCGACCACTTCTGGTGAAACCACTTGGTCCACTGACATTCTCAACACTGGTACCAACAGCCTCTACTTTCTGTTTACTTCCTCCTTGATGAGTATCAGTTCCATATTGCCATGGAACTGCTCTATTAGACACATAAGCAGCCGATTCAGGAACTATAATCGTAACTGGTCTCGGCCTCTCGGGCACGATGATAGCAACAGGCTCCTCAACAGGCGCCTGTATCTCAACTGGATTATAGTAAATAGTAACGGCAGAAACATCTTTTTCTTTCTCTATCTTATCAAACTTAAGTCTTCCTTCGTCCATAAGATCCTGCAGTCCAACTTTCAACTTACTGCAGCCATTAATCTGTCTTGAACATTCTTCACAATCAGAGCCACATCCAGGAAACACTTTTCCTTTTAACAAACGCTCTTTTACAATCAACAGCGGAGTCTTTACCAAATTCACATCAGTAATCATATTCAGTTTCTCACCATCAGAAATAGCATTCATGCTTTCACCTCCATGATGGGGCATTGGATTATCACGAACATTCGGCGGCTTAGAGAAATTAATAGCTTTTGCGTCAATCAGGTCTTGAACCTTATGGTGAAAAGCCCAGCACTTCTCTATCGAGTGACCTTGCGCGCCAGAATGAAATTCACATCGAGCGTTGTCATCATAACCTGGAGGCAATTTCCCAGTGTCTAGCGGCCTCATAGTCCGTAGTTCAACCAACTTCTCTTTGAGCAGTTGTGGTAACAAAACAGCATATGACATAGGCAAAGGATCAAACTTACGGTCCCTTGGTCTGTTATTCTGGAATCGGGGTCTACCTTGCTGATCTGGAGCTTGCTGTCCAGCGGGAACCAGAATGGTTACAGCATCCACCTGATGATAGGACTGATTCCTACCTCTGCCCCCTCCTCTATGCACAGCACTGGACTCCCCTATTCTTTTCCTTGATCCGTTGGCAAAGGGTTTCCTCGAACTCGAAGCACCAGTCCCACCAACGTCTTGAATCTTGCCCAATTTCAGTAGACTCTCTATTCGTTCCCCAGCAACAACAATATCAGCAAACCCTGTGGAAGGACACACAGCCAATCTATCCAAATACGACCCTTGGAGTGTGCTCATGAACATATCACCCATTTCACGATCACCCAAAGGTGGTTGAACTCGTGCAGCCAACTCCCTCCATCTTTGTGCGTATTGCTTAAAGCCCTCCTTAGGAACCTGAGTCATACTCTGCAGCTGAGTACGATTAGGTGCCATATCCAAATTATATTGATACTGCTTCAGAAACTCAGCGCACAAATCTTTCCAGCTCTTTATGTGAACCCTATCCAGCTTAACGTACCATTCCAGGGAGGCGCCTGACAGGCTATCCTGGAAAAAATACATCCAGAGCTTCTGGTCATCAGTATAAGCGGCAACCTTGTGATTGTATGCTTGCAAATGTGTTTTGGGATAGGTACTGCCATTTGTCACGGTGAAAATTGGATACCATAGTTATTGGTTAACTAGGATCGTATTTTTAATGTCACCACCGGTCTTTGATTTTATCCAAAGGAAGGGAGAAAAACCGAATTCCCACAATGCAATGCAAATGCACTAAGATTCTAAGTTCGGGGGTTGGTTATACCTAGGGAAGGTGTTAGCATCCTAGATATCTGTAGTACTCTACAGGAACCTCTTGATTCATTTATGTTATTTGCTATCTGTTTTGCTAAGGGGTTTAAGGGTAGGTGATTTACAATTTTTATTCCTAAGTATGCTCGACAAGATACCGCATCCTATGCCTACATATCCTGTCAAGAGGGAATCAGAGCACTTGTAGTTCTTAAAGCTACTAAATGTCTTAAAGGTTTAGGAAAAGAAGATGAGTCATCATCTTAAGAAAGACCACCACAGTTTTTTTGAAAATGTGTGTATGTTGTGGGGTGTGGGATTGTATGTCCCTTTCTTTGAGATGACTAACATCTAATTCTCTTGTATGGAGAATTTGGTAGGCTAAAGTTTGATTAAAGGAATCATAGTTTGTGGGGGACTAACCTAGAAAATCTGTCCTAAGTTATCTAATTGCCTTATCTTAAGGTGACGATTATGGATGCAAATGATATGCACCATGCACAATAACATGGTTATCATGCATGGGATTTTCCTTTGGATATTAATGCGATTAAATTACGTTATTTAGGCGAGAGTGCTAGCAGAGTGATGCTAGACTTGTGTCTGGTGACCAAAAGGTTGAATGCGATGCACGAAGGCGATCGACTTACATGGGTAGAAAATGGGCTCGACGTTGGATCGAGAAATTTTATATTGTTTTTGAAAAGGTTTAGACAGTGATAAATAAACATACAGATAGAAATAAGATATGATAACTATACACATGATAAAATAACAAGGTAAGGCATGGCACAAGTTACAACATTGATATGAGATAATATGATGGAAGTAACATAAGCATGAAGGTGGCAATATGTTTCATGATAAGATATGGATAAGATGAATATGCTTCAAGTAGAACGATTAAAATGATATCAACATGCTCTAATCTTTAAGAAGACAAACATGTAGAATGATAATTAGGATGACAATCAAGAAGAGTGATATTCATGTAAAAATTCAGCATGTCGTAAATTAACATGGGTATATTAATTCAAGAATTAAACAAATCAATTAATGAAATAATGCTTCAAGATTAACTCAGGCACTCATGGATGACACTAATAAGTAAGCCAAAATTGATAACTAATTGACAAGGCAATTACGATTAAAATTAACAACACAAAAGGTAATTAAAAAACTATATATGGATAATTAACATTTGAGAATCAACAATTAACCATACCTTTTAAAGTTAGAAAGTGGCAAATTCAACATCAAAACACAAATTGGTAATTTAAGAATCAACATCATGATTAAAAAAAGACAATTAACATCACAATTAGAAATTAACAATGCAAGTCAAGATGTAATTAATAATTAAAATTAAAAACTAACACGACAATTAGCAATTAGAAATATAATTTAACAATAATAAAACATCCAATATTAATTAATGCTAAAATAAATAATTAAGGGACAAACTATGAAAATACATATTTTTAGGTTTTTTTTGAATATATAAAACATTTAAGCCAAATAAACAAAAGAGGTTTCAAAAAAGGTTTTGAAGTTAGAAAAAAAAGGTTGAAATAAAAATGCAGGGGGTGTACTAGTGATTTGGTTCAGTTGAAAATAAAAAAAGAATTAAATTGGGCCAGAAGAATGGAGGTGTCGATAGTGAGGGGGCGCAAGGCCCGGGTTGGAGAGGAGAAGCATGGCAATACAGGCGAAAAAAAACAAAGAAAAAGCAAAAGGGTTGATCCAAGGATCGAACCCGGGTGTGGCAGGTGAGAGGCGAATTTTAGTGCATGTGTGTAGCCGTTGGGACGGCGTGTTCATCCGGTCATAATATAACTTGATAAATACATAAGACAGAACAAATTCTTGTTTTCCCAAATAAACCAAACATGCGCGCGCCATGCCCAACCACGTTCAGGTTTTGCTTGTTTATCCTACCCAGTTCACATAGTCGTATATTAAACACGACACAACCGAAATTAACAAAGCACATGTCTAAACTATTCAACAAAGGATAAGGATTTCAAAGGTTTACTTGGTTTACACTAAACCCCAACATATGAGACATATTTTGGCCACAAAGTAGAGGCATGAGGAAGTGTTGAAAACAAGAAGATAAAGTTTGACAAGGCAACAATTGGAATGATCATGGCAGCAAACATCAAGACAATTCAAGTATGCAATGGGGCAAGGTTGTTACACATATGAGAAGCATAACATAGCAGCCATGTATGAAGAGATGGATTCAGACATAATTTAAACATGTAAATCAACAATGCAGGGTTCAAACAGATCGTGGCATGGATTACACATATGAGAAGTAAACCATACACTCTAAGTGATTACAAGAATCAACCCACTAGGGAACACATCATGATTTGATACTCAAAGCCCTATCTTCAGGAGGTACATACCAACCAGCTTGCAGCAATTATCACACAAAGCATGGCACGTCGCATACATGAGAAGTTATTTGAGGTTCATGAGCAATCAAAAACTTACCACAGTGCAGGTTGGCAATGTATGTTCAAAATTAGAGCATGAATCAAGAATCAGTAGCATGGTGACATTTTCACAAATGGACTTATGGTAAATGAAAATTTAATAACTCAGTCATATAGTCAATCCTCAAATTACCATGCTAAGAACATAAGGCATAAATTCAAACAGAAACTCCAAAAGGTTAACATTTAACTCATCGATCCATAGTTCAAGTTGGTCCAAAGCAATTGGCACAGCAAGGTAACAGGCATAGTACTAGCAGGTGATAAATCAGAGCAAAGTTGAATCCATAAACATCCATTATCTTCAAACACATGCCAGCAAAGTAATACTTCTAACAAGGATCTCAAGAAGTTGATGAATTACACATCAATCATAAATGCATAGATCAAACTGGTATAGGATAGAAGATGGCATGACAGGACAAGTTGTATACATACATGATACTTTGACAAGTCAACAGTTTAAGGCATAAATAGCGGCTCACACTAAAACAACATGTTACATAATGGCCAAGATTTGCACATATAGAGATATACAAGGTGACATGCTAAAACAAAAACATGATGCACATGTAGAAAACTTGTAAATTAGCATGGGGGTGGTTTAGTTATACTAGTAGCATGTAAGGAAACAATGATCAATTTCTGTGTTTTGGCAATGTAAGCAAGGAAACATACCTTAACAAACATGGACTGCATACTCAAGACAAACAGACATGCTATAAGTTTGAACAATAAACATCATTTAAAATAAACAAACCAGTGACATATAGATCATGACACTGCAGCATATGATTCAAATGGCACACCAAAACAAATTTCTCATTTGCATGGAAAGTAGCATGACTACAAGCAATACACTACACATTAGCCCAAATGACCAAGGTAAAACTGGCAACAAGGCACAAATAGTGAAAAATACGGCAGCAAACACAGCAAACCACGGGTGCATTATGATCATAGCAAATTGATATTAATGACTGACACAAACAACAACGGGCAAAACAGGTGTTACTAACTCACTGCGATATGAAAAATCACACACACGTGTACATAAGACATTTAATGAACTATTACAGACAACATAAGCATTAGCTACAAACAAATACAAGACATTATGAAGGGTCACAGACACTAGAACAAAGCAATAGGTACTAACACAAAAGAACAACATTGCATGCATACGATAATAACATAGCAAGAAACAGATAACATAGTAGCACATGTTATGCGCACAGACATGATTAGTATAATAGAAGTAGCGTTTGTAGTACACAACGCACACGCAACAATGATAAGACATACACAAAAGCTTTACAAAGTCAAATACAAAGTGACTCACAACAAAACAACAACACATTATACATGAATATCGAGAACAGCGTACGATTAACACAAAACTTACACAATGCAGAATGGAAGACTACACCTGATAAGTATTAAGGTAGAAGGTTAAGAAGCTTACCTGGTGTCCAAGTGGATTGCAAGAGCTCCTTCTCCTTCTTAGCTAACTCCCGTGCTCTTTCAAGGAAAATAAATTTCAGAGTATTTTGTGTCTTGTTGTTTTTTGTCGTTCCCCCTTTTGAATGAGAATAAGGCTCCCTTTATAGGTGAGCTGGTGTGTTGCAGTCTTGGATGCAGTAAAAGCATGCCTTATGTAAGATACTATCATTCTTGAGCCAAGTGAAAGCTGGCCATGCAGCTTATCTCTGCCGTGAGTCAGAAAAGAAAATTTTTGGGAATACATGAACGCTATGGTGTAGGCTTTTCTTGTCTTGCACGGGTTATGGAAGTTTAGCATGATGGAATGTATGTGGTAGGTCTGCAGAGAGGATAAGATTTGAAATCCAAAATTGATTTGTTCTTGGTACAAAACAGAATTCGTATGGCCATGTTCCTCTCATGATATCTCCTAACTTAATGATCCAATTTTCATGCTCTTGAGTTTAAATGAAAGTTCTTGGATAATACTATAAGTTTGATGTTGGAAAGTAATTAAAATGAGGCTTTTAACAATAAGAAAATGGGCCATAAAGTCGTGCACATGAGAAAACGAAAAAGGACTTAGAAAAATTTCTAAGTTATTGAGTTTTGACATTTTAGGTACCTAACTTTAGAACACCATAACTTGAGTTTGGCTTATCCTATTGGGATGTTCCACATATGGTTGGAAAGCTCTCAACAAGCTCTACAACTTTCCTTTGGGACTCAAATCTTAAATCCAAGTAGAAATGGGCGAAAAATGAGTTCAAAGTTGGAGAAAAATGTGGAGGAAAGTGCTGAAATATTTTCTAAGTGTTTGGCCAAAATGTCTTGTAAGCTTCATAACTCAAAATCTAAGCATTTTTAGACAAAAAGTCATATGGAATGGATTAAAGGTCTTGATGAGAGCTTTCCAATGAGCTTTGAGTCGTTTAATTTGAGTGCACGGTTTAGGAGTTATGGTTATTCCAAATCGGGCTATTAGGGGAAAAATGTCATATGCGAAGTCTTTCACAACCAAAACCCTACTCATCTTGCAAGAAACCTCACGAAACTTTATATGGATGCTTTGGATACTTCATGAGACAATATATGATGATTAGAACCATTAACACTTCATTTGATCAAAGGTCTCAGAAGGTTAGGGTTTCAGTCAAATCCTAATTCTGACTGTGAATGCACTGAGGCCAAATCTTGCAAGTTCGCTTCTTCCTTCCCATCTAAAGGCCTTAGGAGACTCTTGAGGATGTTAACAAACTAAGGGAATCAATAATTAGGGTTTAGGAGATCGTTCGATGAAGAATCAAAGTTGTTGGCTGATAAGCGTCACAGGAACCCTAATTTTGAAGTATAGTGGGATTGAGGCTCAAATTCTTCCTGTTGAGGATCAATGAAGCATGGATTCTTGTTGAGTGGAGTCTCTTGAACATAAATGACCTCAAGTGGTAGGTGGACCACATAATTCCTGACTTGCTAGAGTCAATTTCTCAATGATTTCTCCAAGGAAAAAACCCTAATCCCAAAATTCTTGCATCGGAGGTCTTTCGTTGATTTGACTTGCTTCAAAATAGCTTGTGGAGCTTTATGATGATATGTGAACCTAATTTGATCACAAATAAATAAACTACGAGATATGGGTTAGCTCAACCAATGCAGAGATGCTTGACCTAAGATGCACAAATGAAGATGGCATCTTAGGGTCAAAAATTAGGGTGCGACAGATGCCCCTGTTTAAGTTTCTCCTATTCGGAGATATGGAGATTGGAATCTTCGTCTCGACAAGATAGGAGAGACTTAAATACAAACATGCACAAAATTTTTGGCCCTAAGATACCGCCAAATGCACATGATATGGAATGATGCAAAACGAAGGAAAACAAAAGGAAACCCGACAAAGGGACGACTCAGCGAGATACGACTCAAACGGGAAAAGGTCTAACCCCACTGGGAGGAAAGAGACTACCAACTGACAATCACAGGGTGGCTTAAGCACTTGGCAAGAACTTGCAAGGAACAGGATAACTTACCACCACCTGGTAGCCTAAGCCAAGGTATCCAATTGCAACAAGGGCGTACATTACCTACTACACACGATAGCCTAAGCGAGGTAAGTACAAAAGAAAAAATGGCCTACTACCACTACGGTAGCCTAAGCGAGGCATCTGACCAAAATACAGACGTATTACCTACTATCCCACGATAGCCTAAGCAGAGGTAATAGGCTGAAAGGAGAGATCACCTACTACCAAACACGGTAGCCTAAGCAGAGGTGTCTGACCCGAAGAAAAGTGTATTACCTACTATCAAATATATGATAGCCTAAGCAAAAGGTAAACACAAAAGGAAAGATGACCTACTACCACCACGGTAGCCTAAGCGAGGCATCTGACCAAAATACAGACGTACTACCTACTATCACACGATAGCCTAAGCAGAGGTAATAGACTGAAATAAGCTTCAATGATCAAGATGATGATTCAGCTTCTCTTGATAACTTCTGGGGATAGACAAACTGTCTAGAAAAGAGACCGCCATTTGTCGTAGAAATCTTTTATAACCGAACTGCCCAAATAAAGAGCAGCTACTTGCCGTCTTAGTGTAAATCCCTTGAAAATGTAGTAATCATCAGAGGAATAATTTGTGTCTTCCATAGAGATCCTCAAGTAAACCCTTCTTGGGAAGACAAAGTGCAAAATAAATGCACGCTTAATTCAGATTCAATCTCTCAGAAATATCCAAAATCGTGATTGTCAGGGACCAAAGTTCAATCCAGGAAGCATCTGGAAAGAAACGGTCAAACAACACTCCACCCATTGAGGATTAAACTCAACGGGTTTGTCTTTATCCACAAATGGAAAAGAAAACTGAAGCAATCATTTTCCACGAGGATCGAACTCAGTGGGGAATTAGAAAATATACGCTTTTTCTGCCTAGGGCTGACGATTCTACTTGGAGGGAGCGGACGAACCCAGATCACTTGGGGGATAAACACGACCAAAGTGACAGAACAAAACAAACAACACAAAATGCAAGATGCAAAAATGCCGCATGCCATGAGTCTAAATGCAAGGATGCCATGCCATGCTTATGCTTATGCTTATGCTGACAACAACACGAACAGGAAACCGGAGAACAAGCAATTCGATACGAATACTCGGCCAATCTTGGCAATATAGCAGCATCGCTGGGGGATGAATGACAAGCCCTTCCTGTCAGGACCGAATCCTGCCTCACAGCTCCTCTGGGGAAAAGAGAACACTCCGCTTAGGATGAGCATCGCGACTTCACTCAGGATAGTCAAGATGAACCTTGGATTCCACTGAGGATGAATTAAACTCATGATCGAAGATACCTTACGGGGGATAGAATAAATATCCATTGTGAGCTGAAGTAATTGGAATGAGCCTTGTAACTGGATAAAATAAATATCCACTTTATCGGGGAAATTTGGATCAATATAGTAGTTGGAGATGTCGAACATAAAATTCCGAGGGGGTGAAATAAACACCCACCTTTACTGGAGAAGATTACGACAGTAAGCAAAATCCCAATAGTGAGTGAAATAAACACTCGCTTCGCCAGAGGAAGCTCACGATAGTAAGAAAAAATCCGATAATGAGTGAAATAAACACTCGCTTCGCTGGAGGAAACTCACGATAGTAAGAAAAATCTGATAATGAGTGAAATAAACACTCGCTTCGCTGAAGGAAGCCGACAATGGTAAGAAGAAAATCCGATAATGAGTGAAATAAACACTCGCTTCGCTGGAGGGAGCCGACAATGGTAAGAAGAAAATCCGATAATGAGTGAAATAAACACTCGCTTCGCTGGAGGAAGCTGAAAATAAGATTTCGAGGGGATGAAATAAACATCCGCCTTCGCTGGAGAAGACTATGATAATCGGAAAAAATCCAATGACGAGTGAAATAAACACTCGCTTCGGAGAAGCTCGGGTTAGAGTCGCGAGCTGGCGACGTCGGAGTTGAGACATCGTGGGGATAAATAAGTATCGCCGCGAACTGAAGTAGTCCTGAATGACAGTTGTAGCCGGATAAAATAAATATCCATTTCGTTGAGGAAATGTCGGAGATAAAGATTTCTTGGGGATGAAATAAACATCCGCTTTCACTGGTGAAGATCGAGATAGTTTAACGAGGAGTGAAATAAACACTTGCTTCACTGGAGGAAGCTTACAGTGGTAAGAAGAAAATCCGATAATGAGTGAAATAAACACTCGCTTCGCTGAAGGAAGCCGAAAATAAGATTCCGAGGGGATGAAATAAACATCCACCTGGAGCAGAACTTACTGGGGTATGGCCACATTACCTGGGATAAATACCTTTTAAGCCATGTCCTATGGAGACTGTCAATATCCCTTGTTGTGTCCATAAATCAAAGTAATCCGCTCATAAGACAATTTGAAATTTATTATCAAAGATAAAAGTCATTTTGCAAGATAAAAACAATTTGCCAATAAGTGAAAAGATCGCAACTTTATTTCATAAAATGGTGATCAGCAAATTGCGTGATCCCATATGTTATAACAATGATGGAAAGTGGTAATAAAAGAAATTACATCAAAAACAAAGCAATGCTATTCTTTTTGAGTTCCTATGTTCTAGGCCTCCTGAAGGTCTCGACTTTACTTGTCGCAGTAGGCTTCGATGAACTGAACTGAGCCTGCCTTTTCTTCACCTCTAGGTATAATACTTCTTGACTGCATCCACGTTCACAGGACGAGTAATCTCTTCCCCATCCATAGTTGCTAACACCACAGCTCCCCCTGAAAGGACCTTCTTGACGACATAAGGACCATCATAGTTGGGAACCCATTTCCCCCTAGAATCGGTAAGGAAAGATTAGATCTTCTTAAGCACAAGCTCTCCCTCTCTAATCTCGCGAGGTCGAACTTTCTTATCAAAAGCCTTCTTTATTTTCTGCTGATATAATTGTCCACGACACAAAGCCGCCAACCTCTTTTCTTCAATCAGGTTCAACTGGTCATACCGGTTCTGACACCACTCAGCCTCAGAGAGTTTTGCTTCCATTAGGACTCTCATGGAAGGGATCTCTACTTCCACTGGGAGTACAGCTTCCATACCATAAACAAGCGAAAAAGGTGTTGCCCCTGTTGACGTGCGCACTGAAGTACGGTACCCGTGTAGAGCAAATGGGAGCATCTCATGCCAGTCCTTATAAGTGACTACCATTTTCTGGATAATTTTCTTTATATTCTTGTTTGCTGCTTCAACCGCCCCGTTCATCTTTGGCCGATACGGAGAAGAGTTGTGATGCTCAATCTTGAATTCCTCGCACAATTCCTTCATCATCTTATTATTTAAGTTCGGACCATTATCGGTGATGATTTTATTTGGCACACCGTACCTGCAAATAAGTTGGTTCTTGATAAACCTGACGACCACCTGTCTGGTAACATTTGCGTAAGAAGCGGCTTCAACCCATTTGGTGAAGTAATCAATTGCGACCAATATAAAGCGATGTCCATTAGACGCTTTTGGTTCTATCATACCGATCATATCAATGCCCCACATGGAGAAAGGCCATGGAGACGAGATAACATTCAGAAGAGCCGGTGGCACATGAATTTTGTCGGCATAGATTTGACACTTGTGGCACTTCTTGGCGAACTTGTAACAATCAGATTCCATCGTTATCCAATAATAGCCTGCTCTCAGGATTTTCTTTGCCATAGCATGTCCGTTAACGTGGGTACCAAAAGATCCTTCATGAATTTCGGTCATTAATGTATTCGCTTCTCGCTTATCAACACATCTCAGCAAGACCATGTCGAAATTCCTCTTGTAAAGCACATTATTGTTCAAGAAAAAGTTGCCAGCTAATCTTCTCAAAGTTTTCTTATCTTTGTTAGATGCCCCAGGCGGGTATTCTTGCTTCTGGAGAAACAACTCGATATCGTAATACCACGGTTTTTCATCAATAACTTCTTCCACTGAGAACACATAAGCTGGCATGTCAAGGCGCATAACATCAATCTTAGGGCAATCATTCCAGCGGTTCACCACAATCATAGAAGCCAGAGTTGCCAATGCATCTGCCATCCTATTCTCGGTACGAGGGATGTGGTGGAACTCGACTCTGTTGAAGAACGGAAGTAGTCTTCTTGCATAATCTCTGTACGGAACCAAATTGTCTTGTTGGGTCACCCATTCTCCTGTAATTTGGTATATCACTAAAGCAGAATCACCATACACGTCTAAATTCTTGATTCTTAAATCCATTGCCTCTTCCAGGCCCATGATACATGCTTCATATTCGGCTTCATTATTTGTACATGGAAAAGTCAATCTTGAAGTGAAAGAGATGTGAGATCCATGAGGATTCATAATAATTGCCCCAACCCCTTTACCGTAGCTATTGACAGCGCCGTCAAAAATCAAACCCCACTGAGAATCCGGTTCAGGCCCTTCATCTGGCAAGGGTTCTTCACAATCCTTCATTTTCAAGTACATCACGTTCTCATCAGGGAAATCATCCTCCACAGACTGATGGTCTTCAATGGGCTGGTGAGCTAGGTGATCCGCTAAAACACTTCCTTTAATTGCCTTTTGAGTGTGATATTCGATATCGTATTCGGATAACAGCATCTGCCATCTGGCAATCCTTCCCGTCAGGGCTGGTTTCTCAAAAATGTACTTAATGGGATCCATCTTAGAGATCAGCCAGGTGGTATGATTTAGCATGTATTGGCGCAACCGTCGAGCAGCCCATGCTAAGGCGCAACAAGTCTTCTCTAACATTGAATATCTAGATTCATAGTCGGTGAACTTTTTGCTGAGGTAATAAATGGCATGCTCCTGCTTCCCGGATTCGTCTTGTTGACCGAGCACACATCCCATAGAATCTTCTAAAACCGTCAGATACATGATCAAAGGTCTGCCCCTAACCGGAGGAATCAGAATAGGAGGCTCCAGGAGATACTCTTTAATACTATCAAATGCTTTCTGACATTGTTCAGTCCAAACATAACCTGGTTCTTTTCTGAGAAGTTTGAAAATGGGTCCACAAGTAGCGGTCATATTAGAGATGAATCGAGAGATGTAGTTCAAACGCCCCAGGAACCCTCTGACCTGTTTTTCCGTAGTCGGAGCCGGCATTACCCGTATGGCTTTAACTTTACCTGGGTCCACTTCGATTCCCTTTTGGCTAACAACGAAACCTAGCAGTTTTCCTGAGCGGACACCAAATGTGCACTTGTTAGAATTCAAACGTAGCTGATACTTCCTCAAACGCCGAAACAATTTTAATAAGTGTACGACATGGTCTTCTTCAGTCTTGGACTTGGCTATCATGTCGTCTACATAAACTTCAATTTCTTTATGCATCATATCATGGAAAAGAGTAGTCATAGCCCTTTGATACGTTGCGCCAGCATTTTTCAAACCGAACGGCATAACTCTGTACCAAAACGTGCCCCAGGGTGTGATGAATGATGTCTTCTCCATGTCTTTGGGAGCCATCTTGATTTGATTGTAACCTGAAAATCCGTCCATAAAAGAGAAGACCTTATACCTTGCGGTGCTGTCCACCAACACGTCAATATGAGGCAATGGAAAATCATCCTTCGGACTTGCTTTGTTCAAATCTCTGTAGTCAACACACATTCGAACTTTACCATCCTTCTTCGGCACAGGCACAATATTGGCTAACCACTGCGGATACTTAGAGGTAACGAGAAAACCCGCATCAATCTGCTTTTGTACCTCTTCTTTAATCTTCAAGGCCATATCAGGGCGAGTCCTTCTGAGCTTTTGTTTGACCGGCGGACATTCTGGCTTCAAAGATAGACGGTGCTCCACTATAGCAGTGTCAAGACCAGGCATATCTTGGTATGACCATGCGAACACATCAACATATTCCTTGAGTAATTCAATCAACCTTGCTTTCACATCAGTCACAAGCGAAGCTCCAATCTTCACCTCTTTACGGAGTTCCTCTGTACCCAAGTTAATAAGCTCCAACGGTTCTTCGTGAGGCTGAATAGCTTTGCCTTCATTCTCGAGTAGACGGGTTATTTCCTCAGGGATCTCTTCTTCCTCTTCTTCGGCTTCGAACACAGGAAACTCAAAGTTTGGAGAAGGCATTGGATCATTGTTTTCGATGTTCAGTTCGTGCAATAGTCTGCACATGTGATGTGATTTTATTTTAGATATTAAGCAGATGACAGTGCGCACGAACGTGCACAGTGATTTTAAGAAAAAAATTATAATTACCACTTTCCTTAGAGTAATAACAAATGGGAACAAAAAATAGGAATGCAAAATGATAACTTTATTGATGATAATGATTTCAAATAGAAGCCCTAACACAAAATCGCCTTTGCTTTGGGCAGAGCAAAGGGAATTATTTATAGTTGAGCCCACACACAAAAGTCATCGCCTTGGGCAGAGCGAATATACTAAAACAAACAACAAAACAATTACTTTGATAATGGGATCACAATAGGAATGTTGACAGCACTCCAATTTTGGGCCATTGCTCCATGTGTCACGAAATTAGGCTGATCTTCGGCAGACTCATCTTCAAGGATGGCACTGGCTTCATACTTGGGTCCTTGGTCTTCTGGCGGAGGAGGAAAGAGAGGAATGATGGCATCTTCAGAGTCTTCCTCCACAATATTTACCCTTGGTGAATGGATAGTCCCTCCGCTGTGAAACACATTCTTGATGGGGAGAATAACCATATTTCCTGTAGGGGTCTTCTCAGAATTGTTACCTTTGAAACCCAAACCTTTCTTGTTCTTATTTTCGGGCAACTCCAATACCTGCCCCCACTTCCCTTGAGAGCCACTTTCCACAACTCGTTGTGCGTCCTTAAAAGATGCCATGGAAACTCCATTATCCTTAACAATCGATAGGGCTTGAAATGAGGTTCCTTCCTCCTCTTCCGCATCAACGTAGGAAAAGGAAGAAAGATGGCTTACCACCAAAGCCCTTTCTCCGCAAACTGTGATTAACTGTCCATCGCAAACATATTTCAGTTTCTGGTGGAGTGTAGATGTGACAGCTCCCGCATCATGTATCCATGGCCTGCCTAATAAGCAACTGTAGGAGGCATGAATGTCCATGACCTGGAATGGCACCTGAAAAACACTGAGCCCGATAGTTATGGGCAAATCCACTTCTCCAATCACGGTTTTCCTCGAACCGTCAAAAGCTTTGACAACAACACCACTTGGCCTCATGGGTGGTCCCTGATAAGTCAGCCTTGCGAGAGTTGTTTTTGGCATCACGTTCAATGAAGAACCAGTATCAACCAAAACTCCGGATATTATGTCATTCATGCAGTTTATGGAAATGTGCAGAGCTAAGTTATGTTTCCTTCCTTCTTCGGGTAACTCTTCTTCGCAGAATCCCAGATTGTTGCATGCAGTAATGTTACCCACTATTCCACTAAATTGCTCCATAGTCGTGTCGTGGTCAATGTATGCTTGCTCGAGTACTCCTTGTAACGCCTGCCTATGGGCCTCAGAATTCATCAACAGTTGTAGCACAGATATTTTGGATGGCGTCTGCAGCAACTGATCCACCACCTTGTATTCACTTCTTTTGATCATTTTCTGGATCTCATCTGATTTGTCTACAGAATCATTCTTACCGGACTGCCCCAGGATTGCATTCCTCACAACTGGTTGTTCAGAAGGAACCTCCTTAGCTGGTGCAGTGTAAACTCGACCACTTCTCGTAATCCGACTAACATCAGCGATATTGACTACAAATGACGGATTAGGCAAAGGCACCTCCTTACCATTTTCAAGCATGGTGGCGTTATATCTGTAGGGAATAGCCTTGCTGGAAGTGTAAGGAACTGGACCAGGTACATTAATAACTAAAGGAGTTGTAGCAGTCTTCCTGCTGTCATAAGTGAACTCAATTCGTTCTAGGTCTTTGATATGGGGAACTATCACAAATGCTTCTTCAATTTCTTCTGCGGAACATTCTTGGATCATGTTTACATTAGCAGCCCCGTGTGGTGGTAGGGGATTATTCTGCACATTAGGGTTCGAATCCTTGAAAGTTATAACTCCGCTCTTGACCAATCTTTGAACATCGGCTTTCATTCCATAACAATTCTCAATATTATGGCCCGGCGCTCCCTGATGATAGGGACAAAACTGATCTCCCCTATACCAATAAGGAGGGTCTTTGGGCACTGCTGGCGGTGGCTTAGTCTGGATATGGCCCTTTTCCAACAATGCTGGAAAAAGTTTTGCATAGGATGTAGGAATTGGGTCAAAATTTGGCTTCCTCACCATACGATTTGGGCTGTTGAATGGCTGTCGGGTTTGTTGAGAAGATGGCTGATTTTGCTGACGGTATTGCTGTGGCGAAGCAGATGGAGTTTGAGGTGGTGGTTGGTAAGGTTGTGCAAACGGTGGTTGGTAAGTTGGAGCATTAATAACTGGGGTCACAGCAGCGACATGCGGGCGCTGCTGATACCTTCCTTTCGTCCGTCCTTGGTGTACAACACTTACTTCTTGTTCTTTCTTTTTCCCAAAAGTACTTCCATACTTCTTGGCATTGCTGGAAGTGCTTCCCTCTCTTACCAATCTTCCTTCACGAACGCCCTCCTCCAAACGCATTCCCATGTTCACCATCTCGGTAAAGTCATTAGGGGCGTTGGCTACCATTCTTTCATAGAAAAGCGGGCTCAGTGTCTTCAGGAAAATTCTAGTCATCTCCTTTTCCTCCAGAGGTGGAGTAACTTGAGCGGCAAGTTCACGCCAGCACTGGGCGTACTCCTTAAAACCTTCTCTTTCTTTCTGGGACATAGCTCTCAACTGGTCTCTATCTGGTGCCATATCGACATTATACTTGTACTGCTTGATAAAAAGCTCACAGTGATCATTAAAGCTGCGGACCTTTGAACTATCTAACCCCATGTACCACTTAAGGGCTGCACCAGTCAAACTGTCTTGGAAGAAGTGTATCAATAGGGGATCGTCGTCCTGATGAGCCGACATTTTCCGGGCATACATAATTATGTGACTGTGTGGGCAAGAGTTCCCTTTATACTTCTCCAAATCAGGGAGTTTCAATTTTGGAGGAATCTTGACATTGGGAACCAAGCACAGCTCAGAGGCGCTCTTCCCGAACAACTCTTTTCCACGAAGGGCCTTGATTTCTTTCCTCATTTCAAGGAACTGATCTTGGAAACCATCCATTCGTTCTTCCATTCCGGCATTCTCACTAAAGTCAGCATGAAACACAGGTTCTTCCAGATGAAACGGAGTAGCATTTACCACGGGTGGTGGCGTAGTCATCACAGCAGTTGTAGCAACAACTTGAGAAACAGTCGGGTGATATCCAACTGGAGTAAAGTTGGGAGGCATACCCCACGGATAACCAGGAATTTCATTTGTAGTGGGCACCACTGGGATCGGTGCTGATATTGTCTCAGAGGTAACAGTGTTGTGTGATGGCTGATTCTGAGCAGCCATCAAAGCTTCCATCATTCCGTTGATCTTTTCTAGACTTTCTTTCAATGTTGAAACCTCCTCCCGGAGTGCTCTGTTTTCCTGTTCGAGTTGATCCATCCTTTTTCTTGAGATTGGCTCGAGTATTGTATCGGGGCTTCAGCTTGTCTTTCTCTTAACAACAACTGGTGAGGAGACACACGGGTGAGGACTTAGAACACAAGAAGGAATGCGGATGCAAATGCTAATGATGCGTATGATGCAGCATGATACAACGTTCACTTCAAAGAACGTGAAAGTGTGATTTAGATATCGTAATCGGAAACTTTTTCATTAAAATTTTAAAGCTTTTGTTACAAACGGTACACCCTCAGGGCTTTTAGTACAATAAACAACAGAATACATCAAAGAGGAACTAGGGCTTCGATCCGCTGGATGATGCCCCCTTTTCTTCATTGAGTTCGTCCATCAACTTGTTAATCCTTTCCTGCAATATATACTTGTCCAGTGTCAGTTTCTCCACTCCTGCTTTCAGCCTTGAAACTTCATCCGGTTCCGCTACAAGAGGCTCGGGCCGAGGGTACGGCATTGTCAGAGCGAGGGCCCGCTTGCGTGACCACACCAAGCAAGATTCTGTAACTGTGCAGTCAGGGTTTGTTACTGCAGTCATTCCTTGTCTGTTGATTTAAAGCCAAGCAAATAGGATCTGCATCCTCAGCTGGAGGTCTTCTCCTTCATAGAGAAAAATTCTTTTCAGGTTCTCCGGGTCGGGTATCTCATTCATTGGATGTCCAACCTGGCGGCGGGCGAGAACAGGGTTGTAACTGGTGCACCCTTTCGTGCCAAGAAGAGGCACATTGGAAAAATCTCCGTAACTGTGAATCATGGGAATTCCTCCGTATATCGGATCATGCCAAACGATGTCCGAATGAGTGAGAGCCATGAGTTTAACGGGCCATTTAGAGCCATCCCTCACATCCCAGAAGGCCGGGGTCTTTGGTAGGTACAAAATAAACCACCTATAGAGGATAGCAGTACATCACACGATCTGACCTTTTCCTTTCAGGATCTTTGAATGAATCGAGTGGTATGCATCAGCCAACGGTGTAGGGACAGGATTCTAGAGCATGAAAATCCTGATAGCATGAACATCAACGAAATTCTCAACATTTGGAAACAAGAATAGACCATAAGCCAGTAACGCGAAAAGATTCTCGAAAGCCCTAGTTTTTCCTCTGTCGGCGAACTCCCGAGCTTTCTCGAATAAGAATTGAGCAGGTAGACCGTCGATTCCTCCTCTGAACATCATGTGGGTCTGGATTTCCAACAGCTTGATGCGGGTCACTCTCGCGATGTCTTCCTGACTGGGTCTTCCTTCTCCACCGTAGAACGGGGGTGAATCTTTGACGGGGATTCCCAATAGAGCATAATACTCTTCTAAGGTGGGCATCAACTGGAAATCTTGAAAGATGAAGCAGTGGTAGATCACATGGTAGAGTTGAACCAATGTCTCTAATAAACCCTCAGCTACTTGTACCTGTAATAAAGAAAGAATATGCCTGTGTTTTGTGGCGAAGGCATCTGGATCCCTTATCCGACCTCCTAGTTCCCTCAAGTGTTCCACATCAAAAAACCTAAAGGGGTATGGTACCGTTCCTTTCCTTCCATGATCCATTTTGCGATATCTAAAAACAGCAAACTTTGAGTTCTTTGAAGTGAATGAGAATGAGAATGCAAATGCAATGAGATGCAAAAGTTCGTGGAATTTGAGTATTTATAATCGTCGTAGAATACCAACGGACATGATTTCATTAATCATACAAAATTTGTTACAAGTGAAAGAAACGGGAATTAAAAAATCGTAAGGAAAACATTACAACCGTTGATATTCTTACAAGAGTTTTTAACAATAATTAAATAAAGGTTAATAAAAAGCCTAAGGAGATTCCCCCAATAATCTTAGCTTGTACTTCTTAATCTCTTCTTCCATTCGGGACTTCTCGAGAACCAGCTCATCTATTATCGCTTCCCACGAAGTAGACTCAGGGTTTGTGGGACTCGGGTCTTCTTGTGACTTCCTCCTTTTGCAAGAGAGAACTTCCTCACTTTTTGCCTCTAGTTATCTTTGAAGCGCTTCATTCTCTTCCACGAGCACCTCACACTTATCCTTCCAAGCATTCCCTATCTGCTGAGCTTTCCTTAAGGCGATCTTTAATTCCTCTGTCTCAGATGCAAAGACGAAGACAGGTTCTTCCTTCAAGACCATAGGCTCTTGGCGATCATAGGGCATCCTTAGCTCAATAGCCCTTCTTCTGACCCATTGTAGGTAGGGGTCCATGGAGACACAGTTATGCTTCCCCAAAGCATTCCTATCTTTCTTGTGTTTGTCCCTCCAGGCTTCTAAAATCCTGCTCCTCAATTCCTCCTGCTTTTCGTAATCCTTGGAGAAAAATCCTTCTGTATGAATACCAAGAGGCTTGACCTTCAAAGGGTAACCGAACTGTCTGCGAGCTAAGACTGGATTGTAACTGGTTATTCCTTGTATGCCAAGGAGAGGCACATTCCCGAACTTTCCACAGCTATCAATGATCACAACATCCTCGTACCTATAAGGGTTATACCAATCAACGTCAGAATGGGTAAGGGTCATGATCTTCTTAGACCACCATCCTTTTTTAGGGTCCCAAAAAATGTTAGCCTTGGGCAAGTACGAAATAAACCACTTGTACAATAAGGGTACATAACAGGTGATCTGTCCTCCTTTGGCATGCTTCGAATGTATGGCGTGATAAGCTTCAGCTAACAAAGTAGGGACAGGGTTCCTCTTCATGAATATCTTGATAGCATTGAGGTCCACATAGTCCTTGAGATTGGGGAACAGAAAGGTACCATAAATCATTAAAGCATATATAGCCTCAAAGGCAGCCATGTCAGAACGTCTGACATAATGATAAGCTTTCTCCACCAGAAATTTCATAGGCAAAACAGAAATCCCTCCTTTGGTAGTCATATTCCCTCGTATGTCCGCTAACTCCAAATGTGTCGCCTTAGCAATCTCTTGTTCCTTAGGGTCCTTACCAAAAATGGGCAAAGGAGACTTATCCAAAATAGGTATCTCAGTCAGACATGCATATTCCTCAAGAGTAGGCACCAGTTGGTAATCAGGGAATGTGAAGCAATGATATACCGGGTCATAAAACTGGAGTAGGGTGGAGAGAAGCCCTTGATCAACCTTCACCTTCAACAAAAACAAAAGCGCCCCATATCTACGCTCAAATCCTTTTGGATCAACCAACAGGGTCTCTAACCTCCTTAGGTCACTTGTGTCAAAACTCTTGTAAGTATACTTCACGGTGTTCCTTCTTTCATTGTCCATGGTACCCTACGACGTAAATAAAAGACTCAGACTCCACGAACTTGAACGAAAATGATGCTTATGTATGCATGTATGCACAAACACACAAACAAAAGGGCACACAAACAAGCAAACAAAAAGTCCTAGGTTCAAAGGAGCATGAGTGGAGTCAAGGTCTACCCATCCCATAGGGTGGTGTGGTTTCAGAATGTACCTGCCAAACGGGTTCTAAGAGTTCCCAGAGTCTACGATCCATCTTTCGGATATTATCGACTTCCCAAATTACTCGGTTAGTCAATAATATTCTCAAGAGAATCTCGTCTGAGTGTAGTATCGCGTGACAACTATTTGGAAAAGAACTCCCGCATAGTCACCGTACTACGTCCTAAAAGGCCAAGTTGGGTTAAAAGTGCTACGGCCCTCAGTCTTAAAGGTCCTTGGTCGAAGTTAATACCATTTTCACGAATGTACTCGTTCAAACAATATTAAGTTCAAAAGAACCTAAACTGAGCGATGATTTTCTCAATTCGACTTTTCAGGAATCGACTCCGTCAAAGTACCCTTGACCATATCATCTCCTATAATTATACTCATGTCCGGGTCTAGGACTTCTCACCACTCAAAGTGACAACCCAAGCAAGCATAACAAATATATATAACAAATAACATAATTAAACAAGTTAGGGGGAACCCTCTTATGAGTCTTTTCCCCAGTAAAGTCGCCATTTCTGTCGCGGTGAAAATTGGATACCATAGTTTTTGGTTAACTAGGATCGTATTTTTAATGTCACCACCGGTCTTTGATTTTATCCAAAGGAAGGGAGAAAAACCGAATTCCCACAATGCAATGCAAATGCACTAAGATTCTAAGTTCGGGGGTTGGTTATACCTAGGGAATGTGTTAGCATCCTAGATATCTGTAGTACTCTACAGGAACCTCTTGATTCATTTATGTTATTTGCTATCTGTTTTGCTAAGGGGTTTAAGGGTAGGTGATTTACAATATTTATTCCTAAGTATGCTCGACAAGATACCGCATCCTATGCCTACATATCCTGTCAAGAGGGAATCAGAGCACTTGTAGTTCTTAAAGCTACTAAATGTCTTAAAGGTTTAGGAAAAGAAGATGAGTCATCATCTTAAGAAAGACCACCATAGTTTTTTTGAAAATGTGTGTATGTTGTGGGGTGTGGGATTGTATGTCCCTTTCTTTGATATGACTAACATCTAATTCTCTTGTATGGAGAATTTGGTAGGCTAAAGTTTGATTAAAGGAATCATAGTTTGTGGGGGACTAACCTAGAAAATCCGTCCTAAGTTATCTAATTGCCTTATCTTAAGGTGACGATTATGGATGCAAATGATATGCACCATGCACAATAACATGGTTATCATGCATGGGATTTTCCTTTGGATATTAATGCGATTAAATTACGTTATTTAGGCGAGAGTGCTAGCAGAGTGATGCTAGACTTGTGTCTGGTGACCAAAAGGTTGAATGCGATGCACGAAGGCGATCGACTTACATGGGTAGAAAATGGGCTCGACGTTGGATCGAGAAATTTTATATTGTTTTTGAAAAGGTTTAGACAGTGATAAATAAACATACAGATAGAAATAAGATATGATAACTATACACATGATAAAATAACAAGGTAAGGCATGGCACAAGTTACAACATTGATATGAGATAATATGATGGAAGTAACATAAGCATGAAGGTGGCAATATGTTTCATGATAAGATATGGATAAGATGAATATGCTTCAAGTAGAACGATTAAAATGATATCAACATGCTCTAATCTTTAAGAAGACAAACATGTAGAATGATAGTTAGGATGACAATCAAGAAGAGTGATATTCATGTAAAAATTCAGCATGTCGTAAATTAACATGGGTATATTAATTCAAGAATTAAACAAATCAATTAATGAAATAATGCTTCAAGATTAACTCAGGCACTCATGGATGACACTAATAAGTAAGCCAAAATTGATAACTAATTGACAAGGCAATTACGATTAAAATTAACAACACAAAAGGTAATTAAAAAACTATATATGGATAATTAACATTTGAGAATCAACAATTAACCATACCTTTTAAAGTTAGAAAGTGGCAAATTCAACATCAAAACACAAATTGGTAATTTAAGAATCAACATCATGATTAAAAAAAGACAATTAACATCACAATTAGAAATTAACAATGCAAGTCAAGATGTAATTAATAATTAAAATTAAAAACTAACACGACAATTAGCAATTAGAAATATAATTTAACAATAATAAAACATCACATATTAATTAATGATAAAATAAATAATTAAGGGACAAACTATGAAAATACATATTTTTAGGTTTTTTTTTAATATATAAAACATTTAAGCCAAATAAACAAAAGAGGTTTCAAAAAAGGTTTTGAAGTTAGAAAAAAAAGGTTGAAATAAAAATGCAGGGGGTGTACTAGTGATTTGGTTCAGTTGAAAATAACAAAAGAATTAAATTGGGCCAGAAGAATGGAGGTGTGGATAGTGAGGGGGCGCAAGGCCCAGGTTGGAGAGGAGAAGCATGGCAATACAGGCCAAAAAAACAAAGAAAAAGCAAAAGGGTTGATCCAAGGATCGAACCCGGGTGTGGCAGGTGAGAGGCGAATTTTAGTGCATGTGTGTAGCCGTTGGGACGGCGTGTTCATCCGGTCATAATATAACTTGATAAATACATAAGACAGAACAAATTCATGTTTTCCCAAATAAACCAAACATGCGCGCGCCATGCCCAACCACGTTCAGGTTTTGCTTGTTTATCCAACCAAGTTCACATAGTCGTATATTAAACACGACACAACCGAAATTAACAAAGCACATGTCTAAACTATTCAACAAAGGATAAGGATTTCAAAGGTTTACTTGGTTTACACTAAACCCCAACATATGAGACATATTTTGGCCACAAAGTAGAGGCATGAGGAAGTGTTGAAAACAAGAAGATAAAGTTTGACAAGGCAACAATTGGAATGATCATGGCAGCAAACATCAAGACAATTCAAGTATGCAATGGGGCAAGGTTGTTACACATATGAGAAGCATAACATAACAGCCATGTATGAAGAGATGGATTCAGACATAATTTCAACATGTAAATCAACAATGCAGGGTTCAAACAGATCGTGGCATGGATTACACATATGAGAAGCAAACCATACACTCTAAGTGATTACAAGAATCAGCCCACTAGGGAACACATCATGATTTGATACTCAAAGCCCTATCTTCAGGAGGTACATACCAACCAGCTTGCAGCAATTATCACACAAAGCATGGCACGTCGCATACATGAGAAGTTATTTGAGGTTCATGAGCAATCAAAAACTTACCACAGTGCAGGTTGGCAATGTATGTTCAAAATTAGAGCATGAATCAAGAATCAGTAGCATGGTGACATTTTCAAAAATGGACTTATGGTAAATGAAAATTTAATAACTCAGTCATATAGTCAATCCTCAAATTACCATGCTAAGAACATAAGGCATAAATTCAAACAGAAACTCCAAAAGGTTAAGATTTAACTCATCGATCCATAGTTCAAGTTGGTCCAAAGCAATTGGCACAGCAAGGTAACAGGCATAGTACTAGCAGGTGATAAATCAGAGCAAAGTTGAATCCATAAACATCCATTATCTTCAAACACATGCCAGCAAAGTAATACTTCTAACAAGGATCTCAAGAAGTTGATGAATTACACATCAATCATAAATGCATAGATCAAACTGGTATAGGATAGAAGATGGCATGACATGACAAGTTGTATACATACATGATACTTTGACAAGTCAACAGTTTAAGGCATAAATAGCCGCTCACACTAAAACAACATGTTGCATAATGGCCAAGATTTGCACATATAGAGATATACAAGGTGACATGCTAAAACAAAAACATGATGCACATGTAGAAAACTTGTAAATTAGCATGGGGGTGGTTTAGTTATACTAGTAGCATGTAAGGAAACAATGATCAATTTCTGTGTTTTGGCAATGTAAGCAAGGAAACATACCTTAACAAACATGGACTGCATACTCAAGACAAACAGACATGCTATAAGTTTGAACAATAAACATCATTTAAAATAAACAAACCAGTGACATATAGATCATGACACTGCAGCATATGATTCAAATGGCACACCAAAACAAATTTCTCATTTGCATGGAAAGTAGCATGACTACAAGCAATACACTACACATCAGCCCAAATGACAAAGGTAAAACTGGCAACAAGGCACACATAGTGAAAAATACGGCAGCAAACACAGCAAACCACGGGTGCATTATGATCATAGCAAAATGGTATTAATAACTGACACAAACAACAACGGGCAAAACAGGTGTTACTAACTCACTGCGATATGAAAAATCACACACACGTGTACATAAGACATTTAATGAACAATTACAGACAACATAAGCATTAGCTACAAACAAATACAGGACATTATGAAGGGTCACAAACACTAGAACAAAGCAATAGGTACTAACACAAAAGAACAACATTGCATGCATACGATAATAACATAGCAAGAAACAGATAGCATAGTAGCACATGTTATGCGCACAGACATGATTAGTATAATAGAAGTAGCGTTTGTAGTACACAACGCACACGCAACAATGATAAGACATACACAAAAGCTTTACAAAGTCAAATACAAAGTGACTCACTACAAAACAACAACACATTATACATGAATATCGAGAACAACGTACGATTAACACAAAACTTACACAATGCAGAATGGAAGACTACACCTGATAAGTATTAAGGTAGAAGGTTAAGAAGCTTACCTGGTGTCCAAGTGGATTGCAAGAGCTCCTTCTCCTTCTTAGCTAACTCCCGTGCTCTTTCAAGGAAAATAAATTTCAGAGTATTTTGTGTCTTGTTGTTTTTTGTCGTTCCCCCTTTTGAATGAGAATAAGGCTCCCTTTATAGGTGAGCTGGTGTGTTGCAGTCTTGGATGCAGTAAAAGCATGCCTTCTGCAAGATACTATCATTCTTGAGCCAAGTGAAAGCTGGCCATGCAGCTTATCTCTGCCGTGAGTCAGAAAAGAAAATTTTTGGGAATACATGAACGCTATGGTGTAGGCTTTTCTTGTCTTGCACGGGTTATGGAAGTTTAGCATGATGGAATGTATGTGGTAGGTCTGCCGAGAGGATAAGATTTGAAATCCAAAATTGATGTGTTCTTGGTACAAAACAGAATTCATATGGCCATGTTCCTCTCATGATATCTCCTAACTTAATGATCCAATTTTCATGCTCTTGAGTTTAAATGAAAGTTCTTGGATAATACTACAAGTTTGATGTTGGAAAGTAATTAAAATGAGGCTTTTAACAATAAGAAAATGGGCCATAAAGTCGTGCACATGAGACAACGAAAAAGGACTTAGAAAAATTTCTAAGTTATTGAGTTTTGACATTTTAGGTACCTAACTTTAGAACACCATAACTTGAGTTTGGCTTATCCTATTGGGATGTTCCACATATGGTTGGAAAGCTCTCAACAAGCTCTACAACTTTCATTTGGGACTCAAATCTTAAATCCAAGTAGAAATGGGCGAAAAATGAGGTCAAAGTTGGAGAAAAATGTGGAGGAAAGTGCTGAAATATTTTCTAAGTGTTTGGCCAAAATGTCTTGTAAGCTTCATAACTCAAAATCTAAGCATTTTTAGACAAAAAGTCATATGGAATGGATTAAAGGTCTTGATGAGAGATTTCCAATGAGCTTTGAGTCGTTTAATTTGAGTGCACGGTTTAGGAGTTATGGTTATTCCAAATCGGGCTATTAGGGGAAAAATGTCATATGCGAAGTCTTTCGCAACCAAAACCCTACTCATCTTGCAAGAAACCTCACGAAACTTTATATGGATGCTTTGGATACTTCATGAGACAATATATGATGATTAGAACCATTAACACTTCATTTGATCCAAGGTCTCAGAAGGTTAGGGTTTCAGTCAAATCCTAATTCCGACTGTGAATGCATTGAGGCCAAATCTTGCAAGTTCGCTTCTTCCTTCCAATCTAAAGGCCTTAGGAGACTCTTGAGGATGTTAACAAACTAAGGGAATCAATAATTAGGGTTTAGGAGATCGTCTTGATGAAGAATCAAAGCTGTTGGCTGATAAGCATCACAGGAACCCTAATTTTAAAGTATAGTGGGATTGAGGCTCAAATTCTTCCTGTTGAGGATCAATGAAGCATGGATTCTTGTTGAGTGGAGTCTCTTGAACATAAATGACCTCAAGTGGTAGGTGGACCACATAAATCCTGACTTGCTAGAGTCAATTTCTCAATGATTTCTCCAAGGCAAAAACCCTAATCCCAAAATTCTTGCACCGGAGGTCTTTCGTTGATTTGACTTGCTTCAAAACAGCTTGTGGAGCTTTATGATGATATGTGAACCTAATTTGATCACAAATAAATAAACTACGAGATATGGGTTAGCTCAACCAATGCAGAGATGCTTGACCTAAGATGCACAAATGAAGATGACATCTTAGGGTCAAAAATTAGGGTGCGACACCATTGTACTTATCCAAAGCAGGAAGCTTGAACTTGGGAGGGATTCGTACACCCTGCACGAGACCCATGTCTTCTACATCAATTCCCAGAGGATTTTGGCTCTCAATAGCCTTGAGTCTTTCATCTAACCCTCCGTACTCTCGGTCGTCATTATAGAAACCCATGTCATTGTTGAATGTAGTGAACTGGTCATCTTGACCATCCTCATTATTCTCAAATCCCAGATGTACCCCACCAGCAGGGATTGTGCCAACAGGAGGAGTGCGCACAGTGCGATTTTGGATTTCAGTTTCCAGCTTCTGGATAGTGGTTCTCATAGCTTCTTGTCCAATCCTCATGTTTTCTTGACCGGTCCTCAGCTCCTGTTGACCTTGAGCAATCCCCTGCATAAGTTTCATGAACTGTTCCATCCTTCCCCTCAAATCAGCTAACTCAGTCTGAACTTGCTCCATTACTCTTGCTTGATTGCGTCGGGTAGAATATCGGTGAACTGGAGTATCAGCTATCGTGCCTGAAAACCAAATAAAGGTTAGCAGGCGCCTGCAAAAGGAAAACCTGCAATGCAAAAATGATATGCAAATGCAAATGCAAAGTTATGTTTGTCATTTCAAGATACTTTTCATATCCTGATTCCAATCGTAACCACGAATTTCTGACGACCAGCAATCGTGATTATTGAGTTTTGCCATGAAAAGATATTCATATACGCCAACCACAAATATCTGATGACCAGAAATAGTGATCTTGTAGTGTGACAGTGTGCAGATATCTTATTACATCACACATATCTAAAGACCAGAATTTGTGAATAGAAATAGCTCATTTCATACAAATTCCCAAAAAATTTCAAGCACATTTGTCGTAGTTTCAGCAACAAAATAAGAAACAAGCAGTCAAATGGGTCCATCAACAATTCTGATGGTAACCATTGCAAATTACAAAGAAATGGCGAAATCCTTAATCTGATAGCTCTACATCTTTCAGCTTCTGGCTGGAGTACTTAATCTCTTCAAACAGGATGCGGGTACGCTGATGATGTGGCTTCTCAATCAGCTCTTTGATTACTACGTCCCTTTTTTCCAATGCATCCTCTAGTGACCCCACGTGCATCAGCAATACTTCATCTTCATTGGCTCCTTTGCGCCTCTTAATTCCAGCTTGAATTTTAACCAGCTTCAGATCTGCTGTGACCTCTTCAAGCTCTTTGTTGGTAGTTTTCAGCTTATCTTCAGCGTTCCTTATCTGTTCTTGGCTTTTGTCAAGGTCTTCTCGATGCTTTCTTCTTGCTTCATGTGCTTTCTTCAGCTCTTCATTTTTATCTTTTAACTGGGTCAGCAATTCAGAGTTCTCAATTCTGACTTCATCCCAAGCTTGACGAAGTTTAGCTAATGAATCCTTGCTTCAGGCTAGCGCCTGCTTTGTAGCCTTATGAGCCTGACTAGTATCATCTGCTCCCAAGGTAAGCTTCCGGAAGTATCGAGCTCTGTCATCAAAATCTTCTTCTTTGTCCGCCAGGGTTTTTTCTGCTTTCAATGCTCTTTTTTCCAACTCTTTGTTGTCAGCTAGAGCTTTCTGAAGACATCTGCTCATTCCAGAGTTCTCTATCTGCAGCTCTCTAACCATTTTCTTCCATTTCTCGCACTCTTCAACCGGTACCATGGAATGTTGATCGGGACATAAAAGAACCTCTCTGGAAAAGGGTAGCAACAGCTTTTTGACTTTCATCTCAATCCAAGCATCTTAGTCAAGGCACGATCTACAGTCTCCTTTGCCGAAAGCAACTTTCCCTCTCTTTGCCTAAATTTCCAAGCATTTATTACTTCCGGCACTCTTTCATTCTTGGTTCCCACGAAAAACAAAGAAGCGCTAATCTCTTCATCAGCAGGAGGATGTCTCGAAGCATAACCAAATTGCCTAACTGCCAATACCGGGTTATAATTAATCCCACCTCTTCTTCCAAGTAGAGGCACATTCGGAAAACTTCCACATTTGACAGTAAGCTCTATCGTCAGTAATTTGGGATCAAACCAAATGATGTTATTGGCAGTCAAACCTATCAGTCTCTTGGACCACTTCATTGTCTCAGCAGTTTCTACAAACGCACCAGTCCGAGGTAAATGTTTGAAGAGCCAATGGCATAACAATTGGGTACAGCAACTAACCAAACTTCCTATTCCTTTCTCATATTTGTAATGTACTGAGTGATAAAAATCCCCTAGCAGGGTAGGAATCGAATTCTTCGAAACAAACACTTTCAACGCCTGCATATCAACAAAATCAGGTTGACCGGGGAAAAGCACCAGACCATAGATACAAAGAGCTCACACAGCGTTGTAAGTATCCCAATTGTTAGCCTTGGCAGCTTCCTGAGCTTGTTGACAAAGAAACTCCAAATGAAATCCTTCATCTTCTTTGAGTCTGCTTAGGCCACTTTTCACAACAAACAGGTCCAGATGTAGAATAGCAGCGATTACTTCAGGGGCAAGAGCACCTTCAGAAAAATACGGTATAGAAGACGTGACTGGAATTCCCAAAATAAACGAGAATGCTTCCAAAGTGGGCATGAGAATGTAGTCAGGGAACAGGAAACATCTCATTGACGGTTCATAGAACTGTAAGAAAGTATGCAACCCATCCTTCTCATACTTCGTGAATGCACATACCATTTTAATCAACTCTCCATACTCCTTCTGAAAAGTGTTGTGAACACCAGAACCAGCCATGCCTATCATCTTATTCAAGGAATCCAGCTTAGGATCAGGGAATTTATATGACACATTATTCTTCCTTTTAACCTCAACTTCTTGGGAACTCATGATTGGAATCAGACAATATGGAAGGTACCTGAAAATGACAAACATAACCTATTATGATATGATTATGCAAATGCAAAAGGCATGTGATCAGGTATCCAGGTGTCGGTGTCTGTGTTGAACTGTGTGCACTGTGTCTCTGCACTGAATCTAGCAATATATCTGAGATGAATACTCAAAACACTGTCATAGGGTACACTGTCTGTAACAACCATAGAATCACAGGTAAGGTATGTAGGAGGCTAGGTTACCTGCAAACCTGTAAACATCCCACCCATACTCACATGTGGTTCCTAGAAAATAAGGCTTGTCAGCTTCAGAGGTTTGAGAAGCGATAGCACATTCAGCCCGTAGGATACAATGTTATGCCAATCAAAGAGGTCGTTCACTGATTCACCTTAGAAAATAAAGGTCATCCTATGCAAGTACCAAAGTGGGCCCTCGGGTGCGAATGGGTTTGCCACAGAATGTGGTCTGCCACTGTCACCACTAAAGAGAGATATTTTCACTAAGGTCCTCATGATCGATCACTAGAGTCGACAGCTCTCTAGATCGACATCCTGGAATACGCAAGATGCGCACGCCATGATGGGTCCCAAGATAGCCTCGTCTAGCTGTGAATTTCGTGATTACCCACGTACACAGATGGAACGTAGGTCCCACTACTCTCCACTCTAAGTCCAAGTGTATACTCGAGCCTGTGTACTGAGCTCATCTCTCAGAAATCCCATCCCGCCAAACAGACAGAACAGGGCAACACAGTATAATATATGAAATGTAAATGCTAACATGCTGTAAATATGGTACAAGTAATGAAATACAGTAAACAGCAAATACAAGATAACAGTAAACACCCAATGAAAGAAAAGCAAACAAGCGCTAGGATTGACTCGCTTAGGATGGACCAGCAATAGGTCAACCTATCCCCAGCAGAGTCGCCAGCTGTCGCTCCCGGGATTTTCATCCTAGTACAAACGCGAAAGTGGCACCGAAACAGAGTCGCCAGCAATGTGTATTTATCCCAAGAGAGGGAAAGGAAACACCGCATAAACTTGAGAGAAGGAAAGAACAAGGTCTTGCGACCAAGAGAAAGGGTAAGGGAGTCGGTTACGCGCGAGGAAGGTATTAGCACCCCCACGCGTCCATCGTACCCGATGGGATACACGCTTGCTTGTTTTGACCAAAGGGTGATAGAAAAGGATACTGGAAAAGGAACTGAAAGAAAGAAAGGAGAAAGAAAGGGAAACAAATGTAGGGAAAATAAAAGAAGTGCTCGAATGGGCCCTACCCCACTGCCTACGTATCTCATCGGGAGCATGAGAATCAGAGCGACGTAGTTCCCCTCACTAGGGATGGATTGTTTGTGTTTTTTAGTGGAAACGTCAACGTTCGCGTCCTAGCAGTTTAGGTGTTGCAGCTCGCTGTAGGGAGACTTAGGCGTTACCTGTTTGCGGTAGAACGGAAATGACGCATCCTTAATGAATGAATGAAGGAGATGAGGAAAGAATTCCCGAAGGAGAGACGTTATTGTTTGTTTTGTCTTTTAAGAGTTTTTTTATTTGTTTGCATATGATAGTGTATCTAAATCTTAATCCTTGGAGTGTATACATTCTCACATTCCAAGATGGAATGAGTAAGAAAGCACACTAAGGGTGAAGAAGACCCCCACACTTAGTTCCAATTGTCAAGGTTCAAACACACTAGCATACTTGTATTTATTAAGTGTTTTTGTTGGTTATGAAATGAAGAAGTGCTTTTTATTTGTACCTTTAACAAGTATTGCATTTAAGTCCCTCATACAAGATCAAATGTTTAACACATTGACCCAAGATGGGCCATATGCTACACATTCTAAGATTATAAGAGAAGACCCCTTATAATCTTTCCTTTATATGAAAGGCCTAAATGCAATAAATGCCTACCTTTATTACATATTTTGAATTTTCTTTGAGATGAGAAAATGAAAGACTCAAGGGAGGAGAAAAGGTAAAATCTATATGAACTAAGACTCAATCCTAATTGATTAGTTAAGGGAGTGATCCTAATGGTTTGTGAGGTTTCAAAGCCTAAAGTCTAAAGAAGGAATGAATTAAACAATTCACTTCTAAAGTAGAAGATGAATTGTAACTCAAAAGGGAAAGTAATGAGTTAATCAAAGAAAGCACATAAGTGCATAACAAAACAAAAGATTGAATTGTAAAAGATGAAAGGAGAGAAGTTTGAATGTGGATTCCTTATCCACACTCAATTTCAACTTACCAATGCCCCTACATGGTTAGTAAACATGTAAACATGCATAAGAAGTAATAAAACACTTAATGCATCATAAAACTCAAAAGAATGAGATGAAAAATCAAATCCTAATGTCACAATCAGAATGTGCATCATATCAAAAACAAGAGAATATCATCCTATCAATTCAAAAGAATGAGCAACAATCACCATCCATTAACATTCAACATGTTATCATGAGAAAGGATAGATGAAAAGATGAAAAGAAAAGGAATAACCATGCATAAATGGAACATGTAAACCTAAAGTCAGAATTGAAACCAAATGGAAAAGAGTTTATAAACATCACAAAGTATTCATGAAGCAACTATCAAGACATTCAAGAGGTAGTATAAGAAAAGGAATTAAAATGGAAATTCAAAATAAAAGATGCAAACCAAAACATGTTAAGGATGCACAAAGTTCAAAAGGGAAATGAACATGCAATGATGACCTATAATGTGTACCAATGATCTATAATGTCACAAGAATAGCTCATACAATATGCAAATGATCATGCAAATATGCCCAAAAGAACTCATGTAAACATGCACAAAAATTAGAATGATATGACATGTTACTATACTTCAAATATAATGCATCAAACAAAAATCAAATGGACTTATGAAAATTATGCAAGCATGGTTTTGAGATACACAAATCAGAAGTGAATCATACATCAAAGTAGCATGTAAAAATTCAAGGCAAAATGCCTTCACACAATGCACTTAAGTCCAATTGGATACACATGCAAAGTATTACAAAGATAGACATCCAAACATGTCATAACATGACCTAAAAAATCAAATAAAAATCATATGACATACTTCAATGCAGTACTGAATCAATACAAAAAGAAGCAAATCAAAAAAATTTTTTAATGATCAAGAACAAAATTAACAAAACCATGTGTCACATTTAGAAAACACACAAGTGGAAATTCAAAGAAAATTGTACAACAGGGGCAAAAATGTCATAAAATCAAGAAATGAAAACATCAAAAATTTTCTAAATGTCTTAATGATGTTCATGAAGTTTTGTTGATTTTTATAATGTTGTTTGGTAATTTTAAAAATTGAAAAGCAAACATGCACAAAAATGGAAAAATAAAATGAAATGGAATAAGGAATGGGGGTGCAAGCATAGCAAATATCCAGTTTAGCATGTTTGGGCCCTGGAAATACAAGGTGCGAATAGCAATTCAGCTTAAGTCCAATTACGCGCAGAACATAATAACAAGCATGTACACTCAGTCAACACAAGGTCAAATCAATTACAGCCGTCAGATTAAGTCAAGTCAAACAAGCAGTCAAAGTATACACCATCAACACACACGCGTGAGGGAACACATAACATACCATACACTGCACCACACAAAGCTTAATTGAGTACAGAGAATTGGCACGTGAGAAACACATGTATTTTAATGTGCTGGCATGCTTTAGACCACACGATGATGCAAAATCAACGGACATGATTAAAACCCACACAAACCCTAGCAATAACAGTCACCAGCCGGAGATGACCTCCGGTAATCTTCTCCGGCCAACAGCCACCACCTGCAAACTCACATGTTCACTAAAACACACAAATTACATACCAAATTGAAGCTGAGCTCATGTAGATCAAGAATATGCTCATAAAAACAACAAAACATGCACACATAGCAAGAACAGAGGAGATGAATTTGTGCCCTAAGTTTTGTAACTACGCCTTTAGAAGGCCTATCAACTAGCTGGAGTAAGCAGGGCTTCTATCAAGCTTATATAAACAAGAAACAAGTGAAAATGAACAGAAATCGTGCAATCCAAGTTCAAAAGTTCAAACCTGAAATTGATGAGGCTTTGAATACACAAGAATACCAGAGGAAAATGCTTCTTCCTTGAGCTTCACTTGGCCAAATAAAGGCTTAACTGAAGTGGTTGATGATGATTCAATGGAGAAGAAATTGAAACCAAGCTTCCAACAAGTAGCACTGTGGAGAACTTGAGAGAACCAGAGAGAGTGTTGAAATGGAATGAACAAGGTGGAGCTTGAGAGGCAGTTGCAATTGTGAAATTGAGAGAGAAGAAGAGAGTGTTTCTGAAGTTGATGTGAAAAATGAAGCTGAAAATGAAATTAGAGAGTGTGATTTGGTTTTATAGTGAGCTCTAACCATGGTTTAATGAGTGAGTTAACTGAGTTATGTGGAGTTAAGTGAGTCATCCTTAACTAACTGAGTCAAGTTAGTTAGGGAGAGCAATGGTATGGTGGTGCTGGTTTATAGTAAGCTATGGTGAAGGTAATGAGAAAGTGAGATGGCACGGCTTTGTATCAAACTTGCTCAACAAGTTTCCCCTTTCCATTTTCATGCAAGGCACGTGCTAATGTGCATAGTGTAGATGATGTGTGCTTGGTTAAAAGAGGAAAACTGAGGTGAGGAAGTGTTTGTTGTGTGTGTGAACCAAAATCATGCACCAAGCTGTCAATGCATCAGTATCAACATAGGGTGGTTTGCAAGTGAAATTCTCTCTAACTAGTGCATAATTTGATGAGGTTTTGGGATCATTGGAAAGAAGAAGTGTAATCCTACAAGTTTTGTGTGAAAAGTGAATTGAATTGAAACTTGGAACACACTCAAAAGTGACTTGGAACTTTAGAAAACAAGACTGGTGTCTGGCGTGGCAACTGGTTGGTTGGCAAGGCAACATGGCGCCTGGTTTTTCAGCATAATCACCATGACTTTGAACCCTTAAAACTATCTCATAACTTGATCAAACCAAAATTTGTCCAACATCAACATTGAAGAGGGCATTGCAAGGAACAACTTTGGTGTTGAAAAGTTTTTCATTTAGAGCTTTCTTCTTGGAGAAATTAAGCTTGACATTAGGTACACCAGGTGTTTGAGAAAATGACTGCGCATAGGCCTGTGAATCCTTGGTCATGACTTGGTTTTGAACCTACTTTGCTCAAACTTTGATCCACCATATCTCACTCAATTTTTATCCAATGGAGATGTTCTACAGATGGATTTGAAGCTTAAAGCAAGATATTTTGTTGTGGCCGAGTGGAATTTTCATTTGATGCTTCAATTTTAAATGGCCTTGGTTCAAACTCTGATGCAAAATGGCCAAAACTTGCCTTATTTAGTAACCCTATTTCTTCCAAAAATGGCAACTTTCCACATCTTGATTTTTTCATGATTCCTTTGGAGTTTCTTGACCAAATTTTGTACATTGGACACATATAACATGAATTTCATGAATTTGGCCTCAAAAAGTCAAGACTTGACTTTTCCTCTGATTATTTGACTTGGCCCCAATTTCTCTGATTTTTTATCTTTCTTCCAATTGAACCACTTCTAAAACCAATTGATAGGCAATTTTCCATACACTTACACTTAAGGACATGTAGAATACCATGACATCAAGTTTTGCCCAAAAAATCAGAGATGCCCTGATTTAATTGGAAACCCTAGTTTTGGTACCCTCCTCCTAGGAGAAAAATGTGCAGTCTTCAATTTCAAATTCCTCAGAGTATGATGTGTATCCTCTTAAAGGATGATGAAATATGCCACTTGAGGGTGATTTTGAACCAATAAACCATCTCTTTTGATAGTTTTCCTCCAATTCTTGATCTTTTGCATAGTGAAAGATGTAGTGCTTCAACCTCTTATTGAATCTCACCTTCTTGAGGTTTTGGATGATCAATTGAGGTAGTATGAGACATGAAAGACCTTTTGGCTTGCCTTGAGTGAACTTGTTTGACCTTTTGTGCTTTGAATGATTCCTTGATTGTCCACCTTTTACCTGACCACATGCCTTGATGGTAAGAGGGATGCTATGCTTCATTTTTCTATGTGAAAGATGCAATGCAATGCTAATGAGATGGATATGATATGATATATGATAATGCCATGCTATGATGCCAAAAAGGAAGAGCAAATTTTGGGGTATTACACTTGGCGAAGACCACTAAAAGTTTGGAAGCCCGTTTCTCCAAGATGCACCTAAAGGATAGAATGGATGTCAACATGGTCGAAATTACGGATCGATGAAATGAACAAGTGAGCCAGGTAGATGAGTAAGAGAAACACAACAAAATGGCTTCTCCTAAGCCAGAAGAGACAATCGTGGACTTCTAGCATCGTTGCCAGAAAAAAGGCTCTGGAGTAATGCTGTGTCCCAGGTGCAGCGCCATTTTTGATGAAAAAGCTGCCCACAAGCTAGAAGGTGTCAAGAAGGCTGGTGAAAGCTGGGGGCAGAAGGTGAACAAAGGGCACAGAGGTTTTGACCATAGGCGACTTTCGACAGGGCTAAAAAACCAAGCACCAGGAATTAGGCCAGGTACGTTCAAACCAGCTGCGAATGTGCCAACAGGTAGTTGGATCAAGCCTGTCGAAGGGAGAGGACAGAAGAAAAAGTGGGAGAAGTTTGATATGGAAAGAGGTTCGTCATTTGAGTACAGAAAAGAGAATCTTACCACAAACAAATCAGCGTACATTTCTCAGAATTACAAGGGTAAAAACCCCATGTCTAGATCACAATGGCGAAGAGAGCAGCGTAGACGAAAGGCTATCAGGGAGGCCCAGGTGCAAGGAGAATCAAGCACCAATGTGGATAACCAAGCTGGGGCAATGGAGAAGATGCCCACACGACGAAATTTGTTCACTATTTAGCCAGAAAAGAAGGTCGGAGAGGATGAGGATATGACTGATAACTTCGACAATGAGTCAGCGGCTTCCCTAGACATTCTGGTAAATGTGGTGTCAGTGATGCCAAGAGAATTTGGTCAAGTCTCGGAGGTCGAAGACTTAGACCAAACTGCTGAATTGGAAATGATGACACATAAGCCTGTGTGCTATTACATCATGAATAATGGGTGCGTCGAAGAACATAATGCTTTCTTTGAACGTCCCATAGAGGCAATGAAGGGTCATTTGAAGCCTCTTTACATTACTGGAAAAGTAGAGAATGTCCCTGTCAATAAAATTTTGGTAGACTGTGGTGCAACAGTTAATTTGATGCCAAGATTTTTTCTAAGCAGGATTGGAAAATTTGAGACCGATACTAAGCCCCACAACATGGTTCTGTCGAACTATGAAGGAAAAGTTGGTTCCACTCTGGGAGTAATTCAGGTGGATCTCACTGTGGGAACTATTACCAGACCAACAGTGTTTATGGTCGTCGAAACAAAGGCTAACTACAATCTACTCTTGGGTAGGGAGTGGATTCATGGGATAGGAGCGGTACCCTCGTCTATGCATCAGAGAATCACCATTTGGAGACCAGATGGGATAGTGGAAAACATTGAAGCTGATCAAGGGTACTTCAAGGTGCCTGTTAATCATGTGGATAGTAGGCAATTTGAGAAACATCTGGCGAATATTGCTCCATGTCCTCCAGCTGATTTTGAGTTTACACCTGACGAGGAAACGTTTTATTTGTTGTACTTACACCCTGTTGAAGGTTTCAGATGGGACAGGGAAGTACCAGGAGGAAGATTGCCATGCTTAGGCACACCTCCAATAGAGCCCACAGGGTGGGGAGATGAATTCAGTGATCATGACTGAGTTCGACGCTTTGAAAAGAATTTCGGCCTATGTGGCCGAAACAAAACTACAAGCGGCTTTGGAAGCCGCCAATGATTATATGGCTGGTGAAGCCATTTCTGAAGTATATCAAGAAGGTCCTGGTAAGGGATTTGACCCAAAACCTCCAAATAAGGTTGAAACTGGAGAGCAAAGCCAGAGGCTCGACGCCATCTATGAAGATGAGCCTTTGGGATTTGAGAAGGATCCGTTGGCAAATAATATAAAAATGCTAGCACAAGATCCTTTAGAAGAAGTGGACCTCAGTGAGGGGACAACCAAAAGGCCTACCTACATCAGTGCCAATCTTGATCCCCAGTTGAAGGTCGAAGTAGTTCAGCTGTTGAAAGAGTTCAAAGACTGCTTCGCCTGGGATTATGATGAGATGCCTGGTTTAAGCAAGGAGTTGGTCGAACACAGGTTGCCTATGACGCCTGGGAAAAAACCAGTCAAGCAAAATCCAAGACGGTTTGCACCAGATATATTGTCAAAGATCAAAGAGGAAGTCGAAAGACTGCTTCGTTGCAAATTCATTCGCACTACAAGGTATGTCGAATGGTTGGCTAATATAGTACCTGTTATTAAAAAGAATGGGTCTTTGAGAGTTTGCATTGATTTTAGAGATTTAAACTCTGCAACTCCCAAAGATGAATATTCAATGCCAGTAGCAGAAATGTTAATAGATTCTGCAGCAGGACATGAATATCTTAGTATGCTGGATGGATATTCTGGCTACAACAAAATATTCATTGCTGAGGAAGATGTTCATAAAATTGCTTTTAGATGCCCTGGAGCCTTAGGCACCTATGAATGGGTAGTGATGCCTTTTGGTCTCTAGAATGCTGGTGCCACTTATCAAAGGGCAATGAATTCAATTTTCCACGATTTTATAGACACATTCATGCAAATTTATATTGATGATATTGTTATAAAATCTATTTCTGGGAAAAATCACATTGACCATCTTCGACAGTCCTTTGAAAGGATGAGAAAATATGGTCTTAAAATGAATCCTCTTAAATGTGCTTTTTGTGTGCAGGCAGGGGATTTCTTAGGCTTTGTGGTCCACAAGAAAGGGATTGAAATAAATCAGAATAAAACCAAAGCCATAATGGAGGCGAAAGCGCCATCAACTAAAAAGGAGTTGCAGTCATTGTTGGGCAAAATCAACTTCTTAAGAAGGTTTATATCCAACCTGAGTGGCAAAACACAAGCTTTTTCACCATTGTTGCGTTTTAACAAAGATGGTTTTGAGTGGGGGCAATTACAGCAGGAAGCCTTCGACAAAATCAAGGAGTACCTAAGCCACCCTCCAATTCTTTCAGCACCTTGTAGAAACAAGAGTATGAGATTGTATATAGCTGCATCAGATAAAACTCTAGGGAGCATGTTAGCTCAGGAGGATGAAAATGGAGTCGAAAGAGCCATTTATTACCTTAGTCGAGTTTTAAATGATACAGAAACTAGGTATAGCATGATTGAAAAGTTATGTTTATGCTTGTATTTCTCTTGTACTAAGCTGAAGCAATATATAAAACCCGTTGACGTGTATGTTTCGTCTCACTTTGATGTTGTAAAACATATGTTATCTAAACCTATTTTGCATAGTCAAATTGGCAAATGGGCATTAGCATTGACATAATTTTCCTTAACATATCAACCTTTAAAAGCTGTGAAAGGGCAAATAGTTGTAGACTTTATAGTCGATCACTCCATAAATGAAAATGATTTGAATTACGTCGAATTAAAATCCTGGAAGTTATACTTTGATGGATCAAGTCATAAAAATGGAACAGGAGTAGGAATACACATTATTTCTCCTGAAAAAATTCCAACAAAATTCAAGTACAAGGTCGAAGGACCTTGCTCTAACAATGAGGCTGAATATGAAGCATTAATTGCTGGCCTTGAAATTTTGTTAGAATTGGGGGCAACTAGAGTCGAAATAAGGGGAGATTCAGAATTGGTTATAAAACAAATCACAAAGGAGTATAAATGTGTTAAAGAAAATCTCATTATATACTTTGTGATAGCCAATAGATTATTAAAGAAATTTGAGGTAGTGGCCATCCAACACATACCTAGAATAGAGAACCAAGTTGCTAACGACTTGGCTCAAATTGCCTCTGGATACAAGGTGTCGAAAGGAAACCTTCAAGAATTAATTGAAGCAAGAGGTAAGGTGGTGGCTGTTGGATTATGCCCATCAGACTTAGAAACAACTAAGCTTGGGTGCATAGATGGCGAAAATTTTGAAATTTTTGCCATAGATAATTTAACAGATGAAGATTGGAGGAAGGCCATAGTTGAATATTTGCAAAACCCAACGGCTTCGACAGAGCGAAAAATCAGATATCAAGCTTTAAGCTATGTACTGGTGGGTAATGAATTGTTTAAAAAGACCCCTGAGGGAATCTTATTGAAATGCCTTAGTGAATCAGAGGCATATTTAGCCCTTTCGACAGTACATAGTGGGGCATGTGGAGCACACCAAGTTGGCCAGAAAATGAAATGGCTGTTGTTTCGACAAGGCATGTATTGTCCCACTATGCTGAAGGATTGCATAGAATTTGCTAAAGGGTGTCAAGAATGTCAAATTCATGCTAGCGTACAGCACATCCCTGCAAGTGAATTACATTCCATAGTGAAACCATGGCCTTTCAGAGGATGGGCTTTGGATATAGTGGGAGAGATTCGACCACCATCTTCAAAGAACCAAAGATATATTTTGGTGGGAATTGATTATTTCACCAAATGGATTGAGGCAATACCACTGGTGAATGTAGGTCAAGAGGATGTTATTGAATTCATTCAAAATCACATCATTTATAGATTTGGTATTCCTGAAACAATTACTACAGATCAGGGACCAGTGTTCACTGGTCGAAGATGCAGGAATTTGCCAAAGAAATAGGTTTTAAGTTATTAACTTCGACACCTTATTATGCTCAGGCCAATGGGCAAGTCGAAGCTGCCAATAAGATAGTAATTGGACTAATTAAGAAGCATGTGGGAAAAAGGCCTAGGAGTTGGCACAGGACGTTAGACCAAGTTCTTTGGGCGTGTTGAACATCCCTTAAAGAGGCTACCAATACTACCCCATTTCGACTCACTTTTGGTCACGATGCAGTACTGCCTGTTGAGATTTATCTACAGTCTGTAAGAGTTCAAAGACATCATGAGATTCCCTCTGAGAATTATTGGGAAATGATGATGAATGAATTAGTGGATTTGGATGAAGAAAGGCTCAGAGCCTTGGAGTTGTTAAGAAGACAAAAGAAGGAGGTCGAAGAATCCTACAACAAAAAGGTTAAGTCTAAATCTTTTGCATGTGGGGAATTGGTTTGGAAAGTGATTTTGCCCATGGATCGAAAGGATAGAACATTGGGCAAGTGGTCCCCTAAGTGGGAAGGTCCATTCCAAGTCATACAAGTGTTCTCTAATGGAGCTTATGAAGTGGAAGAGTTAGACAAAGATAAAAGAGTCTTGAAAGTAAATGGCAAGTATTTGAAAAAATATAAGCCTATGCTACAAGAGATTCACATTAAAACATAAGCTTTATTTAATAAAAGAAAGCCAAAATAGGCCAAGTCAGGCTAATATGGCATACAAAGCAAAGAGAAACTAGGACCACAATGTTTAATCAAGGAAAGGTTATTCATAATCTCTCCAGTCTATGGATTTGAGAAGTCCATATAATCTGCATCTGGCTCATCATCAGAGTCTTGGGTGTTGGAGCGCCCTTTCTTAGAGATCTTCATTTTGGTTTCTTTCTTCTTGGCTAGAGAGGTTGCTCCAATGGAGGCTTTAGGTTGCTGGGGCGCCTTCATCTCTTTTGTGTCCTCAATTGCCTTGGCCTTTCCAGCCATCTTCTTGGTTGAGGATTTCTCCGAATTATTCATGTTTGCTTCTACGCAAAACGTGGTCAGGTGGAAGAAATTTATAGAAGCTAGTGACTGATTGGATTGGCCAGCCAAATGGTGGAAACACGTGAGTTATTCTTGGAGGTAGGCCTGAGGGCTATGCTATAAATGTTGCTTTAAAAGCTAGAGGCTTATGCCTTGGAATTTAAAGCTGGAAAGGTGACTTTCCAAGGAAAAGATAGAATGCCTTAATTGCAAATTTGACTGATAAAAGACAACAATAAAGTACATCATCATGCAGTATGGGTCGAAAGTAGTTAAAGGCAAAATAATAATGATTAATTAAATCAATGCCAACAGGCATAAAAATTGTCATTACATAAAAAGCCTGAAAAGGCCAAGAAACAAGTGATGATTAAACGAATGAAGGTGTCGAAAGTATTAGAAGGGAAGCCTCGACGCTAACTGAGAAAAAGATTCTATGTGATGTTTGAGGCGTGCGTTGCACAAAGATTCGTCAAGTTTTGCTTCTGCGAGCTCTTTCTCATATCTTTGGGCCGCCTCAATGCGATCAATAGCAGTCTTTGTTTCTTCAGCTATCTCAGTGTCGTCGAAATGGTGCAAATCACGGTTGTGTTTTTCAGCATTTTCAATTTTGGCTTGTAGCTCCGTGATTTGTTGCTTCCAGGTTTCAATGTCCTTCTGGTTGGAGGCTATCTCATCTTTCTTTTTCCTTTGATCAGCCTCCAAACGTTGGATCTCTTCGTACGCCTCTTTTGCACTACACCAGGCTGCACTCTCACAGCCAGATGTTCTCTCTATGGTGTCCTTGATCGAGGGAAGCAACTTTATTTCTGCAGCTATTTGGTTTACCACAGCAGTTAGCTCTATCAGAAAACCAGAAACATCTGGATTGAGAGTGGTGACCTCAATCTTTGCAAGGGTGTCCTTCAAGTAAGCAGTTGCAGTTGGATCTGAAGCCAAAACTTTGTAAATATCCCCCCTGAAGAATTTTTTCTTGATGGCCTGGAGAATTGATTGGGCGAAGCCATCTGATGCTGGGGTCGAAGAGACAGAAGAAGAACCATACCTTTGCTCAAGAATCAATTTGGTAAACTCACGTGGGTTCGACCACTTGAGTGCCGTCAGCGAGTCCCCAGGTAGTGGAGTGACCATAGGCGAAGGAGTATGGTGGGGGCGAGGCTCAGCTTGTTCTTCTTCCTCCTCTGCTGATTCTTCTCCTTCTTCATCTTGGTATTCTCCCATTTCTTCATCAGACTCTTCAGCAGCTGGTTGCATATTCTCCTAGTCATCAGCTGGTGTAGGAGGTAGTTCATTTGTCTCCTCGAGCGCAGCTGGATCAGGATTGGCGTTATGTGTTTGGACTTCAGGTTCATGAATTTCTTCTTCGACCAACTGACCTTTATCCATGGAGGTACCCAGATTGAAAGGTGGTGGGCTTGAGGCGTTATCCTCATCAGAGTTGGCTCCATCAGCCTGTGCGTTTTGAGTTGGGGTTGGAGCTGGTGCTGCAGTGGGTGCTGTAATATGTGGAGTAGGTTGATTAATCTCACTCAAACCAGAGCCAATATCAGAAGATGGGTGATAAGTTGGCTCACCTTGACTGTTGGGGAGCGTGGTGGTGAGGCTTTCTGAAGTTGGGTGAGGAACAGAATCGTCGATTACAGTGGTGGCGAAGTTGCTTGGAGTTGGTCGGGGATATGGATTGTTGATTATGGGTGCCTAAAGAACACAAGTGGAGAAAGTGAGAATGAAATAATAGGCGAAAGATGTCAAGCATAATAGAAAAGGGCAATGGTGCACATACCTGAGTTTGTTCAACAGCAGGACTTGATTTATCATTCCCATGGTCACCAAGAGGGGTTCTCAAGGCCACCTGGGAGATTTCTTTCTCGACACCACTTGTGGTGGATGCCTTTTCGAGTATTTTGGCCACCTTCGAAGGAGGTGGGCCAGTGGGTCCAGAGGCCTTTGTGGGTTTTTTCCTTTTTCTTGTAAGAACCTCCTCAGGAGATTCATCTGAGGCCTCTGAAGCTATAACCACAGCTGGGGTATCCTTCTTACCTTTCTTGGAAGGTGTTGGAGGTTTTCGACCAGTCTGAAGAGGCAGTGCAAATATAAGAAATAAATTCACATAGTACAAGCAGAAACAGGGGAGATGAAATTTACCAGTGTACTCCCTTGTTCCTTGCTACTTTGCAAGGTGGTAGCTCTAGTCGAAGCAGCTTTCCTAGGCACAACTGAAAGATAGCATACAATTGTTACAAGTTAATGATTACATGGTTAGTCATAAAGCCATGGATTAAGGATTTCAAACCTTCATATATTTCAGATTCGACACGAACGTCCTGAATTCCTATATGAAGGTGCCCTTTAAAATTTTCTAACGTATGCTTAGTCGAAACCACTCGTTGAGCCTTTGGCTGAGACTGCTGTCGAAGAAGTTTTAAATGCTCCCCACAGACAAACCAATCTGGAAATTGAGGGGTAAGCGCCACTCCAAAATCAGCATTAGGCAGTCGAGGGAACTTTGGAGGAAAAAGTTTAAAAGCTACCTCATAACGTTTCTCACGAGGGACGTTGGGAGGAATTTTTAGTTGGTCCAGCTTTTCTAGAAATTTTCTCTTTAGAGTAACAGCAGCCTCATGAATGGTTCGACTAAGATCATCTGGTCGATAGATAGTTTCAAAGTATTTTTGAAAAGCCTGTATTTCTTCGATGTGAGTGAACTTACTTTTTTTCGTCTTGTCCTGCACATGGAGAAAAGCTTGGTCAAGTAACGAAGAAAATGTAGCCACATCAAGAAAGTGCTCACTATAATGCTTCGACCACCATTGGTGGAAGGATGAAGTGCATAAAAAGGAAGGTTCAAAAAACACAGGAGAAAGGATTCTTCTTTTTTCACTCCAGCTGTCGAGTGTTTGGGAGACGTTTTCCTCGTCGAAGCAAGCAGTGTGAAGAATTACTTGGCCCTTTCTCTCATACAGGCACTGAGGGAAGCTCTGGACTAGCCCAAATTGTCGAGAGACCAAGTTTGGTTGGTAGGCAATCAATGCTGATAGACCTCTCCCTAAGTTTAGCCTGTGGATGATGAATCTAGGAATTAAAAAGGCTTCCCAGATATCAACAGATTCTGGATCAAGAGGTTGAAGAGGATTTGGAAATGGTCTTTGAAACCACCCAGGGCCATAGCTTCGTCGAGCAAAGGGTGCCATGCTAGGAGTGAACTCGTAGCGCTTGGCGAACATCATAATATAATTGGTGAAAGCCCTTTGAAGGTTTTCACCATCATCATTTGGAGTAAGTTTGGCCAGACGTGTCCCTTCGACACTCCTTTCCTTGATCTCAGCCGAGGCTTCATCAACTATGCCTTTTCTGGGGAGGCTAGCCTCAAATGTAGCATTGAGCCACAATTGAAGTAGCCAAAGAGGGCCGCTCAAGTGCATAGGACCTTGGGCTTCCACATTCTTAAGTCGAGAAGCCCCCTCACTGATAGATTCGTAAAGGTTCGCCAGAATTAGTTCACTCAGGCAGGTCCCTCTGTTGTGGTGGAGTTGGTTCGCCAGGGGCAGGTACTTCTTAGCCACCTGCAAAGACTTTGTACAAAAAACATACCTCGACAGCCAGACTGTGAGGAAAGGAATGTGTTCTTCATCAGACACCTCATCATCTTCTTGTTTGAAGTGGTGCTTGATAAAGAGGGTGTAGGTCAGTTTGGAGCCTGAAATGTTGATGGCATCCTCAGCATCAACCTCAGGATTATAGACAAGGCCATCTGGACGAAGCCCCGTGATGGCAGCTACGTCGAAAAGGGTTGGAGTAACCATTCCACATGGCAGATGGAATGTATAATGGGTGTTTTCCCAAAAGTATAAAGATGCTGCCAACATGTTCAGACAATAGGTTATGCTGGTCATCGACAGCATAAGGAGGTCATAAATCCCTATCTCCTTCCAATGGTCAGCTTTAACCTTCTCCATCTTTGCCATCCATTAGTCGAATTCCTTTAAAGGAGTGACAGCTCTCACCAGCCTGGTGCCATCAGTGAGATAGCCAATGTTAATTTTGGGTAAAGGGATCTCTTCAGGGGAAGTTCCAGCAGCGGGATTAATTTTAGGGAAACTCTTTTGCCCTAATGGTCTGGTTCTCCGGTACGAGGGGAAAAACTCACCTAGCCTCTGGTTAGAAATGTCCACATCAGCCAAAGAACCAGATAACGCATAAGTTTTATTAGACATAACTATGGGAATCATTACCTGAGATTGGTAGATGGCTCTTGATGTTTCAGAGGTGGGTTCTGGCATGCAGTGGCGATTATCTACCAGTTGGGGGGCTGGGATATTAGCGAACGGAGGGATGGTTTGCTTAAATGGAGTGGCCTTGCCCCTTTGAGTCTTCTTTGCTTGAGGGTTAATTTGGGTAGATGCCATTGTTGAAGAAGATGAAAAGATGGTGTCTTCGCTGGGTTTGCGTGAGAAAACTGAAGAGAAGAAGAGTTTGCTTGAGAATACGAAAAGTGTGGAAAGATCACAAAATGGCGGAAATGGGTATATATAGATATTTGAAAATCTCAAGGGACTTGGATCCACCGTTGAAGCGGAGGGGTTAGTGGGACGCGTGTATTTCTCCTGAAGGCGTGATGAAAAGTAGCAGTTATGTGCAGACTGTTAACGTTTGTTTTCAAGAAAGGTGTTATGATGAATACGGCTGAAAGGATGTTTTAAGGATTTGTCATGATGGTGTGACGTCAGAGGCGTGGGTTAAAGAAACTGAACAGTTCAGCCATTGAGTAATTAGTGGGATGTTCAGTTAAGGCCATGCAAATAGGCGTCGAAATGGTTATTATATCAAGAAATGGTCTTCCTACCAATTCTGGCGAAAGGACATTCCTTGGGGGCAATTTGTTAACCCTCAATTTCGACGCTAGACAAAATCAAAGCTATTTTATGTTAAAAAATTATTTTTAATATAAAGAAGGCTTCGACCTAGTTTTGGAGAGGCCTGAGTCGAATAGAGGTGTAGGAATCTCAAAATTGGCTAAGTGCTGAAAGGGTTTCGACCATGAGAATGTAGTAACAAGCACTGCAGTGGTTATATTAAGGTTGGAGGGAATTTCCAATATTTGAAATTTAAATAAGAGCAGTTGTGAACGTGGGAACAGTTGAGATCAAGGGGAAGGCGCCAAAATCAACACGTTCGAAGCAGTAACCACCACTTAGTAGTTATTTCCTAGCACTATAAATAGGAGTTAGTTCTATGTAAATGGGGTGTTCATATTTTTGTGCAAGTTACTCTAAGAAACTCAAAGTACCCGCGTGTAGAGAAACGAGTTCGTGAGAATGTACGTAATGTAACACCATTTTCTTCATCAATATAATTTATCTTCAGCATGTTTAAGATTCAGCCATGTACTTTCCATGCCTTTACAGTTTCTTGAACTTTATCTTCCATGCCAAATTTACTTTCAAAGCCATTTAAACTTCCTGCGTTTACCTTCGACTGTACTTTTACGTTCAAACAGTTAATCTTAAAGCCTTTACTTTTCAAAGTCTTTTATTTTCGAGAACGTGGAGTTCTCCTTTAAATCCATTTGCATCTATTTTCAAAGTCTTTTACTTTCCTGCACTTTACTTTCGACAGCACTTTTATTATCCCAGCCTTTACTTTCCAAGAACGTGGAGTTCGTTGCATTTTACTTTCAAAGCTTTTTATTCATTGTCATTTCTTTTCGACGCCTTTAGTTTCTGCACCCTTTACTTACGTCCCTTTAAATTTCAAGTCTCTACTTTACTTTATTGCACGTAGTCGAACGTGGAGTTCAGGTAGATTTTATTTCAGCATTGTCGAACGTGGAGTTCCGTTTACATTTTCTTTAATCTACACTTTTCTCTCAAATTTAGCACATGTCCTAGGATTTGTGTGGTCGATCCTGTAAGTTAATCAATTTGCGTTTAGATTGATAGACCAGAGGTTGTTTACCAAAATTCACAGTAAACAGGCTGCCGAAGACTGCTAAGGGAAATGATTCAATTTGGGTGATTGTGGATAGATTAACTAAGTCGGCTCATTTCTTACCGATGAAGATTAATCATTCCATGCAGAAGCTAGCCGAGATGTATATTGAGGAAATTGTGACACCGTCGAATGTTGTGTCGGATAGAGACCCGAGATTTACATTGAAGTTTTGGAAGAGTTTGCAAGATGCTTTTGGTACTAAGTTGAGGTTGAGTTCTGCCTATCATCCGCAGACAAATGGACTGACATAGAGGACTATCCAATCTTTAAAGGATTTGCCGAGAGCTTGTATGTTGGACCAAGGAGGACCATGGGATAGTTATTTGCAGTCGATCAAGTTTACCTACGACAATAGTTTTCATGCTAGTGTTAGGATGACGCTGTATGAAGCTTTGTGTGGAAGGAAGTGTAGGATTCCATTGTGTTGGTATCAATCGGACGAGAGTGTTGTACTCGGACCTGAGATGGTGCAAGAGATGACCGAGAAGATTAAGATGATACAAGAAAGGATGAGAGCGTCGCAGAGTCGCCAAAAAATCTACCATGATACGAGGAGGAAGACACTTGAATTCCAAGAGGGAGATCACGTGTTTTTGAGGGTGATGCCGGTGAATGGTGTGGGACGAGCTTTGAAATCTAGGAAGCTCACTCCACGTTTTGTTGGTCCGTATCAAATTTCGCAGAGGGTGGGGGAAGTAGCCTATCGGATTGCTTTACAGCCGTCGCTTGCGAATTTGCATGACGTGTTCTAGGAGTCTCGGTTGAGGAAATACATTCCGGATCCGTCGCATGTGACTCAGATGGATGATGTACAAGTGAGGGATAACCTGACAGTGAAAGCATTACCTGTGCGGGTTGATGGTCGAGAAATGAAGCGACTGCGGGGTAAAGACTTAGTCTTGGTGAAGGTTTTGTGGAGAGGACCAGCTGGTGAAAGTTGGACTTGGGAACGTGAAGATCAGATGAGGGAGTCGTATCTGACTCTATTTCCTTTAGGTAATTTTCGGGGGCGAAAATTCTTTAAGTGGGGGAGAGTTGAAACATCCCAAATTTCGTAAGAACATTTATTTAATTTATTGAAATATTATATTCGTGAATTTCTGTGAATTTTGGTGATTTGTGTAGATGTCGGTGTTTTTGGGAAGTTTTGGTTATTTTAATTAAATAATAGTGTATAATATGAATATATTAGTATTATTATTAATTAAAAATAATATTAGAGGAATTAAGGGCAAAGAGGACAATTCAAGAGAATTAGTGAGGGCATTATGGAGAAAGCCAATATTTGAGGCCCAAGAGTTAAATTAACCAAAAAGGAGGAAATTGAGAGAATTAGGATTCATTTGTGGAGATCGTGAAAATAAGAAGGAAAAGAAGGGAAAATGCCAGAGCTATGAGGAAAGAGGGAAAAGCTTAGGATTCGAGAAGGTTTCCAAGAACTCAAGAAAGAAAGCTTGGAATCGACAATCTAAGGTATGAGGAGTATTACCTTTCATTGTTTTCAATATAGGGATTCGATGTATTTAAAGTTGATTTTTGATGTTTATGTGATTTTGTGGGTTTATGAGTAAATTGACGATTTAGGTGTTGTTTTTGGGGATTGATGATGAATACGAAGGGTTAGATTAAATAGGATAAAAGTAGGCCTTCGAGGCTAATTTTTCTGTTGATGTTGTTTTGACCTTGAAGGGAAAGGGATTTATGGAGGTTTATGAGAATCTTGAGAGTTTGTGAAGGTTTAGGTGATTTTGAGTTAGGATAGTGATAAGTGCAAATTGTCGCTATTTGTGTATATATGTTTTGTTGCACTTATCGTTGCTTTTTGTTAGATATCATACGAATAAACCCTGTTTTGTTTATAAATGCGTATAGTTTACATTTTAGTGTATATATTGCGATTCGTGTAAATATCATTGAGTTTTATTGATTTTATCTCATTTTTATAGGTATTTAAGCAGTGGGATTTTGCCATTGTCGTATAGAGCATTGAATAAGCTTTTCAACACTTCGAACCGGGCGAAAAACGGAATTACGGTTCAAAAGTTATGAAGAAAACAAGCTTTGAATTTTCAAGCATGCCCGCTGAGCGCGCTTTTAAGGCGGTTTAACTTTAAAAAGAGCACGCTGAGCGCGGTCTACGATGATGAAAGCAATAAATATGGGGAAAAAAACACATTTTTAGGGATGGTTTTGGGTATTTTTTGCTCCCAACTCCATCAAACTTCATTTTTCTTGTAGATTAGCTTAGAAAACATCATTGGAGCTTGCATTTGGATGATCCGGAGGCGAATCTCTTGTCGATTGGTGTCGACAAACCAAGAAATGTTTGGTTCCTCTTCTCTCTTCTCTTTGTAATTTCTTTTTGTTGGGTATTGTATAGTTACTAGGAACATATGTATCTTTGTTGATCTTAATATTATATGAAATTTGCTTTACAAATCATTATCGATGTCTTCCTTGATCTTTTTGCATTTATGTTTGGATTTGTGTTGTGTTAGAGATAAACATCACAAATCTTGATTAGGGATGTATATCTATTGTCTAGATGCTAGAGATAGATTTAGATGATAATCTTTATGGTGTCGGAATTTAATGTCTTCCGTGTTTCGAGGCGTCATGCGCGAGAGTGACGACGAGAGTAATACGGTTGTCTCTCAGCTCAGTGTGCCAGAGATGGACACTGTTGTGAGTGATGCTGGATGATTTCGACGAGAATTGCAGGTGGAGTATAATTGGTCGGTAAATTTATGTTTGTGACGAGTGGATTATATGTATGCTTGATAAGTTCGTCTTGTTGAAGAATGAATTGTTTTTATGTTCTTATTTACTTTTCCGCATTTACTCTTTAAACCATTTAAACCCAAACTTATAAACTTAGAGATTGTCGAACGACAATTCAGTAGCACCGATCTCTGTGGACACGATAATTCCTGGAAAAATACTTCCAAATCTTTTTGCTTGCTTGCCCTATACCGCAACCAACAAAATGGCGCCGTTGCCAGGGATTGGTGTTTTTATTGAATCGTATTGCTATAGTTTCTTTGTTTTTGAGTTTTGTAGATATCGTATATATTGTCTATTTTCACTTGTTTGTATTGATACTTGTATATGTTTACCATATTTGTGAATTTTATCTGTTTTGCATAATTGTAAATATAGTGTATATATTTGTTTCTCTTCACGTTTGTTAAGTATTTGGTTAGGTTTCGTCGTCGGTGAGCGCTAACCGTGTAAAGAGGCAACTTGGAGAAGTGTGTATAAATAATAGGCGTCGAGCTTACGACATGAAACAAGCATGTTTTATCGTTTTTAGTTCCGTTATTACTTTTTCATTGTATATGAGATTGTGTAGGTGTTAAGTGGAGGCCTACACCAGAACCTTGTTGCTGTACTGATTTTTCTGGTTCTGGTGTAGTGCACTCAGCGCGGGCCTGCGCGCTGAGCGCGCTCTGCTGTGCTGAGCCAGTGATTTCTTTTAATTGTTCACTTGGCTCCCCCTTTTTCCCACTTCCTCCAAGGCCTTATATATTAGTAATTATTAGTAATTTTTCTAATTCTTTTGTTGATTGTTTGGACTCAAATTTTTTCCCGATTGCTTGAAGTCGCATTCGGTGTTTGTCCATTTTTTATCATTTCAACTTGTGAATGCGTGGTAATGATAGTGTTTAAAGTTTTGTACATGTTCAAGGTATGTATTTATCGCTTTCTAGACTTTAGCATATTCATGATACTTAGACTTTTTACAACTTCTATGCCATTCATTCTTTTGTATTCTTGTTCATTTTGTGAATCACTTTAGTTCCCAACCTTTTTTGTGAGGAAGCCTTCCATTGTTATATGCTCGGAGTACCGACAATTTTGTTTTACTGGATTTTATTATGTTGAATCTTTTGTTTGTATTGCTTATATGAATGCATGAAAAGGATCAAGACATTTTTTCATTTTGAGCACAACCACCTTAGCCAAATAGTCAATTCACCTTGTGAGTGTGTGAGAATTTGTAACCCCTTTGAGCTTTTTGATCCATGTTTTTATTTGAACTTAATGCTTGTCTATGAGTATTTAGTTCACTTATTTTTGATGGATTTTGTTTTTTTTTTCTTGGACCTCAACTTTGTGTTGTTGTATGGATTTTTTTCCTTGCCTTAGAAAGTAGGGAGTATTCACATGATGATGTGGTTGAATTCAAGTTGGGGAGAGAATGATTGTGTACTCAGTGGTTGGTTTCTATGAGGATTGAAAAAGAAAAGAAAAAAAGAAAAAAATGTGACAAAGAAAAGGAAAGAAAAAAAAAGGGGAGAAAAAGAAAATCTTTGACAAAGGAAACAAAAAGAGTTCTAATAATTGTGTTAAATAAGTATTGTGTTTGTGTAACACTTGGGACTTTGTATGAAGTTTGACTGAAATTTTGGTGTTTGAAACTTTGTGAGTTGATCACTCCCTTAGATTTAGGCAAGTTTTTGTTGCAATTACCTTTAGAAATTGCCCCTTATTTGTTTACCCGACCACATTACAACCTTGAAAAGTCCTTGTGATTCTTGCCTTTGTATGTTCAATGTGAATTTTTGAATGGATGCATAATTTAGTCTTTTGTTTCCATGATTGTTGTGTGAGTGAAAGTACCTTATTTTATGTTTTTCATCTACCGATGATTGTTTTTGCTAGGTGTGATTCACATTTGAACTTGTGTTGTTTTAGAATGTTTGGCATGACTTTTGTATTTAGCATTTGTTTCGTGACTATGTTATCGTCGTAGTTTAGTGGTAAGTATTTACTTTGTGTGTACCATTTTTGATTGAACCATTGCATTTGTTTTTGTTTGTAAAAACTTGTTGTTGCATGATTTCTTGGATTTCGCTTTTGTTCCTTTAGTTGTTGGCTTTGTTTGAGGACAAACAATTATGTAAGTTGGGGAGAGTTGATAAGTGCAAATCGTAGCTATTTATGTATATATGTTTTGTTGCACTTATCGTTGCTTTTTGTTAGATATCATACGAATAAACCCTGTTTTGTTTATAAATGCGTATAGTTTACATTTTAGTGTATATATTGCGATTCGTGTAAATATCATTGAGTTTAATTGATTTTATCTCATTTTTGTAGGTATTTAAGCAGTGGGATTTTGCCATTGTTGTATAGAGCATTGAATAAGCTTTCCAACGCTTAGAACCGGGCGAAAAACGGAATTACGGTTCAAAAGTTATGAAGAAAACAAGCTTTGAATTTTCAAGCATGCTTGGAGCGCGCTGAGCGCGCTCCAAAGCCACGGAAGGAGAAAATTCCAGCGAGTAGCGCGCTGAGCGGGCTCCAAGCCGGCTGAGCGCGCTCCAAGCCCGCTAAGCGCGCTTTTAAGGCGGTTTAACTTTAAAAAGAGTGCGCTGAGCGCCCATAGCGCGCTGAGCGCGGTCTGCGATGATGACAATAATAAATATGGGGAAAAAACACATTTTTAGGGATGGTTTTGGGTATTTTTTGCTCCCAACTCCATCAAACTTCATTTTTCTTGAAAATTAGCTTAGAAAACATCATTGGAGCTTGCATTTGGATGATCCGGAGTCGAATCTCTTGTCGATTGGTGTTGACAAACCAATAAATGTTTGGTTCCTCTTCTCTCTTCTCTTTGTAATTTCTTTTTGTTGGGTATTGTATAGTTACTAGGAACATATGTATCTTTGTTGATCTTAATATTATATGAAATTTGATTTACAAATCATTATCGATGTCTTCCTTGATCTTTTTGCATTTATGTTTGGATTTGTGTTGTGTTAGAGATAAACATCACAAATCTTGATTAGGGATGTATATCTATTGTCTAGATGCTAGAGATAGATTTAGATGATAATCTTTATGGTGTCGGAATTTAATGTCTTCCGTGTTTCAAGGCGTCGTGCGCGAGAGTGACGACGAGAGTAATACGGTTGTCTCTCAGCTCAGTGTTCCAGAGATGGACACTGTTGTGAGTGATGCTGGATGATTTTGACGAGAATTCCAGGTGGAGTATAATTGGTCGGTAAATTTATGTTTGTTACGAGTGGATTATATGTATGCTTGATAAGTTTGTCTTGTTGAAGAACGAATTAGTTTTATGTTCTTATTTACTTTTCCGCATTTACACTTTAAACCATTTAAACCCAAACTCATAAACTTAGAGATTGTCGAACGGCAGTTCAGTAGCACCGATCTCTGTGGACACGATAATTCCCGGAAAAATACTTCCAAATCTTTTTGCTTGCTTTCCCTATACCGTAACCAACAGATAGTGAAATTATTCGACCTAATAGTTGTAGGTTTTATGCCTTTAATTTCCTTGATGCTTTAGGAAGGTTTTGGGGTGAATTAAGGGTGAACCCGTAAGAGTTTGGTGATCTGAAGTGCTACTGATGCGTAGCAGCGTTTCCTGAAATCGCAGGTTCGCAAAGCGAAGGATTCCTTCGCAAGGCGAACATTCGCCCCAGATTCGCAAAGCGAATGGAGCAGCGAATGCGTGATGAGGGTGATTGAAATACTGATGTGAAATTATGAGGGTGAGCTGGAGTTCGCAAAGCGAACGTCCCTGCGAATAACTTTGCTAAGCGAATGATGGTGGCGAGGAGAGGCAGAATGGGGTTTTTTTCTGATTTTGTTTGGGATTCTGGGATTCGCTGGAAGCTCGCAAAGCAAACTTCGCAGCGAATGAGTTTGCACAGCGAACTTGGTAGCGAACGACTGTAGTTTCGCGAAATCCTCTTGTGATTCCTGCGTTGTTTTGATGTTTCGAGTTGTGATTGTTTTGATGACTTGTTGTGAGTATGAATGATGATTTTATGATGACGATATATGATGTTTGACGATTAATTGATGATGTGATTTACCATGATGATATTGATGAATATGAGATTATGATATTGTGATGTTTTGATGAATAATTGAGGATGTGAATTACTATGAGATATGTTGATGATTTTATGACGATGATACATGACTATTTTGATGTGAATTACCATGAGTTATATTGATGATTACGAGATGCTGATTAATGATGTTTTGATGACGTATTTGATGATATGGTGAATATGTGAGTTTGATGGATGATGATGCACGTAATGACTTTCGTTGATGATGATGATTAGGACGTTGTGCATCATGCATTCATAGCATTTGGACTTCGGTCTATTGATAATGTTAGGACTTCGGTCCAGTGACGATGTTAGGACTTCAGTCCAGTGGTGGCTTCAATCCCATTGTGTGGATTGAGGTGTTTATGACGTGTTCCCTTGTGGAGGGTTGATGGCTTAGTGTCCATATTTTGTGACGATTGGTACCACATGCATGAGTCTTGTTTTGCAATGCATTTTATGTGGCATTGACGTGATGTTGTGATATAGTGATTCCTGATGTTTTCCTTTATGATGACCCTGATGATGTTGTATATGATGATGACGCCATTTTGCATATCCTGTTTTTATATTGATTATAATGAATTGTGATTACTCATCCTACCTGTTTGAATGTTGCCTCCACGTGGGTAACGTGCAGGTGATCAGGTTTAGCTGTGGATGCCTTCGAGGACTTTTGGAGTTGTATTTTACTTTTGGTCGATGTAGAGGGTCTTGCTCTGATAGTGTAACATCGGGTTGGGTTGTTGAGTCGAACCATTGTTGAGTTGTTATTTTGTGATATTTGATGACTATGGGTTATTTTGAAACCTTCTTGATTATTGTGGTTATGGTGGTTCTGCTACTAACTGTGATGGCTTTTGTGGAAAACCTTCTTATTTTGAATTATTGAGTTACGCTGCCATATGAAGGCTTTTGAGTATTTTTGAGGAAAACCCGTGTTTAAGGAGGAAGTGTTTAATTTGTATTTATTGAGAAATGTGCACCCTTCGAGGTGGTTTTTGACTTTACTCTGATAAATTATATATTTTGTCGTGTTTATTCGTGTGTTAGAAAAGGGTGTTACACATGAACTAAAGAACCAAATAGAGTTTTTCACGACTAAACTCAATAATAAACATGAGCTTTTAAAAGGCTGAGTTTGCGAACCAAAAAGTGATTTTACCTTGTAAATTTTAATAACTAAACAGAGCTTTTAACAAGTTAGGCTCAAGAACCATACATAAATTTCTTTTGAAGATATTACACAACAGACAAATCTCTTTTGAGTAATTTACAATAAAAGCACCACATCAGCTCAACAAGAATCTCATAGATATTTTTCATTCTCAAAACACTAAGACAATATTGTGAAGAAATATAAAAAGATGAAGTAGAGAGAGTGAATGTGAGAAATTATTGTTTCAAATACGTTTTCTGTTATGTTTTAAAATGAGGAGAAATCCTCTATTTATATGAGAAAAGTTTGGGTCAAAGAAAAAAGATTCATAGGCCTTTTAATAACTTAGTCGATTAAGTACTGGGGTTAATCTATCAAGAGCTTCAGAATGACGATAACCCTGATTCCAAAATGGAAACTTCACAATGATTATGTGACATAACCAATTAGGAGTATTTTTTATTGTCTTGAAAGAAAGACATGTGTTGATGATCTATGTAAAAGAACAACAAGCATATTTGTGCCACCCTATGCTCATATCATCTAACACTTAACATGTTAATAGAAAAGTAAGTAACTGATGAGACCAACAAAACTCTATTTTTTATTAAATGAATCATACTCAAATTAGTTTTGATTATCTGATATTGAATGTCCTTGCATGTTTTAACAGAAATGTCTAGACTGAGTTTTAAACTTCAAGGAACAACTTTGTATGTTAGATATCATGGAACCAAACGTTTATTTGTACATATTTGGAACCTCTGCAACATCAAAAAATAATTGATGAAGCAGTATGGATAAACGATTTGACTATTTCTACATATTTTCTCTCTGAGACTGATAGATAGCCTGCTGGAGATATCTTAAAGTTTTTCGATAATTAAAGAAACCCATAAACCAGAAATCAAAACCATCTACTGTGACTATTTCTATGTACTTTTCTGAAGGTTTCTTCATATTTTGACTTTGGTTGATGTGCTCTATCTTTTCATGTGGAATACAGACCTGAAATAATAAACAAATTAAGGTTAAGATTACATAATATCATAGTGTGAAGAAAAGATAAAAGAAATAGAGAGCATTAACATGTAAATTACAAAAAAAAGGTAATAAAATCACTTTATAGTGAACTCTAATGAATTCTCCTTTTGGTGAAGTGATCTTGATGGATTTCTCACTGCAAAAAGAAACTTTGTGAGTGGATATGAAGAGGAGGCCAGCTATAGGACCTGATGTCGTTGATAAGTAACACTGAGAAGCTTTCAACAACTTCTCTTCATCTTTAACATTAAATAGTTGCATAAACACTTTCTCTACTCCTCCAACTTGAAGAATTCTTGCTCCCAACCTCAATTTCCCTTTTACGGTATCTGTCATCTTAGTCAGAACTGAGTTTAATTTACCTGACAAAAATAAAAATAAGCATGATCAATAAAATCAAATTTGAAAGAATTGTTTGATGAAATACATATTTGGCAACATATGTGTCCTACCCTTCTTTGATTTTGTGATAGACTTGTAGTATTTGCCAGAAGAATCGGGAAAGTATCTCTTTGATGACTTCCCGTTCGGATAAGTTGAGCTGATAGAGATTCCATTAAGTAGCTCATGAAGAAATGAGGTATTCATTTTAGTGTTTTATCTTGTTCTTGTCTTTGAGAGTTTTGTTTCTAGCTTGTCAAAAGTGTTGAAGAGGTGTAGGAATTTGGTTGATGAATGATTGTATTCTAAATGAGTATATATATGGTTAAAAGGAAATAGGGTGACTGTTGAGCTTTTGCAGGATGAGTCAGCTAGGTATCATCATGAAGACTAAAGGAAAAAAAGTAATTCAAAAGTTGAAGATTACAAATGGTAATAAAATGGAGTGACTAAAGCATTCTGAGCTGGAATGAAGCCTTTCTGATGCATTACATTCAGGCAGAAGGAAAAAAGAAGTTGAATGTTTAGGTGAAAAGAAAAATAGCCAAATCACTACCACATCATCCCAATGTCCCCACATTAAAAATTAAACATTTACATAAAAAATTATTGATCCTAATAGCTTTTTCAGTAATTGGGCAGTAATGCTTTTAAAAGAGTAGCACATGCATCATCAAAGCTGGTTATTTGAGATAACTTTGTGATTAGATATCATCATCACACTGCCGACTTAACTTTCACTGCAATGAAAATTTGACATGGAATTTATCTAACCAAGTGATCTTAGCTTCCTTGAAATCTACTAGCCATCCCTTTCAACATGCAGACCTCACTTCATGATCTAGTTGTTGGAACTCCAGTCATATATGACCAGTTTCAAAATTCAGATAACAGATACTTGCTTGATTATGCCTCACATCAAATTCAATATCCATCTAAACATCAAAGCAAATGTAAGACTTTCTTTTCCTTCTTTACACACGAATCACAATTATCTAATATAATTTCATTAAGTATTGATGGTTTTACTAATATAGAGTGCTTCAATGTTTCAGGTAGAGCAAGTTTTAACCAGCAAAAGCGCACCAGGAAGGCCGATATTAATTCTGAAACTTCAGCGAGACTTGGAACAAACATATCGGAAACTATAAAAAGGAAGTTGAGCTTAGTGGCAAGAATTCTTCAAGTGGTGGAGTGGAGAAAATGTTCATGAAGTATTTTATTGTGACTGAGGGGGAGAGGATGTTTTTTTTTTAATAGGCAAATTTCATTAACTAGAGATTAAGGAGATCTCTCAACCAACGAACAACAAACAACCAACGAAAAGAAACTATTACAAAAAATCGAAAGGGAATTTGTACCATTCGTACAAACTACAATTCTTACTATCCTTTCTACCTAGAATTAACCAATTCCAAGAGTAAATAATTATATCGTTAACAATTTCGTCAACATTACAAAATTCGTCTCGGAACAATATATTATTTCTCCTCCTCCAAATGTTCCAGCAAGTAATAAACCAAATTGAATTTGACTTTTTCTCTTTTCCGCGACCTTATCTGTCCACCACAGCTGGCCCTCTAGCTGGTCTCCTCTTCATTTCCACTGAAAAAGTTTCCTTTTGCAGTGAGAGATCAATAAAAGTCTTCAATCAGAAAGGTCAAATGTGTAGGATTCGCTATAAGGTAATTCAGGAACTAATATACCGTACAGAAACAAACCTCTTCATATATCTCAATTTCCCTAATCCAAGATTTGTTATGTGCAGGTTGTGATTCCAGCGAAGAAGATAAAGTGTGTGAATCACAGTGAAAATGTAGAGAAACCAAGACAGAAGTACATAAATATAGTTACAGTGGATAATTTTGATTTCTGGTTTATGGGTGTGTTCAAATATCAGAAAACTATCAAATATCTTGAGCAAGCAATTTCACAAGTTTAGATGAATGAATCTCCCTAGTCCACCATATGTGCATAATATAACTAGTCGATTGCTCGAAGAAAGTGTCATGCATGTTGAGATTACAAACATTAAGATATAAAACATTGAAATAATGATAACCAACAAGGAAAACCATGAAAAATTATGTTAGATGCAAAAGAACTCAAGAGAAAAGCAAATAACAGTTTGGAAATGACTGATTTATTCCTTGTGAAAATACAACTAATAAATAGAGAAAACCTAATGTGCTGTAACAGACTACAGCCCATGTTCTGCTAGAATTTAGGAAACAAACTTGACTACAAAAATTAAATTAAATCTAATGACAAATAATGCTAAAAACCAGGACACTTTTGACTAAGCCTTATCATTCCCTCCCTTGAACTAGACTGCATTTGCAGCTAGTTAACTCCTGAAACATCACAAATTCCAAGCTTCCTTGTCAGCTCCCGAAATGACTCCAATTTCAGTGGTTTGGTGAGGATGTCCGCTAACTGATGCTTTGAACCACAAAACTGAAGCTGCACAACTCCGTCATTCACAAGCTCCCTTAAGAAATGGTAGCGCACATCAATGTGCTTGCTCCTGCCATGCATCACTAGGTTCCTTGACAACTTAATTGTTGAGCTATTGTGACAAAAGATAATAGTACTTCCACTGCCCTTGTAGCCTATCTTTTTCAGCACCCTTTGCATCCATATTGCTTGACAACTACTTCCCGCAGCTGCTACAAATTCGGCTTCCGTCGTGCTCAACGTTACTATCGGTTGCTTTCAAGAAGACCAAGCTACTGCAGCTCCACTTAGCATAAAAACATAACCTGAAGTACTTCTTCTATCCTCCACTGATCCAGCATAATCACTGTCAGTAAAGCCAATCAATTCTATATTTCCTTCCCTTTTGTAAAGAATACCGTACATTGTTGTACCTTGCAGGTAACGTAGAATTCTTTTCGCCGCTGAATAATGAACATCTGTAGGTCTTGACATATACCTGCTCAATAAGCTAACTTCATACATTATGTCCGGTCTTGTAGCGGTCAAGTACATCAGGCTTCCAATTAGCTGCTTGAAAAATGAACCATCCATCTCAACACCATTGTCATCTTTGGAGATTTTAAATCCTGGAACCATTGAATTTTCAACAAAATTGCTATGCTTCATTCCAAACCTTCTCAACACTTCTGTCACATACTTTGTTTGACTGTTGAATATACCACCATCAAATTGAATTACCTCAATACCAAGAAAATACCTCATCTTGTCCAAGTCTGACATATCAAATTCCTTCATCATGGACTCTTTGAATTCATACATCATTTTTTCACCATCTCCGGTATAAATTAAATCATCAACATACAAGCTAATGATCAAATATTTACCTTGTTTAACTTTGGTAAACAAAGTTTGCTCACTATCCTCCTTCTCAAAGCCTTCCTTTCTGAAGTATGATTCAATTCGGCTGAACCAAGCTCGTGGTGCCTGCTTGAGTCTGTATAAAGCTTTGTTAAGCTTATATACCTTATGCTCTTCATTCTTTATTTCATAACCCCTTGGCTGCTCCACGTACACATTTTCAGCTAACTTCCCGTGAAGAAAGGCTGACTTCACGTCCAGCTGAAACACACACCAGCTTCTTTGTGCAGCAAGTGCCAAAATCATTTGAACCGTGTCCATACAAGCTACAGGAGCGTATACTTCTTCATAATCAACTCCGTATTTCTGAGCATACCCTTTGGCGACCAAGCGAGCCTTGTATTTTTCTAATTCTCCAAGCTCATTCAACTTGTTTTTGTACACCCATTTGACTCCTATTTTTTTCGCTTCTTTCGGCAGCTCCGTGAGATCCCACGTTCCATTCTTCTCAATTGATCTCATTTATGCATCCATGGATGTCCTCCATTTCTTTTCCTTTACTGCTTCATCAAATGAAGTAGGATCAGAATGAACTGCATGAGCAAACAGGACTAAGTGAGTTTGTACCTCTTCCTCTTCATCAGAAAGGCCTTCACCGGAGACATAGTCATTCATCCACCCTGGTGCTCTTCTATTTTGGGGTTCTGTCATTGGAGAAGCTGCATCTTCTTCTTCATTACCATCAGTTGCATTTTCTTCTTCATTACTATCACTCGATTCCTCCCTTTCTCCACTTTTCTCATCTTCCCATTCCAAATCAAACGTGTTATCTTCTTCGGAGCTCTTCTCCCAATTTCATTTCCCATCTTCTTCAAAGACGACATCCCGACTGATAATAATTCTCTTAGAGGTAGGATCATATAGTCGGTATGCCTTTGATTCGTCACTTACACCAAAAAAGACACAACAATGGCTCTTATCTTTAAGCTTTGTTCGTCGAGCATCCGGTACATGAGCATATGCTGTACAACCAAAGACTCTCAAGTGCCCGACTGAAGGCTTCATGTAACACCCCCTTTTTCTATTCCCCCAAATAATCACATAATCATTTAGGAACATGTTAAAATTTCGTCAGAGTATAATTACAAACATAGTATAAAAGAGGTATGTCACATTATACATGGGATTAAAACATTCAACACCTGCTCAACATTTGATATGCAATAGTGGGGTAACTTTGCAACAGAGGAGCTTAGTCCTTACACTCACATCTCAATATCTAGAATAAAAGCGGAAAATCTAAACATTGAATAACATCAAACATATATACATATATAGATATATCATCAAGTGCTGTCCACCAACAATAATTCATGTTTATATAAACATTCATCAACAAGATACATGTACAAATGTATCACAAAAGATTCATAATCATCCTAGCTACCCGGTGCTACATATCAGAGCCGATCGACCAAAAGAATGAAGACACGCTTCACCAAAAAGACCACCAGCATACCTACTCTGCAATGCCTCATAGAGCATCATAAAACAGCAGAAGGGTGAGAAACACAATTATAATATAAATGCATATAATTATATATCTTAGCATAAAAATACACATATTCTACATTCTCCCACAATTCATCATAACCCACTCATATACATCATATGTGTATATATATATACAGAGCTAAGCATATTCATCATGCATACTTTCACAATTCTCATCATTTCACATAAACATACATATTCATGTTTATTCATCAATTCTCAATTATAAAGATGATAAATGCAAATCATGGAGACCGACTCACGACTCTATGCAAATGCAATGTGGTACCGACTCAATCATCTCAAGTCCACTTAGGAACTTATTGGAACCATCGCTCGTTACCAATGTAACTCCCCGTCGGGCCTACGATGTTCACCCATTGGTCACACCTCACATAGGCACACAATGTTTATGGATTGCTCACACCTCACATAGGCACACAATCCGATTGCTCACACCTCACATAGGCACACAATCCGATTGCTCACACCTCACAAAGGCACACAATCGTTTGTAATCATCGCTCACACCTCACATAGGCACACGACGTTACAACAGATTCTCATTAGAATCACACAACACAAGAATGTACATCATTATGCTTCATGTAACACCCCCTTTCTATACCCCCTAAATAATCAATTAGGCACGTAATAAAAATTCGTCAGAGTATAATTACAAACATAGTATAAAAGAGGTATGTCACATCAATTATGAAATTAAAACATACAACACCTACTCCACAATTGATATGCAACAGTGGGGTAACTTGCAACAGAGGAACTTAGTCCTTACACCCATATTTCAATATTTAGAATAAAAGCGGAAAATCTAAACATTGAATAACAACCAACATATATACATACACAAATGTACATCGCCAAGTATTATCCACCAACATAATTCATGTTTACATAAACATTTATCAACAAGATACATATACAATGTATCACAAAAGAATCATAGCCCTCCTAGCTACCCGGTGCTACATATCAGAGCCAACCGACCAAAAGAGTGAAGACACGCTTCACAAAAAGACCACCAGCATACCTACTCTGCAATGCCTCATAGAGCATCATAAAATAGCAGAAGGGTGAGAAATATTATCATAATAACAATGCATAAAGTTATGTATGCTATCATAAAAACGCACATATCCCACATCCTCACCACAATTCATCGCAACTCACTCATATACATCACAATGTATATATATATATATATAACCAAGCACATCCTTCATGTATACTTTCACCATTCTTATCATTCCACATAAACATACACATATATGTTTATTCATCAATACATCATTATAAAGATGATAAATGCAAATCATAGAGACCGACTCACAACTCTATGCAAATGCAATGCGGTACCGACTCAATCATCTCAAGTTCACTCAGGAACTTCTGCTGGAACCATCGCTCGTTACCAAAGTAACTCCCCGTCGGGCCTACGATGTTCACCCACCGCTCACACCTCCACCAAGAGAGGCTCGCGATGTTTATGGATCGCTCACACCTCCACCAAGAGAGGCTCACGATCGTCCATAACCTTCGCTCACACCTCCACCGAGAGAGGCTCACGATGTTTATGGATCGCTCACACCTCCACCGAGAGAGGCTCACGACCCGATCGCTCACACCTCCACCAAGAGAGGCTCACGATTGTCCATAACCTTCGCTCACACCTCCACCGAGAGAGGCTCACGATGTTATAGCGGATTCTCATTAGAATCCCTCAACACAAGAATGCACATCATTATGCTACACATGATAATGACTCAAGACATTCTCAAAATGCATACATATTCACAAAATATACACGCATTCATCTCATACAATCACATACAATCCTTATACATTCACATTAATGCACTATCGTATGACTCATAGTCAAACACACATGCAAAACGGCAAAAGTCACTAAATAGCACTATTCCCGACTTTCCGACATAATTAAATCGGCCAATAATCTCAAAACCCATTTTTATAAGAAAGAACGTTTCATAAGCTTTCCAACGATATAAAGAACGTCCCGATCCGAGTTACGGATCAAAAGTTACGGAATTTAGAAAACAGATAAAATTTTGAAGTCCCAGACCGCGCTGAGCGGCCTCTCGAGCGCGCTGAGCGGGCTCGCTACTGCCTGGTGAGGTTACATTTTTTCAAAAGCGCGCTGAGCCGGCACCTGCGCGCTGAGCGGGCTCTGCGATTTTCAGAAAAATTCCTCTTCGCAAATCCACCCCAAAAATCCCATTTTTCACCCAACTTCAATTCTAACAACAAAACAAACATCAACGATTATTCATACACACAGTGTGATCATACAATACAGGTTATATCGATTTCCGACCGTAAAATCATCGATTTCGAATCATTTTATCGTTTTCGACCTAAAACTCCAAAAACCATGGAAAACAAGAAAACATCCAAGCAACTCATACATAATGATACACATTGATAAGATAATAAGACTTCACACCCTTACCCGGATTCCAAATGATCTAGCTCTTGTTCTTGATGATTTCCACTCTTTTTCCTCTTTTCTTCTCTTTTTCCCTCATCCTCTTTCTTTCTCTTCTTTTTCTTTCTATCTTTCTCTATTTCTCTCTATCTCTCTTTTCTATCTATTTTCTTTCTTTTCTATTTCTTTTCTCTCATTTTCCACACAATCAATTAATTCATTTTTTTCTCACATAATTCTAATTCCACAAAATTTCTAACTTATGATTAATTATGAAAAGTCTAAAATACCCTCCATTCTAATTTCCCCGAAAACTCTCAAAACGGTAAAATAACATTTAGCACACCAATTTCACAATTAAAATAATTTATCACCCAATTAAAATAAAAGACTCAAGAATAATAGAAATAATCAAAATCGGGGCGTTACAACTCTCCCCCACTTTAGAAATTTTCGTTCTCGAAAATAATACCTGATTCAAACAACTCCGGATACGACTCTCGCATCCTACTCTCTAGTTCCCAAGTCATATTGCCTTCCGCAGCGCCTCCCCACGCTACTTTCACAAGCCCAATATCCTGCCTCTTAGCTTCTTAACTTCACGGTCCAAAATCCTAACCGGTAAAGCTTCCACCGTAAGGTTATCTCTCACCTCAACCTCGTCCATAGGAATAACATGTGACGGATCCGGAACATACTTCCGAAGTTGCGAAACATGGAATACATCATGCAAATTCGAAAGATTCGGAGGCAACGCCACACGGTAAGCCACAACACCAACTCGGGAAGTAATCTGATACGGACCAACAAAACGAGAAGTCAACTTCTTTGACTTCAAAGCACGACCCACGCCCGTAACCGGCGTAACTCTTAAAAACACATGGTCGCCTTCTTGAAATTCAAGATCTTTTCTTCTCTTGTCATGATAGCTCTTTTGTCTACTTTGAGAAGCATTCATCTTCTCACGGATAAACTTCACTTTCTCCGTCGTTTGTTGTACCATCTCCGGTCCAACTATCGCCCTATCACCCGTTTCATGCCAACACAAAGGTGTTCGACATCTCCGACCATACAAAGCCTCAAATGGTGCCATACTTATACTCGAATGAAAACTGTTATTGTAAGTGAACTCAATCAATGCCAAATAACTATCCCAAGCACCACCTTGCTCAAGCACACAAGCACGCAATAAATCCTCCAACGATTGAATTGTCCTCTGGGTTTGACCGTCCGTTTGTGGATGATAAGCCGAACTCAATCTTAGCTTAGAACCCAAAGCCTTTTGTAAACTCTCCCAAAACCTCGATGTAAATCTAGGATCTCTATCCGATACAATACTCTTAGGAACTCCATGTAACTTCACAACTGCAAGAATATAAATCTCGGCTAACCTCTCCAAAGGATAACTAATATCAATTGGAATGAAGTGAGCAGATTTAGTAAGCCTATCAACAATTACCCAAATAGCATTATGACCTCTTTGCGTATTCGGCAATACCGTAACAAAATCTATCGATATACTATCCCATTTCCACTCCGGAATGTCCAACGGTTGCATCAATCCATTAGGCTTTTGATGTTCCACCTTAGACTTTTGACAAGTTAAGCATGCATACACAAATTGCGCCACGTCTCTCTTTAATCCGGACCACCAAAAGATTTTCTTCAAATCCTGATACATTTTATTCGCTCCCGGATGAATACTTAAGTTACTTCGGTGTCCCTCTTCCAATATCATCTTTTTCAACTCCGCATCGTCGGGAATACAAATACGACCACGGAATCTCAAAACTCCAAAATTATCAACCTTGAAATCCTCATTCTCATTCATCATCAAATCAACGAATTTCAAATCCAACTTTTGCTTTTCACACACGGTTGCAAGAAAGTCATTCGTAACATGTAGCATACCAAGTCTCACACTTCTCGGCGTCATTTCACAAACCAAACTCAAATCTCTAAAATTCTCCAAAAGTTCCCATTCTCTCATCATTAATGCGGACATATGTAACGACTTCCGACTCAAAGCATCGGCCACTACATTTGCCTTACCCGGATGGTAATTCAAACCAAAATCATAATCCTTCAAAAGCTCTAGCCACCTTCTTTGCCTCATGTTTAATTCTTTTTGATCAAATAAATACTTCAAGCTTTTGTGATCACTAAAAACTTCAAACCTCGTACCATAAAGATAGTGCCTCCAAATTTTCAAAACAAACACCACTGCCGCTAACTCCAAGTCATGCGTAGGATAATTCTTCTCATGCACTCTCAATTGTCTTGAAGCATAAGCCACAACTTTTCCATCTTGCATCAGAACACCACCTAAACCGACCAAGGAAGCATCACAATACACAACAAATGGTTCCGTAGGATTTGGCAAAATCAAGATCGGAGCCGTTGTCAACCTTCTTTTTAGCTCATTGAAACTCTCTTCACAATGAATATCCCAAATGAAAGCCTTTCCTTTACAAGTCGAATGCGTTAAAGGAAGTGCCAACTTCGAAAATCCCTCAATAAACCTTCGATAATAACCCGCCAAGCCTAGAAAGCTTCGAATCTCCGTAACCGATCTAGGAGTCTCCCATTGCATCACTGCATCAATCTTGGACGGATCAACACTAATACCACTACCGGAAATAACATGCCCAAGAAAACTTACTTCCGATAACCAAAACTCACATTTCGACAACTTAGCATACAATTGTTTCTCTTTCAAAATTTGCAACACAATTCTCAAATGCTCTTCATGCTCAGGTCGATGAACACAACCACAAAACGATCCAACTGTTCATGAAAAATACAATTCATGTATTCCATAAACACACCCGGCGCATTAGAAACCCCGAATGGCATTACGGAATATTCGTATGGCCATACTGTGTCCTAAAGGCCGTCTTCTGGATATCCTCTTCTTTGACACGAATCTGGTGATATCCCGATCTCAAATCAATCTTGCTAAAAACACGCGCACCAACCAATTGGTCCAACAAATCATCGATCCTTGGAAGCGGATACTTGTTCTTAATTGTCACCTTATTCAATTGTCGATAATCTATGCATAACCGCATACTCCCATCCTTCTTTTTAACCAACAATACCGGAGCACCCCAAGGAGAAACACTTGGTCTTACAAATTTCTTGTCCAACAAGTCATTCAATTGCTTCTTCAATTCTACCAACTCCGATGCTGACATACGATACGGTGCCATCGAAATCGGTCTAGTACCCGGAACTAGATCAATAGAAAACTCAACTTCTCTTTCCGGCGGTACATCCTTAATATCTTCAGGAAACACCTCAGGAAAATCACAAACAACCGGAACCACATCAAGTGACACTAGACTATCCACAGACAATGATGCAAACAAACCGAACAATTGAGCTTCGTCCGCTAAAAGTTTCTTCAACTCTTTAGTGGATAGGAAACTCTCAAATTCATCATCTTCCAAAGAAGGAAACCTTACTAACTTGTGATAGCAATCTATATAAACTCGATTAAATTGCAACCAGTTCATACCCAAGATTACGTCCAATCCTTCCAACGGCAAACACACTAGATCCATCTCGAAGTCTTTACCATAAATGGTCAAAGGACAACTTAAACAAACCAACGAAGTAGTTACTGACCCCATTGTTGGAGTATCAATAACCATCTTACCATCCATCAGAGACAACACAAGATTTAAACACTTCGCGCACTCAGACGAAACAAACGAATGAGCCGCTCCTGTATCAATAATAGCAACTAAAGGCGTACTATTAATAAAGCAAGTACCTTTAATCAGACGATCGTCACTGGAAGTCTGAGTTCCTGCCAGAGAAAATACCTTCCCACCGGATGGAGCTTTCTTCGAATTCGGACACTTTGGGCTAATGCGACCAATTTCCCCACAGTTATAGCACTTCACCACATTCCTTCTACAATCTGTAGTAGCATGCCCAAGGCCTCCGCAGTTAGAACATTTCACCACTGTCTTCCCACACTCGAATGATTTATGACCCATTTCACCACACTTGTAACACTTAATGGGACCAGAACCTCCTCCTCTAGATCTCTTCTCGAAGTTTCCCCTATGCTTGCCCTTATCAGCGGGTGTCACATAAGGTCCACTTCTAGCTTGTTGCTTTCCCTTCCTCTCATTCAAACTTTTGTAATGTGTAGAACGAGCCTTACTATCTTCCTCGAAGATTCTACAACATTCCGTCAAATCTGAAAACCTTCTTATCCTTTGATATCCCACAGCTTGCTTAATCTCAGGACGTAAACCATTCTCATACTTAATGCACTTGGAAAACTCAGCAGTAATCGCAGCATAGTGAGGATGGTATTGAACCAACTCCACAAACTTGGCAGTATAGTCCACCACGAACATACTACCTTGTTTCAATTCAAGAAATTCCATCTCCTTCTTCCCTTTCACACTTTCAGGGTAATACTTCCTTAAGAACTCAGTACGAAATAAATCCCAAGTTACTTCTTCATCATCCACCTCAAGAACTTCACGCATACCAACCCCACCAATCGTCGGCTTCTTCCTTCAGCATGTGAGACCCAAGCCTCACCTTATTCTCCTCCGTACAATCCATGACTCTGAAGATCCATTCAATCTCTTTTAACCAAAGTTGAGCACCATCGGGATCAAATCTTCCTTTGAAAACCGGTGGTTGATTCTTCCTGAACTCGTCATTACCATTCACGTTCGACGCACCTTGCACTGCCCTAGCCATTGCTTCCAAAGCAGCAGCCATCGCATTGTCGTTCCTACCAGCCATATTCTGATTATTCCCAAAGACGACAACAATGTTAAACAACAGTTCAACCAACACAACAACAAGACAGACACAACTGACTCAACTCTGGCTCTGATACCACTTAATGTAACACCCCCTTTCTATACCCCCAAATAATCAATTAGGCACGTAATAAAAATTCGTCAGAGTATAATTACAAACATAGTATAAAAGAGGTATGTCACATCAATTATGAAATTAAAACATACAACACCTGCTCCACAATTGATATGCAACAGTGGGGTAACTTGCAACAGAGGAACTTAGTCCTTACACCCATATTTCAATATTTAGAATAAAAGCGGAAAATCTAAACATTGAATAACAACCAACATATATACATACACAAATATACATCGCCAAGTATTATCCACCAACATAATTCATGTTTACATAAACATTTATCAACAAGATACATATACAATGTATCACAAAAGAATCATAGCCCTCCTAGCTACCCGGTACTACATATCCGAGCCAACCGACCAAAAGAGTAAAGACACGCTTCACAAAAAGACCACCAGCATACCTACTCTGCAATGCCTCATAGAGCATCATAAAACAGCAGAAGGGTGAGAAATATTATCATAATAACAATGCATAAAGCTATGTATGCTATCATAAAAATGCACATATCCCACATCCTCACCACAATTCATCGCAACTCACTCATATACATCACAATGTATATATATATATATATATATATATATATATATATATATATATATATATATATATATATATATATATAACCAAGCACATCCTTCATGTATACTTTCACCATTCTTATCATTCCACATAAACATACACATATATGTTTATTCATCAATACATCATTATAAAGATGATAAATGAAAATCATAGAGACCGACTCACGACTCTATGCAAATGCAATGCGGTACCGACTCAATCATCTCAAGTTCACTCAGGAACTTCTGCTGGAACCATCGCTCGTTACCAAAGTAACTCCCCGTCGGGCCTACGATGTTCACCCACCGCTCACACCTCCACCAAGAGAGGCTCACGATGTTTATGGATTGCTCACACCTCCACCGAGAGAGGCTCACGACCCGATCGCTCACACCTCCACCAAGAGAGGCTCACGATCGTCCATAACCTTCGCTCACACCTCCACCGAGAGAGGCTCACGATGTTTATGGATCGCTCACACCTCCACCGAGAGAGGCTCACGACCCGATCGCTCACACCTCCACCAAGAGAGGCTCACGATCGTCCATAACCTTCACTCACACCTCCACCGAGAGAGGCTCACGATGTTATAGCGGATTCTCATTAGAATCCCTCAACACAAGAATGCACATCATTATGCTACACATGATAATGACTCAAGACATTCTCGAAATGCATACATATTCACAAACTATACATGCATTCATCTCATACAATCACATACAATCCTTATACATTCACATTAATGCACTATCGTATGACTCACAGTCAAACACACATGCAAAACGGCAAAAGTCGCTAAATAGCACTATTCCCGACTTTCTGAAATAATTAAATCGGCCAACAATCTCAAAACCCATTTTTATAAGAAAGAACGTTTCATAAGCTTTCCAACGATATAAAGAACGTCCCGATCCGAGTTACGGATCAAAAGTTACGGAATTTAGAAAACAGATAAAATTTTGAAGTCCCAGACCGCGCTGAGCGGCCTCTCGAGCGCGCTGAGCGGGCTCGCTATTGCCTGGTGAGGTTACATTTTTTCAAAAGCGCGCTGAGCGGGCACCTGCGCGCTGAGCGGGCTCTGCGATTTTCAGAAAAATTCCTCTTCGCAAATCCACCCCAAAAATCCCATTTTTCACCCAAATTCAATTCTAACAACAAAACAAACATCAACGATTATTCATACACACAGTGTGATCATACAATAGAGGTTATATCGATTTCCGACCGTAAAATCATCGATTCCGAATCATTTTATCGTTTTCGACCTAAAACTCCAAAAACCATGGAAAACAAGAAAACATTCAAGCAACTCATACATAATGATACACATTGATAAGATAATAAGATTTCACACCCTTACCCGGATTCCAAATGATCTAGCTCTTGTTCTTGATGATTTCCACTCTTTTTCCTCTTTTCTTCTCTTTTTCCCTCTTCCTCTTTCTTTCTCTTCTTTTTCTTTCTATCTTTCTCTATTTCTCTATTTCTCTCTATCTCTCTTTTCTATCTATTTTCTTTCTTTTCTATTTCTTTTCTCTCATTTTCCACACAATCAATTAATTCATTTTTTTCTCACATAATTCTAATTCCACAAAATTTCTAACTTATGATTAATTATGAAAAGTCTAAAATACCCTCCATTCTAATTTCCCCGAAAACTCTCAAAACGGTAAAATAACATTTACCGCACCAATTTCACAATTAAAATAATTTATCACCCAATTAAAATAAAAGACTCAAGAATAATAGAAATAATCAAAATCGGGGCGTTAGACTTCACATACAAAATGACTCAAGACATTCTTGAAATGCATACATATTCACAATATAGTCATGCATTCATCTCATACAATCACATACAATCTATATACATTCACATCAAAGCACTATTGTATGATTCACATCCAAAACACACATCCCAAAACGGTAAAAGTCGTTAAATAACACTATTCTCGATTTTACGACTTATTTAATTGGCCAATAATCTCAAAATCATCATCACAAGCAAGAAGATTTTATAAGCTTTCCAACGATATAAATAATGCTTAAATCGGAATTACGGTCCGAGAGTTATGAATTTTAAAAGAAAAGAAAATTACTAAAAAAAAAAACAAGAGCGCCCGGCGACGGGAACATTTCGCCCGGCGAAACTTCAATTTCGCCTTCACTTCGCCCGGCGAAGTAGGGGCGAAGGAAACCCTCAAAAACGTGAACAAAACCAGTAACGTGACACCCTCTCGCCTCTCAATTTCGCCCGGCGACGCAGGGGCCAAAATCACGCTTCGCCCGGCGCTCAGGGCATTTCGCCCGGCGATTCACACCAGACAGCCATGCCCAGCAGCGTGGCTTCTTCATCAAAAACCCCCATTTCTCATTTTTCCCACCTTTGATCATTCCCAACAGCAAAACCAAGCATAGTTATAGATCATACACATATAGAGATCATTCTAAACACATCTTTATCGATTTTTAACCGTTAAAAACACCGATTCCACAAATCGACCTAAAACTCACATATAACTCAAAACTCTACCAAACACAATTTTTCAACCACAACAATCATACATAATCACACATGTAACACCCCTTTCTATACCCCCAAATAATCAATTAAATCATTTAGGCACTTATTGAAAATTTTATCAGAGTATAATTACAACTACGGCATAAAAGGAGAATGTCACATTATGCATGAAATTAAAAACATACAACACCTGCTCACAAGATATGCAACAGTGGGGTAACTAATCAATTAAGGATCTGAGTCCTTTCGCCCACATCTCAAATGTTTAGAATAAAAGCGGAACATCTAAACACTGATAAACATCAACCATATATATAAATCATATATATATATATATATCTATATATATATATATATATATATATATATATATATATATATATATATATATATATATATATATATATATATTCATATACCAAACAGTACGGTTCATCAACATCGGTCATGTTATATACACAAAATCATCAGCCAGATACATAAGCAAATGCATCACCAAAAAGGAAAAACAAAAGCATCCTAGCTACCCGACGCTACATATCAGAGGCAGACGACCAAAAAGAAATGAAGACACGCTTCACCACAGACCACCAGCACCTAATCTGCAATGCCTCGTAGGGCATTATAAAACGAGCAGAAGGGTGAGAAATATTATCATAATAACTTTGCATATAATTATATATCTCAACATATAATACACATATATCACATTCTCACCCCAACTCATCACTATGCATGTATATATACATATAACACCAAGCATATACCATAAATCAAATACACGGCATAACAATCCGTAATTAACGCATCTATCACCTAGGCATATCCATTCATGCTCAAATACATGTATCACCAATACATATCGATTCATCACCATTTATCCAACATAAACACCATACAGGTTTATTCACCAATGTATCATTACAAAGATACAATTATCATCATTTCACATAAACATACATATTATACTTATCCAACAATGCACACCTGTACAATTCTATTCATTCCACTTCACATATACATATATATGTTCATTCATCAAAGCACAAATACAATGATGACAAATGCAACTCATAGAGACCGACTCACGACTCTATTGCAGATGCAATGCGGTACCGACTCATTATCTCAAGTTCAATTGAAGAACTTGTTGGAACCATTCGCTCACACCTATCACATAGGCTCACGACGTTCACCCCTTGCTCACACCTATCACATAGGCTCACAAGGTTTATGGATTGCTCACACCTATCACATAGGCTCACAACCCGACTGCTCACACCTATCACATAGGCTCACAATCGTTTGTAATCATCGCTCACACCTTTCACATAGGCTCACGACGTTACAACGGATTCATCTTAGAACCCCTCAATGCAAGAATGCACATCATGATGTTTCACATACAACATGACTCATGACACTCTTGAAATGCATACATATTCACAATATAGTCATGCATTTATCTCATACATATCCCATACAATCCATACACATTCACTTCAATCAAGCCAAACGACAACAAACCGCACTTTACATTTAATCGGAAAAGTTGGCCAAAAGTCGGCTAAAAATAATATTTCTCATCACCACATAATAGCACATATTTTTAGCTTCACATCCATATAAAGAACACCTCAATCGGATAACCGAGTAAAAAGATATGGATATTTCAAAATAACGCAAAAACATAAACCGGAGAATCGACACTACGATACGATTCGAAAATACTGTACCAATTGGACCATGTTCAGACCTCAAAACCATTTTTCCTAGAAAGAACATCTCATTAGCTTCCCAACGCTTCGAACGGGGGTCAAAACCGACTTACGGTTCAAGAGATATGAATTTCCGAAGTTTCCCCGACAAACCAGAATTTATGTTTCAGCACAGTAGGTATCGATCCCTAACTCGCATGTATCGATCCCTGCTGTAGTAAAAATTCCATTTTTTCCAATTTTCACAGTAGGGATCGATCCCTGGGATTATGTATCGATCCCTAACCCTGTTTTTCACAAAAAACCAGATTTTCTCCATTACACCTATGCTGTCCTTTTCCGAAACACCCAAAAACTCGACTAAATCGAACATTTTCACCGAAACAAACATATACTCATAAACACCAAATACATAAGAACAATTTAGAACACTTAAACGAAATTTCTACGACGTTCGATTTTTCGATTAAATTTCAACCTTTCAAAAACCAGAATTTTTAAACTTCACCAAATCGAATAAAAAGCACGACATACGACGACCTAACCTTCCTCGATACAACTACGTAATTTATTTCGAATTCTAACCGTGAAAACATCGTTTTCTATCAATTTCCCATAATTCGACCTAAACGGAAACAACAACGGAAACATACCGAAAACTAACCGAAACATAACCAAACTTCGTGAAACTTCAAACAGCAGCTCACATACATCTAACCAACCAACACATGTACGTATACGACTTTCCGACCGTAGAAACATCGGTTTATATCGATTTCGTTAAATACGGCATAAACGAAAACATATGGAAAACAACCAAAACATCCACACAAAACACATACATAATCATACACAAAATTAGGATAACAATATTTCACACCCTTACCCGATTAAACCGATTCCTAGAAGTTGTTTTCTTTGATTCCTAGCTTTCCTCTTTTTCTTCTTCTCTTTCTCTCTATTTTTCTGTTTTTCTTTCTTTTTCCCTCTATCTTACTACTTTTCTATTTTTATACAAAAATCCAAATATCTAGCCACCCAAAAAGACCAAAATACCCCTACACTCAAATATCTCGCAAACGCTCTCAAAACGCGATGAAACATCACAACATTGAAAAATAACATTTTTCTAAATAAAAGTCGAAAATAAAATAATATAATAATAAAATAATCAAAAACGACTCACTTAAATAAAAATACTAAAACTGGGGCGTTACAACACTCCCCCACTTGGAAATTTTCGTCCTCGAAAATATTACCGAGACGAACAACTTCGGACACGTCCTTCGCATCCGACCAACAAACAACAGGCCTACCAAAAGGCACACCACAAACAACACAACTGACAAACCACTTTGCTAACTGTAAACACAACGACACAACAACGACAAGCTGCAAAGCCCATACGATGCACTTGATGACCAACTTACAACTCAAAGAATCCTCAGAACACAACTCACAGGTTCACTCTTGAACCAAAACACAACAAGATCGTTACCCTCACCGTAGGTAACTCACTTCTAATTCCTCACACAGGAATTAGCTACACGCACTCGAACCAACACAATGGAAACGAGGCAACAACCAGACAAGAACATAAGCTCCATGACACAACTTCGCCTCAACAACATCCACAAAACCAGAACACCAACATCTTTGTCACACAACCATACTACAACAATGCCACGATTCACCAATCGAACATAAAATCAAAACATCCATTTACATAGTAGCCCATGGATAACATTTAAACCTTTCACATATCACTTCCATCCTGAAACGTCTAATGGTCTCAACACTCCTACACGTTTCCAATGTTCAACCTATGAACTCTTACCAGTCCCACACGCATATACGAATTGCGCCATATCACGCTTCCGATGCGCACTCTGATTACTTGTAGCTAGCAAAACTACCAATCCCACGTCCAAAGTCTAACTCTTTCTCATAAATTCTAACCATTCTCATTGTCTCTATTCCTTCAGACCAAACCAATACTCAATATCCTTGTGATTACTAAACACTTCGAATCTAGAACCATAAAAATAATACCTCCAAATACTCCAACACAATGCGACCGCAACCAATTCCAAATCCAGAATAGTATAGATCCTTTTATAAATCCTCACTTGTCGTAAAGCATAAGCTAGGACTTTACCCTCTCAACTTCCCTCACAATGAACATCCAAAACAAACGACTTACCCTTTGTAAGTCAACTGAAGTAATAATAATGCTAACTTGGAAAAACCTTCCATAACCTCCGAGAATAACCAACTAAATTCCAAAAATATTCTAATCTCCTTAACCAACTTCGGAGCCTCTCCTTGTAGAACTACATCTACTTCCGATGAATCCACAACAAATACCACCCTAAGAATTAACATATCCAAAAAAACTAACATTTTCAACCAAAATTCTCACTTGAATAACTTAGCATAAAACTTCGTCTCTTTTCAACACTTGCTACTCACACATAATGGTTTCCTTAAAACTCCTACATTGATACCTTAAGCTCAAAACTCCTTAACTCTGTGTTTTGCTTTCCATAGCATCCATACAAGTATACACCACATACTGGCTATACAAATCAATCTTCCATCCTCTTCATCTTCAGATATATGAATCTGTACCAAATCATCAAAACAACTATAAGCACCTGGTTTAGCTCCAAACCATTCACCAAACATACCATCAAGCTGGAAAGACACGTCTACCCCATCCAACATAATTTCCGTCTGCTATCAACAAGAGATTAAGGGTGATCAGTTCCTCAATTTGTCGATAGACAGCCGACAATCATGATGAAGCATAAACCGTCTCCACCAAACTATAACAGCATCAATTACATCTTATACACAAAACTACCTAAGGCACAATCCTTAGTTGACATAATCCTTACCTCTGCATCCCTTCCTGAACCAGAAACCACACGTATAATCTTGCAATTCACAACACACTGAGCCAACGCTCTATACCTGAAACAACACGGAGAAGTACCAGCTTCTCCCCCACTTATCTCATTCTCAATCCTGAAGAGAAAGGACTAGAAAAACCAGAGAGCACTGATAGTGTCCCACACACCTATCACGTACTAAGGAATAAACAACACCGACAAAAACACTAAATCCATAACGAAGTCTTTACCATACATGGTCAAAGAACATCTTACACACACCAAAGACGTAGTTACCGACCCCGAAGCAGTCATAAACAATTCAAACACTTTGCACACACATGAGAAATAAAAGAATAAGTCGCTCATGTATCAATTATAGCAACTCAAGGCGTACTATTAATAAAGCATGTACCTTTATCCATACGATCTGCACTAATAGTGTCTGACCCTGCTAATGCAAACACTTTTCCGCCCGCTTGAGCTTGTTTCGGGTTAGTACACCTAGTACTAAAGTGACCCGCTTCTCCACAATTATAGCATTTCACCAAGTTCTTTCTACAATCGGCAACAGAATGCCCCATACGTCCACAGTTAGAACACTTCAATGCAGTATTTCTGCACTCCACGGATTTATGTCCCACTTCACCACATTTGTAACACTTAATGGAACCGGAACCTCCTCCTCCATATTTCTTATCAAAGTTTCCCTCATGCTTGCCCTTATCAGCGGGTGCCACATAAGGTCCACTCCTAGCTTGTTGCTTCCCCTTCCTCTCATTTAAACTTTTGTAATGTGTAGAACGAGCCTTACTATCTTCCTCGAAGATTCTACAACATTCCGTCAAATCCGCAAACCTTCTTATCCTTTGATATCCCACAGCTTGCTTAATCTCGGGACGTAAACCATTCTCATATTTAATACACTTTGAGAACTCAGCAGTAATCGCAGCATAATGAGAATGAAATTGAACCAATTCCACAAACTTAGCAGTATAGTCCACCACAGACATACTACCTTGTTTCAGTTCAAGAAACTCCATCTCCTTCTTTCCTTTCACACTTTCAGGATAATACTTCACCAAGAACTGGGTACGAAACAATTCCCAAGTTATCTCTTCATTATCCACCTCAAGAATTTCGCGCATACCGACCCACCAATCGTCGGCTTCTTCCCTCAGCATGTGAGATCCAAGCCTCACCTTATTCTCTTCCGCACAGTCCATGACTCTGAAGATTCTTTCAATCTCTTTCAGCCAAAGTTGAGCACCATCGGGATCAAATCTTCCTTTGAAGACCGGTGGTTGATTTTTCCTGAACTCGTCATTAGCATTCACGTTAGGTGCACCTTGCACCGCCCTAGCCATTGACTCCAAGGCCGCAGCCACCGCATTGTCGTTTCTACCAGACATAATCTGATTATTCCCAAAAACGGCAACAAGGTTAAACAACAGTTCAACCAACACAACAACGAGACAGACACGACTGACTCAACACTGGCTCTGATACCACTTAATGTAACACCCCTTTCTATACCCCCAAATAATCAATTAAATCATTTAGGCACTTATTGAAAATTTTATCAGAGTATAATTACAACTACGGCATAAAAGGAGAATGTCACATTATGCATGAAATTAAAAACATACAACACCTGCTCACAAGATATGCAACAGTGGGGTAACTAATCAATTAAGGATCTGAGTCCTTTCGCCCACATCTCAAATGTTTAGAATAAAAGCGGAACATCTAAACACTGATAAACATCAACCATATATATAAATCATATATATATATATATCTATATATATATATATATATATATATATATATATTCATATACCAAACAGTACGGTTCATCAACATCGGTCATGTTATATACACAAAATCATCAGCCAGATACATAAGCAAATGCATCACCAAAAAGGAAAAACAAAAGCATCCTAGCTACCCGACGCTACATATCAGAGGCAGACGACCAAAAAGAAATGAAGACACGCTTCACCACAGACCACCAGCACCTAATCTGCAATGCCTCGTAGGGCATTATAAAACGAGCAGAAGGGTGAGAAATATTATCATAATAACTTTGCATATAATTATATATCTCAACATATAATACACATATATCACATTCTCACCCCAACTCATCACTATGCATGTATATATACATATAACACCAAGCATATACCATAAATCAAATACACGGCATAACAATCCGTAATTAACGCATCTATCACCTAGGCATATCCATTCATGCTCAAATACATGTATCACCAATACATATCGATTCATCACCATTTATCCAACATAAACACCATACAGGTTTATTCACCAATGTATCATTACAAAGATACAATTATCATCATTTCACATAAACATACATATTATACTTATCCAACAATGCACACCTGTACAATTCTATTCATTCCACTTCACATATACATATATATGTTCATTCATCAAAGCACAAATACAATGATGACAAATGCAACTCATAGAGACCGACTCACGACTCTATTGCAGATGCAATGCGGGGTACCGACTCATTATCTCAAGTTCAATTGAAGAACTTGTTGGAACCATTCGCTCACACCTATCACATAGGCTCACGACGTTCACCCCTTGCTCACACCTATCACATAGGCTCACAAGGTTTATGGATTGCTCACACCTATCACATAGGCTCACAACCCGACTGCTCACACCTATCACATAGGCTCACAATCGTTTGTAATCATCGCTCACACCTTTCACATAGGCTCACGACGTTACAACGGATTCATCTTAGAACCCCTCAATGCAAGAATGCACATCATGATGTTTCACATACAACATGACTCATGACACTCTTGAAATGCATACATATTCACAATATAGTCATGCATTTATCTCATACATATCCCATACAATCCATACACATTCACTTCAATCAAGCCAAACGACAACAAACCGCACTTTACATTTAATCGGAAAAGTTGGCCAAAAGTCGGCTAAAAATAATATTTCTCATCACCACATAATAGCACATATTTTTAGCTTCACATCCATATAAAGAACACCTCAATCGGATAACCGAGTAAAAAGATATGGATATTTCAAAATAACGCAAAAACATAAACCGGAGAATCGACACTACGATACGATTCGAAAATACTGTACCAATTGGACCATGTTCAGACCTCAAAACCATTTTTCCTAGAAAGAACATCTCATTAGCTTCCCAACGCTTCGAACGGGGGTCAAAACCGACTTACGGTTCAAGAGATATGAATTTCCGAAGTTTCCCCGACAAACCAGAATTTATGTTTCAGCACAGTAGGTATCGATCCCTAACTCGCATGTATCGATCCCTGCTGTAGTAAAAATTCCATTTTTCCCAATTTTCACAGTAGGGATCGATCCCTGGGATTATGTATCGATCCCTAACCCTGTTTTTCACAAAAAACCAGATTTTCTCCATTACACCTATGCTGTCCTTTTCCGAAACACCCAAAAACTCGACTAAATCGAACATTTTCACCGAAACAAACATATACTCATAAACACCAAATACATAAGAACAATTTAGAACACTTAAACGAAATTTCTACGACGTTCGATTTTTCGATTAAATTTCAACCTTTCAAAAACCAGAATTTTTAAACTTCACCAAATCGAATAAAAAGCACGACATACGACGACCTAACCTTCCTCGATACAACTACGTAATTTATTTCGAATTCTAACCGTGAAAACATCGTTTTCTATCAATTTCCCATAATTCGACCTAAACGGAAACAACAACGGAAACATACCGAAAACTAACCGAAACATAACCAAACTTCGTGAAACTTCAAACAGCAGCTCACATACATCTAACCAACCAACACATGTACTTATACGACTTTCCGACTGTAGAAACATCGGTTTATATCGATTTCGTTAAATACGGCATAAACGAAAACATATGGAAAACAACCAAAACATCCACACAAAACACATACATAATCATACACAAAATTAGGATAACAATATTTCACACCCTTACCCGATTAAACCGATTCCTAGAAGTTGTTTTCTTTGATTCCTAGCTTTCCTCTTTTTCTTCTTCTCTTTCTCTCTATTTTTCTGTTTTTCTTTCTTTTTCCCTCTATCTTACTACTTTTCTATTTTTATACAAAAATCCAAATATCTAGCCACCCAAAAAGACCAAAATACCCCTACACTCAAATATCTCGCAAACGCTCTCAAAACGCGATGAAACATCACAACATTGAAAAATAACATTTTTCTAAATAAAAGTCGAAAATAAAATAATATAATAATAAAATAATCAAAAACGACTCACTTAAATAAAAATACTAAAACTGGGGCGTTACAACACACATGTATAGAATAATCGAGTTTCAAACCCTTACCCGATTAAATCGATTCCTAGAAGTTGATTTTCTTGATTTTCCTCTTCTCTTTCTCTTTTCTCCTCTTCCTCTTTCTTTCTCTCCTTTTTCTCTCTATTTTTCCTTTTTATCCCTTTCTCTCCTATTTCCTCTTCTTATCTCTTTTTCTTTTTACACAAATTCAAATTAAAATTCATTTTCTCACACAATTATATTTCCACTAAATTTTCTAACTTATCATTTAATTGAGAAATGTCTAAAATACCCTCCATTCTAATTTTCCCCGAAAACTCTCAAAACGGTAAAATAACATAACATGTCAACATAACATATTAACACACCAATTTCACAAATAAAATAAATTATCACACAATTTAAATAAAAGACTCAACACAATGGGAATAATCGAAATCGGGGCGTTACATTTCACCCCACACCAAGCTTCCTCTGGTGTCATTTACTTCACTGATGATGTTGGACATTTATTAAGAACATAAAATGCCGCCTCTACCCAGAATTTTCTTGGAACATTTTTCTCAACCAATAAGCTCCTCGCCATATTCATCACGGTTCTGTTCTTCCGCTCGGGGACTCCGTTCTGCTGCGGTGTATATGCAGCAATTAATTGCCGCTTGATTCCATTCATTTCACAATATTCCTTGAATTCATCTGATGTGAATTCACCTCCACGATCCGTTCTTAGACACTTAATGGACAAACCCGTTTCTTTTTCTATAAGAACTTTAAATAGCTTAAAGGTAGTGAATGCATCTGACTTATAAGCAAGAAAATACACCCACGCCTTCCTACTATAGTCATCAATGAAACAAATGAAATACCTCTTGTTTCCCCCCGAAACCGGAGAAATCGGACCACAGATATCAGCATGAACTAGCTCCAATTTTTCCGATGCTCTCCATGTACTTTTCCTTGAGATTACATCTCGATGCTGCTTCCCTTTCAAGCTATTAGTGCACACAATTTCACCCTCAGAGAAACTTGGCAAGCCTCTCACCATTCTTTTTGTTTGCAAAGTCTTCAACCCTTTGTAGCTGAGATGACCGAATCTTCGGTGCCAGAGGTGCACCACGTCTTCAGTGGTTGCTTGGAAGCACTCTACCTTGCTGCCTCTTTTGATTGATGGAGTGCTTGATAATAGCATGAACATTCAATTTGCTGTCATGTTGGTTTGGAATACCAAACCTTTTGTGTGGTGATAAATCCGGCACTCATTTGACTGCATTAGGACAACCAAATCCTTTTCTTGCAGCTGTCCAACACTGAGAAGATTATTCTACAAATCGGGCACATAATAGACATCTCGTACAAGGTGATTTACTCCTTTGACAGTCAATCGAACATTGCCTTTTCCAACAACGTTCATGCTTGCATAATTCCCCAATCTAACCACCTTGTTGAACCCTTCTTCTAAATCACAGAAGAGTGATGAATCACCACACATGTGATTACTGCAGTCAGAGTCAATATACCACACAACATCTCGATCGCCTCCAAGCGTGTCAACATACGCCATTAGCACCAGCTCTTCTGATTCCTCCAAACCAGCATAATTTGCTTGGCATTCGTACTGGAAGTGTCCAAGCTTATGACACTTGTAACACTCAACTGTTTCCTTATTCCTCGATTGGCTACCCCTGCCTCTGCCGTATCCCCGGCCTCCTCGGAAAGCAGCTATTCCTCTTCCTCTTCCACCATAGATCTCTTCATGAGTCACCTTCAAAGCATGTTCATCTTCTCCACGTACTTTGAACTTTTGCTCATGAACAAGCAGAGAGCTTTGCAAGGCATCCACGGATAGCTGATCTATGTCCTTGGCTTCCTCAATGGAACAAACAATGTAGTTCCACTTATCAGTGAGGGTTCTCAAAATCTTCTCAACGATCTTGACGTCACCCACATCTTCCCCATAATTCCTCATGTCGTTTGCAACCGTCATTACTCGACCAAAATAATCTGTGATCGATTCACCCTGCTTCATTGCTAAGACCTCAAAATCCCGGCGTAGACGATTGAGCTGAGCTCTCTTCACTCGAGCATTGACTTGACACTTCAACTTCATGGAATCCCAGAGCTGTTTAGATGTCTCCTTCTGCGTGATTGTCTTCAGAATTGACTTGTCAAGCGACTGAAACAAGTAATTCTTAGCCTTCAAATCCTTCAGCTTCATCTCCTCCAGGTTCTTTATTTGCGCTGCCGTCATCCCATCCCTACTTGTGGGCTCTGTGTAGCCTGATTCGACAACAACCCAATACTCCTTAGATCGAAGGAGATTCTCCATGACAATGCTCCAATGTTCGTAGTCGCCGTCGAACTTCGGAATAGAGGCTGTTGCAAAATTTGCTTCTGAACCCATCTCTTAGGTAACCGGCTCTAGATACCAGATTGTTAGATGCAAAAGAACTCAAGAGAAAAGCAAATAACAGTTTGGAAATGACTGGTTTATTCCTTGTGAAAATACAGCTAATAAATAGAGAAAACCTAATGTGCTGTAACAGACTACAGCCCATGTTCTGCTAGAATTTAGGAAACAAACTTGACTACAAAAATTAAATTAAATCTAATAACAAATAATGCTAAAAACCAGGACACTTTTGACTAAGCCTTATCAAATTACAGTTTTGGTAGAAGATATTGGGCTGTCATTGAAAAAGAGGGAATTCAAGGACCGTAATGATCATTCTGAAGCATAAAAATTCTTGCGGGATTCAGGCTTTGGGCATTTCCCCCAAGATTGACTAGTGAACAAATATGCACGTGCTTCATTCATCTTTGCTTAGATGCAGACATGGTTGTCACTTGTCAACATATTGTTGGTAAATTTGTGGATGCAAGAGATCGAAGGATGGTAGCAAACAAGATTGAAGGGGAGTAAAAAGAAAGATTGAGGAAAAATATTAGAAGTTTAAATTTCAAGCAGAATTTAACCTGTTAATTACGTGCAATTTTTTTCAGGAACTTTTGAATATTATTTAGACCATAAAAATTCTTTAACAAAAATATGTGTGATTGTGTGTAATGATTCAAACATGAAACTAATTTTAATCAGTTAGTTTAAATAACTAACATACAATTTTCCACCTTTAACTCTCCAGAATAGGACAAGCAGCAACTACTCTATTTCTCTTGAATTTAAATCCTTTGTGGCGGCATTTTACTCTCTCCGTTACATTCCATTCTCTCGAATTAGTTTCTTAACTTATTAATTTAAGAATTGTGACACCATATTTCTACCTTTCTATGAAGTTAGTGGCATAATGGTACAAAAGAGAAATAAAACGGGTGATCACAAGTTAATCAAAAGAAATAACCCAATTAATTAAAAGAATTCTGGTCTCTTCAAATCACCATGTTGGGAGGATTATCTAGAAATGATTGATGCTTTTGAATAAACCTAGAATGAAGCAATGCAAAATAAACTATGGATTATAATGCAATTCATACATGGAAGAAAAAGAAAACCTAATTCCAGTTGCATTACATATAGAAGAGCAATCACCTTTTCGTTTGTTGGAATTGACATAAACATACACAATCTTACATTTGCGTGATAAGGAGATTGTCTTAATGAAGGTGGTGTGGGGAGGACCAAATCATAACTTGGGAACTAGAGAGTTAGATGAGAGTCCTATATGACTATGTTATTTTGAGGTAATTTTCGAGGACATAAATTGTTAAATAAGGGAGAGTAATAAGTAATAACACCACAAAATTTGATTAAATTATTTAATCAAATTATTTTGTATTTTATTTAATTAATTGATTTTTAGTGCGCTTTTAATTAAATATGTATGATAATTTGTATGTGCATGTAGTGCATTGGTGGAGTGTACTGAAAGTGTTGGTGGGGTGGTAGAAGGACTAGAAAAACTAAAATAATTAAAATAATTAGAATTATAGTTACTTTGATTAATTAATTAAAATAAAATAAAATAAAATAAAAGGAGATTTTGAGTGGAAAAATAGAAAGTTAGAGAATATGAGGAGAGTGGTGAAAATTGTAACATAAGTTGGGGCATAGTGCAATTTTTAAGAGATTAAATAATTAGGTTAAGGATAAATAGTGGTTAGTAGAGTTTGAAAGAAAAATGGAATACGTAGAAATAGAATTTGGAGGAGAAAGAGGCAAAGCAAGGTTAGGACTTAAGGGAACCTCCATTGTTAAGAGCTTGAAGGTACTTTTGCTGGAAAATATAAGGTAAGGCGGGGGGTTACTCCAAATATGGCGTCGAATGCATGATTGGGTAGAGAGAAGTCTTTAATCCCATTAGGGTTTTCCCTAATTTTTCCTTTTTGATGAATAACTGATGAACATGAGTTGAATTCTGTGATATCATGAATTATATGATGTACTATGTGAAATTCATGTATTGTTTTGCCATGAAAATTGTCTTCTGCCTCAAGGTGACGGGCGTCCCTTTCATGAAGACCAGGTCGTCATGGCCAATGAAGCGCTGACGGGTGTCAGCTGCCTAATGGGTAGACCTTCATGGTCCTCAGGCCCAATTTTGTGGGGGCGAGCGTCATATTTATGACGTGTGAAGTGATGTGAACGGCTGGCGAACGTCACCTTGGTGACGAATAACCCGTCATGCTACCAGAATGAGCGTCGTTCGCTCAGTTGCTTGGAATTGAGTCTCGGTTCCAATTTTTACGGTTGTGATACGATTAGGCTACTTTTTGGCCAATGTTTGGAGATATTTTGTTGTTGTTTATAATTTATTGTTGAATTAATCAATTGTTATAATGTTGTGCATAATGGTGATAATCATATGGTGATAATTTTAGTGATATTGCATGTTGAAAGTCATGCATCATCGTGTACGGACTTCAATCCAGTTTTGATGTGCTCTGGTCCGATGGTGTGGATTCATGAGCGAGTAGCTGGTTCTAGATATGAATTGGTGAAGTGTTACTAAAGGTGTTAGTAGCGAATTGGTATGCTTTGACTCTAAGGTGGGAATTTAAGAGCGAGATGAACTTGTGTTGTCCAAAATGGTATTGCATGCATGTAGAGTCTTGGTGTTGAGTACATTACATCTATTGTTTGCATATGTAATTGAATGACTATGTTGATATTGGTGGTTGAGAATACTTATGTGGTTGATTAAATGAATGGTATGGAAATGATTATTGACGTTTGTTTAGGCTACCATTGCATACTTTTGCATCATTATATATTTCGAGTGTATTCTCACCCTTTTGTTGTTTGTGTGGTTCTGTGCTCCTTCTTGGGGGTACAAACGAGCAAGTAAATGAGTAGCTTCTTAGAAGCCGAAGGATGGCGTTAAGGTTATTCTTTTTTCCCATTTTTGCAATATTTAGATTTCCTTACTCCGATCTGTAACACTGGCCGAACGTTTTGTTTTACTATTTATTATTATTATTATTTTGTTGTTGTTGTCGCGAGTATCAGACCTGTAACCCGTTATATTATGCGTTGTTGAGTTACTTTATTTGAATTATTTTTCGATGCGATGAGCCTATGCAAAGGCAAGTATGTGAAGACAAATCTTTAAGTATTGCATGTTTTATCTAACCTGTGTTATGAAGCAGGTTTATGTTGTGTTTGAGTGATAACCTATGTGTGTAGTTGTTTTAATTACGTATTATTTCACGTTGGGATTGTTAGGGTGTTACATAGTGGTATCAGAGCATGTCAGTGCTTCCCGCCAAGTTTTTGACACGATAATTGTTCCCTAGTATTCGACATGTGTGTGTTCACTATCCCTGTGTTTTTTCTTCTGATGTCTATTTACTGATGTCCAGGATATGGCTGGAAGAAACGACCAAGCGATTGTTGAGGCTTTAGAGTCGGTGGCTCAAGCACTGCAAGGTCAGCAGAATCTGGCTGGTGATGAGTTTCGTGGATTGGGGAAGTTTCAGAGAAACAATCTGCCGAGCTTCATGTGCATATATGATCCGGATGGTGCACAAGCATGACTCGGAGAGATTAAAAATATTTTTTGAGTGATGGCTTGCACTGAAGTTCATAGAGTGCAGTTTGGTACTCGCGTGTTGTCAGAAGATGATGTAGACTACTGGTATAACACATGTTACAGACTGGAAGTTGTTGGCACTGGGATTACTTGGGTTGTGTTCAGAGTTCATTTCCTAGAGAAGTACTTTCCTGAGGATGTGTGTAGTAAGAAGGAAATTGAGTTCCTCAAGCTAAAGCAGAGAAATATGACAGTTGTTGAGTATGTTGCTAAGTTCGAAGAGCTGGTGAAGTTTCGTCCACACTACAATGGTGCGGCTACTGAGGGGTAGAAGTGTATAAAGTTTGAAAGTGGAATGCGTCCTGAGATCGAGCAGGGTATTGGGTTCGAGGAGATTTGATGATTTCTTATGCTGGTGAATAAGTGTAGGATATATGATGAGTATAATAGGGCTCATTCTGCTCACTATAAGAGTCTTAGTGAGAGGAAATGGAAGAATCAGTATCGTGGGAAATCGTATAATGCTCCAACTAATTGTCAAAAACCAAAGAAGGTTCAGTATAGAGGGAAATTTTTTGCTTTGACTGGGTCAGAGACTACTAGCTCAGACAAATTGATTCGAGGTACGTGTTTTATTAATAGTATTCTGTTGATTGCTATTATTGACACAGGTGCAACACATTCTTTATTTCACGTGATTGTGCCGAGAGGTTGGGTTTGAAATTGTCTGCTATTGTTGGAAGTATAGTTATTAATACCCTAGCTAGTGGTTTGGTGACTACTTCATGAGTGTGTTTGAACTAACTGCTGACTATTTATGTTAAGAGTTTTGGGATGGACTTAGTCTGTCTACCGTTGAATCAACTCAATGTTATCCTTGGAATGAACTGGTTAGAGTTCAACCATGTTCATATCAACTGTTTCGACAAGTCAATGTCATTTAGTTTGATGCACGTGATGAGTTGTTTGTGTCTGCCAAGCAAGTGGATGAGTTCATGAAGGATGATACTAAGGTGTTTATGATATTAGCTTGTATGAAAGCTGAAAGAAAAGCTATAATTAGTGAACTACTGGTGGTGTGCGAGTTTCCAGAAGTGTTTCCAGTTGATATTAGTGATTTGCTGCCAGAGCGTGAAGTTGAATTTTTCATAGACTCAGTAGCTAGTACTAGTTCGATATCGATGGCTCCTTATAGGTTGTCTGCTTTAGAGTTGAGTGAGCTAAAGAAGCAATTGGAAACGTTGCTTGAGAATAAGTTTATTTGACTGAGTGTTTCGATGTGGGGAGCGTCGGTATTGAATAAGAGAAGATTCAAGTTTATCAATAGTACAACAGATGTGGAAGGCTATGAGAAAGCTATTTCCAACAGATGGAAGGAGCCTTTGAGGGGAAGACCTATGTATGTTCTTTGGAAGAAATTATAGAGATTTCATCCTGTCTTGAAGAAGTTGAGCAAGCCTTTTTATGATCTTTAAACTAATATCGTGAAGGCCAGGGCAGAGTTGTTAGAAGCACAACAAAATCTTAGTAATCAAAGAATGTGTAGCCAAAAGATTGAAGAAGTGAAGAGATCCACATATGAGGTTAACAAGTGGCATGATATTGAGGAGAAAACTTTGAAGCAAAAGGGATGATGGAAACGATGCTTACTCCCATGCAGCCATAAAAGCCAAACAGAATCAGAAAAGCATGAAGAGTTTTCAAAAAGAAGATGGAACTCCTTTGACAAAGCAAGACGATATTGAAGATGGGATATTAGATTATTATGGCACACTAATGGGCAAGGAAGATAATCACATGAAGGATGTTGATGATGATCTGTGTAAAAGAACAACAGAAATAAAAACTGCTACATATTTTTTTGCCACTCTTTATTCATATCATTTAACACCTAACATGGTTAATAGAAACCTAAGTAACAGATGAGACCAACAAAACTCTTTTTTAGTGAATGAATCATAGTCAGATTAGTTTTTGGTTATCTGATATTGAATGTACTTGCATATTTTGACGGAAACTATCTCCATTTTTAATTATGTATAGACTGAAAGTTTACGAAACAAGTAGCTTTTTATATTAACAATATAATGTAAAATATTTGTACAAATTTGGAAACCTCTGCAACTTCAAAAAATAATTGATGAAGCACTAGGGATAAACAATTTGATTATTTCTACAACTTTTCTCTTTGAGAATGAGGGATAGTCTGCTGGAGATATCTTAAAGCTTTCCGGTAATTAAAAAATCCCATAAACCAGAAATCGAAACCATCCACCGTGACTATTTCTATATACTTTTCTGAGGGTTTCTTCACATTTTGACTCTGGTTGACATGCTCTATCTTTTCATGAGGAATAGAGACCTAAAATAGTATACAAATTAAGGTTAACATTACATTCTTGCAAAGTCTGAAGACTTATAAAAGAAATTGAGAGCATTAACATAAACATTACAAAAAAGTAAGAAAATCACCTTATAGTGAACTCTAATTAATTCTCCTTTTGGAGAAGTGATCTTGATGGATTTCTCACTGCAAAAAGCAACTTTGTGAGTGGATATGAAGAGGAGGCCAGCTATAGGTCCTGATGTTGTTGATAAGTAGCACTGTGATGCTTTCAATAGCTTCTCTCCATCTTCAACACTAAAAAGTTGCATGAACAGTTTCTCTACTCCTCCAACCTGAAGAATTCTTGCTCCCACCCTCAATTTCCCTTTTACAGTATTTGTCATCTTAGTCAGAACTGAATTTAATTTACCTGTCAAAAATAAAAATGACCATGATCAATAAAATAAATTTTGATGTAATGTAAGTATTTGATTGATGAAGTACATATTTGGTAAGGTAGATGTGTCCTTACCCTTGTTTGACTTTGTGATAGACTTGGAGTATTTGCCAGATGAATCGGGCAAGTATCTCTTTGAGGACTTCCCAGTCAGATAAGTTGAGCTGATAGAGATTGTAACGCCCCAGTTTTTGTGAGTTTTATTTAATCGAGTCTAATTGATTATTTTATTATTATATTATTTTATTTTCGACTTTTATTTAGAAAAATGTTATTTTTCATCGTTATTATGTTTTATCGCATTTTGAGAGCGTTTGCGAGGTATTTGAGTGTAGGGGTATTTTGGTCATTTGGGTAGATATTTTGTTTAAATAGAATAGAAAGATAGAAATAGAGAGAAAAGAAAACAGAAAAATAGAAAGAGAAGAGAAGAGAAAAGAGAAGGAAAGAAGGGAGAAGAGGAAAAGAGAGGAAAAGTCGAGAAAACTCCGTTTAAAGCGCGAATAATCGGGTAAGGGTGTGAAATATTGTTATCCTAATTTTGTGTATGATTATGTATGTGTTTTGTGTGGATGTTTTGGTTGTTTTCCATATGTTTTCGTTTATGCCGTATTTAACGAAATCGATATAAACCGATGTTTCTACGGTCGGAAAGTCGTATAAGTACATGTGTTGGTTGGTTAGATGTATGTGAGCTGCTGTTTGAAGTTTCACGAAGTTTGGTTATGTTTCGGTTAGTTTTCGGTATGTTTCCGTTGTTGTTTCCGTTTAGGTCGAATTATGGGAAATTGATAGAAAACGATGTTTTCACGGTTAGAATTCGAAATAAATTACGTAGTTGTATCGAGGAAGGTTAGGTCGTCGTATGTCGTGCTTTTTATTCGATTTGGTGAAGTTTAAAAATTCTGGTTTTTGAAAGGTTGAAATTTAATCGAAAAATCGAACGTCGTAGAAATTTCGTTTAAGTGTTCTAAATTGTTCTTATGTATTTGGTGTTTATGAGTATATGTTTGTTTCGGTGAAAATGTTCGATTTAGTCGAGTTTTTGGGTGTTTCGGAAAAGGACAGCATAGGTGTAATGGAGAAAATTTGGTTTTTTGTGAAAAACAGGGTTAGGGATCGATACATAATCCCAGGGATCGATCCCTACTGTGAAAATTGGGAAAAAATGGAATTTTACTACAGCAGGGATCGATACATGCGAGTTAGGGATCGATACCTACTGTGCTGAAACATAAATTCTGGTTTGTCGGGGAAACTTCGGAAATTCATATCTCTTGAACCGTAAGTCGGTTTTGACCCCCGTTCGAAGCGTTGGGAAGCTAATGAGATGTTCTTTCTAGGAAAAATGGTTTTGAGGTCTGAACATGGTCCAATTGGTACAGTATTTTCGAATCGTATCGTAGTGTCGATTCTCCGGTTTATGTTTTTGCGTTATTTTGAAATATCCATATCTTTTTACTCGGTTATCCGATTGAGGTGTTATTTATATGGATGTGAAGCTAAAAATATGTGCTATTATGTGGTGATGAGAAATATTATTTTTAGCCGACTTTTGGCCGACTTTTCTGATTAAATGTAAAGTGCGGTTTGTTGTCGTTTGGCTTGATTGAAGTGAATGTGTATGGATTGTATGGGATATGTATGAGATAAATGCATGACTATATTGTGAATATGTATGCATTTCAAGAGTGTCGTGAGTCATGTTGTATGTGAAACATCATGATGTGCATTCTTGCATTGAGGGGTTCTAAGATGAATCCGTTGTAACGTCGTGAGCCTATGTGAAAGGTGTGAGCGATGATTACAAACGATTGTGAGCCTATGTGAAAGGTGTGAGCGATGATTACAAACGATTGTGAGCCTATGTGATAGGTGTGAGCAGTCGGGTTGTGAGCCTATGTGATAGGTGTGAGCAATCCATAAACCTTGTGAGCCTATGTGATAGGTGTGAGCAAGGGGTGAACGTCGTGAGCCTATGTGATAGGTGTGAGCGAATGGTTCCAACAAGTTCTTCAATTGAACTTGAGATGAAATGAGTCGGTACCCGCATTGCATCTGCATAGAGTCGAGAGTCGGTCTCTATGAGTTGCATTTGTCATCATTGTAGTTGTGCATTGATGAATGAACATATATATATGTATATGTTGATGTGGAATGAACAGAATCGTGCAGGTGTGCATTGGAAGATAAACATAATATGTATGTTTAGGTGAAATGATGATAATTGTATGTTTGTAATGATGCATCGGTGAATGAACATGAATATATGTGTTTATGTTAAATGCATCGATATGTATTAGGGATACATGTATTTGAGCATGAATGGTTATGCCTATGATATTTGATGTGTTAAATTACGGATTGTTATGCCGTGTAAATGACTTATGGAATATGTTGATGTTATGTGTATAGATACGTGCATCATGATAAGTCGTGGGGAGAATGTGGTATATGTGTATTATACGTTGATGTCTATATAATTATATGCAACGTTATTATGATAATATTTCTCACCCTTCTGCTGGAATATGCTTTTTATGGCATAGTGCAGATTGTCAGCTTTAGAGGCGTGGAGGCTTTTGTGAAGATTAGTCCTCCGTTCCGTTGTCGGTCTTGGTGTCTGCTCTGATACGTAGCACGGGAGTCGGGGAACGATTATGTTTATATGTATATAATTGTTGAATATATTTGGTAGTACTTTTGTATATAGTAGAGGTTCTAAAACAGTTTATTTTGTAAAACAAGTCGGTTATGGATCTTTCCGCTTTATTCCATAATTGACCATCCTTTTGTAAGGAAAAGTTTCCCTTTGTGTTATGTATCAAAAATGTTGAGCAGGGATTGTATTTTATTCATTTAAGTGTGACATCCCTGTTTCCTGTCGGAAAAAATATAAATTTTTAGTTACTCTGATTTTATTAAGTGTTATTTATTCGCGATGGGAATTGGGGTGTTACAAGTGGTATCAGAGCAGGTCGGTCCGTCCGGCCAAGTTGTTGAGTCAGTTGGTGTGACAGTTGAATACTGTCGTTGTTGTTTATCCCTTAGTACGTGATAGGTGTGTGGAACACTGTCAGTACTTTCTGGTTTTTCTAATCCTTTGTTTTCAGGATTGAGTTTGAGATAAGTGGGGGAGAAGTTGGTACTTCTCCATGTTGCTTCAGGTGTGGAGCGTTGGCTCAGTGTATTGTGAATTGCAAGATTGTAAGTGTTGTTCGGACAGTGTTGTTTTCAGTTACGAAGGGGATGCGGAGGTAAGGTTTATGTCAACTAAGGATTTGTGCCTTAGGTAGTTTTGTGTACAGGATGTAAGAAATATTATTATAGTTTGGTAAAGACGGTTTATGCCCCATCATGATTGTCGGCTGTCTATTGACAAATTGAGGAACTGATCACCCTTAATCTCTTGTTGATAGCAGACGAAAATTATGTTGGATGGAATAGACGTGTCTTTCCGGCTTTGATAGCGTGTGAAATGAGTGTTTGGAATTTAAGGAAACGATTACAGATTGTTTTGATGAGTCGATGAAGATGCTAATATCGGAAGATGAAATGGATTAGAGGTTTTGGTATGTTGGTCCAGTTGGGAAGTTTTGAGAGAGAATGATTGGGCATCGTTAATGGTTGTTCTCAGAGAGAAAAGTGTGAACTCAAATTGGACAAAGGTAAGGATTTCAGGTTTGGATCTGCTAAGTAAGCAGGAGAACTTTTAGGAAGTGAAACTAAGATGTTGTTATGTTTGTGATGATAGTTTTCTAGAAATTGGCAGGGAGGACACAGTGATGAGCTACCGGTTGTGCGTGATTTTAAGATGTATTCCCAGATGGAATATTGGATGTTAGCGTTAGAGGTACCCGAACTGATAGAGCAGTTGGAAGATTTACTGGAAAGGAGAATTGTGAGGCCAAGTGTGTCGTCTTGGAGAGCTCCAGTATTGTCGGTAACAAAAGGAAGGATGATATAATGGAATAACAAGTATAATGGTATTGAGACTATGGGAAGCGAAACTTAGAGTTCCGAAGAGGGTTGGAGTTTTTAGAATTTTAGAGCATTAATGGAAATTTTGAGAAAACCTTAAGTGTGGATGTATTATTTAAGAGTTCTTTTTGGTTGATTGTTGCTACATGTTGGGATTTATAGAGTTTGGATTGTTAAGAGGAGAAATTGTGTATGGATTACTAACAGCGGATAAGGTGACGATTGAGAATAAGTGTTCACTTTCGGGAATAGATAATTGGAATGGTTTGGTTGAGTTTTAGTGAAATTGCAATTGTTTGAAATGTTTGATAAGAATGGTGAATTGTGTGAGTTAAGGCTTTGATCGATTTGATGTGACTAGTTATGTTGTTATCATCGGAATAGACTGGTAATTACTCGGTTAAGCTTGTGTGTGTGAGTAGCCAGTTACCCAATGCAAGGTTTTGCAAAAGCTTTAAGAATTTATATCTTTTGGAATTTGGTTGGACATTGCAAAGTACGGTGATGTTGCTTGGTGCTAGTAATGTGTCCGTGATGTTTGTGAAGTATATGAATCGTATCTTCCATATTTAATTGGATAAGTTGTAGTGGTTTTAATTGAGGATATTCGAATCTGTTATAAACTCGGAAGAAGAACAGGTAGAGTGTTTGAGATTTGAATCACAAGTGTTGGAAAGAGACGAAGTTTTATGCTAAGTTATTCAAGTGAGAATTTGGGTTGGAAAAAGGTTAGTCTTCTTGGATATGTTATTTCAGGTAATGGTATTGTTATGGATCCATCGGAAGTAGATCTGGTTTTACAATGAGAGGTTCCGAAGTTGGTTAAGGAGATTAGAAACTTTTGGGCTCAGTTGGTTGTTACGAAAGGTTATGGAAGACATTGCTAAGTTCGTACTTCTGTTATTTCAGTTGGCTTGCCAAGGATGAGTCGTTTGTTTTGGATGTTCATTGTGAGGAAAGTTTCAGAAAGCTGAAGTAGAATTTGTCTACGGCTGCAGTTTTGAGTCTGTGTGATCCTGTTCAACCGTTTGTGAGGTATGAGGATGTGTTTTGATAAGTTTAGGCAGTGTGTTAGTGCAAGAAAGTAAATTTGTGGCTTATACTTTACAACCTTTGAGGATTCATAGAAGGATCTATACTATTCAGGATTTGGAATTGGTTACGGTTGTATTGTGTTGGAAAAGTTGGAGGTATTATCTTTATGGTTTTGGGTTCGAAGTGTTTAGTAATCACAAGAATATTGAGTACCTGTTTGGTCAGAAGGAATATGGTATGAGACAGAGAGGATGGTTGGAATTTGTGATGAGTTATGACTTTAGTTGGAATTATCCCATTGGTGAGGTTAATGTCGTGCCTGATGAGTTAAGTCGAAAGTTGTTATGCATGTCTGTTCGGATGGATGAGAATTATTTGAGCAGTTCAGAGACTGGTGTCTGGTGTGTGAGATAACACAGTAGAGTGCGAGGTTGGGTATATTAAAGGCGAACAATGATTTTTGGTGATTATGAGAAAGAGTTAGACCTTGGTCGTGAGATTGGTAGTTTTGATGGTTTCGGGTAATCAGAGTGCGCATCGGAAGCGTGATGTGGCACAATTCATATATGTGTGTGTGACTTGTAAGAGTTCATAAGTGGAATATTGGGAATATGTAGGATTGATGAGACCATTGGACGTTTCAAAATGGAAGTGATAAGTGAAAGGTTTAAATGTTATCCATGGGCTACTATGTAGTTGGGTGTTTTGGTTATATGTTCGATTGGTGGATCGTAGCATTGTTGTAGTATGGTTGTGTGGAGGTTGTTTAAACGATGTTGTATCGTGGAACTTTATGTTCTTGTTGTGTTGTTGCCTCGTTTCCATGGTGATGGTTCGAGCGTGTGTAGCTAATTCCTGTGTGGGGAATTAGGGGAGTGTTACCTATGGTAGGGTAACGATCTTGTTGTGTTTCGGTTCTAGAGTGAACCTGTGTGTTGGTATCGTGGTTTTCCTTGAGTTGTGAGTTGGTCGTCAAGTGCATTGTATGGGCTTTGCATCTTGTCGTTGTAGTTGTCGTTGTATCGTGTTGTTGTAATTACGGTTAGCAAGGTGTTTGTCTGTTGTGTTATTCGTGGTGTGCCTTTTGTTGGCATGTTGGTTTGTTCGTCGGATGCGAGAGTCGTGTCCGGAGTTGTTCGTCTCGGTTAGATTTTCGAGGACGAAAATGTCTAAGTGGGGGAGAATTGTAACGCCCCAGTTTTTGTGAGTTTTATTTAATCGAGTCTAATTGATTATTTTATTATTATATTATTTTATTTTCGACTTTTATTTAGAAAAATGTTATTTTTCATCGTTATTATGTTTTATCGCATTTTGAGAGCGTTTGCGAGGTATTTGAGTGTAGGGGTATTTTGGTCATTTGGGTAGATATTTTGTTTAAATAGAATAGAAAGATAGAAATAGAGAGAAAAGAAAACAGAAAAATAGAAAGAGAAGAGAAGAGAAAAGAGAAGGAAAGAAGGGAGAAGAGGAAAAGAGAGGAAAAGTCGAGAAAACTCCGTTTAAAAGCGCGAATAATCGGGTAAGGGTGTGAAATATTGTTATCCTAATTTTGTGTATGATTATGTATGTGTTTTGTGTGGATGTTTTGGTTGTTTTCCATATGTTTTCGTTTATGTCGTATTTAACGAAATCGATATAAACCGATGTTTCTACGGTCGGAAAGTCGTATAAGTACATGTGTTGGTTGGTTAGATGTATGTGAGCTGCTGTTTGAAGTTTCACGAAGTTTGGTTATGTTTCGGTTAGTTTTCGGTATGTTTCCGTTGTTGTTTCCGTTTAGGTCGAATTATGGGAAATTGATAGAAAACGATGTTTTCACGGTTAGAATTCGAAATAAATTACGTAGTTGTATCGAGGAAGGTTAGGTCGTCGTATGTCCGTGCTTTTTATTCGATTTGGTGAAGTTTAAAAATTCTGGTTTTTGAAAGGTTGAAATTAATCGAAAAATCGAACGTCGTAGAAATTTCGTTTAAGTGTTCTAAATTGTTTTTATGTATTTGGTGTTTATGAGTATATGTTTGTTTCGGTGAAAATGTTCGATTTAGTCGAGTTTTTGGGTGTTTCGGAAAGGACAGCATAGGTGTAATGGAGAAAATTTGGTTTTTTGTGAAAAACAGGGTTAGGGATCGATACATAATCCCAGGGATCGATCCCTACTGTGAAAATTGGGAAAATGGAATTTTACTACAGCAGGGATCGATACATGCGAGTTAGGGATCGATACCTACTGTGCTGAAACATAAATTCTGGTTTGTCGGGGAAACTTCGGAAATTCATATCTCTTGAACCGTAAGTCGGTTTTGACCCCCGTTCGAAGCGTTGGGAAGCTAATGAGATGTTATTTCTAGGAAAAATGGTTTTGAGGTCTGAACATGGTCCAATTGGTACAGTATTTTCGAATCGTATCGTAGTGTCGATTCTCCGGTTTATGTTTTTGCGTTATTTTGAAATATCCATATCTTTTTACCTCGTTATCCGATTGAGGTGTTCTTTATATGGATGTGAAGCTAAAAATATGTGCTATTATGTGGTGATGAGAAATATTATTTTTAGCCGACTTTTGGCCGACTTTTCCGATTAAATGTAAAGTGCGGTTTGTTGTCGTTTGGCTTGATTGAAGTGAATGTGTATGGATTGTATGGGATATGTATGAGATAAATGCATGGACTATATTGTGAATATGTATGCATTTCAAGAGTGTCGTGAGTCAGGTTGTATGTGAAACATCATGATGTGCATTCTTGCATTGAGGGGTTCTAAGATGAATCCGTTGTAACGTCGTGAGCCTATGTGAAAGGTGTGAGCGATGATTACAAACGATTGTGAGCCTATGTGAAAGGTGTGAGCGATGATTACAAACGATGTGAGCCTATGTGATAGGTGTGAGCAGTCGGGTTGTGAGCCTATGTGATAGGTGTGAGCAATCCATAAACCTTGTGAGCCTATGTGATAGGTGTGAGCAAGGGGTGAACGTCGTGAGCCTATGTGATAGGTGTGAGCGAATGGTTCCAACAAGGTCTCCTCAATTGAACTTGAGATGAAATGAGTCGGTACCATCTGCATTGCATCTGCATAGAGTCGAGAGTCGGTCTCTATGAGTTGCATTTGTCATCATTGTAGTTGTGCATTGATGAATGAACATATATATATGTATATGTTGATGTGGGAATGAACAGAATCGTGCAGGTGTGCATTGGAAGATAAACATAATATGTATGTTTAGGTGAAATGATGATAATTGTATGTTTGTAATGATGCATCGGTGAATGAACATGAATATATGTGTTTTATGTTAAATGCATTGATATGTATTAGGGGATACATGTATTTGAGCATGAATGGTTATGCCTATGATATTTGATGTGTTAAATTACGGATTGTTATGCCGTGTAAATGACTTATGGAATATGTTGATGTTATGTGTATAGATACGTGCATCGTGATAAGTCGTGGGGAGAATGTGGTATATGTGTATTATACGTTGATGTCTATATAATTATATGCAACGTTATTATGATAATATTTCTCACCCTTCTGCTGGAATATGCTTTTTATGGCATAGTGCAGATTGTCAGCTTTAGAGGCGTAGAGGCTTTTGTGAAGATTAGTCCTCCGTTCCGTTGTCGGTCTTGGTGTCTGCTCTGATACGTAGCACGGGAGTCGGGGAACGATTATGTTTATATGTATATAATTGTTGAATATATTTGGTAGTACTTTTGTATATAGTAGAGGTTCTAAAACAGTTTATTTTGTAAAACAAGTCGGTTATGGATCTTTCCGCTTTATTCCATAATTGACCATCCTTTTGTAAGGAAAAGTTTCCCTTTGTGTTATGTATCAAAAATGTTGAGCAGGGATTGTATTTTATTCATTTAAGTGTGACATCCCTGTTTCTTGTCGGAAAAAATATAAATTTTTAGTTACTCTGATTTTATTAAGTGTTATTTATTCGCGATGGGAATTGGGGTGTTACAGAGATCCCAGTAAGTAGCTCATGAAGAAATGAGGCATTCATTTTAGTGTTCTCGCCTTTGAGGATTTTGTTTCTAGCTTGTAAAAAATATTGAAGAGGTGTAGGAATTTGGTTGATGAATGATTGTATATATATGATTAAATGGAAACAAGGTGACTGTAGAGCTTTTGGAGGATGAGTCGGCTAGGGATGATCATGAAGACTAAAGGAAAAAAAACAATTCAAAAGTTGAAGATTGCATGTTTAGTTGTCTACATGAAAGATGTTTTTTTTAATAGTTTGGTTTGATTGGAAACATAGTTTGGCTGCCTCTTTATTTGATTTACAAATGGTAATAAAATGGAGTGATTAAAGCTTTCTGAGCTGGAATGAAGCATTTCTGATGCTATACAATTAGGTAGAAAAGAAAAAGAAGTTGAATGTTTAGGTGAAAAGAAAATAGCCAAATCACTCCCACATCATCCCAATGCCCTCACATGGAAAATTAAACATTTACCAAATAAGTGATTCAGCCTAATAACCTTTTCACAATTGGGCAGTAGTACTTATATAAGAACGGCACATGCATCATCAAAGCTAGTTAACTTCTCTTTTTGATAGGGTCACAAAGAACACAGTGCCCACTTAAATTTTCACTGCAATGAAAATTTCACATGAGATTTTATGAAGAGTAATAAAGTGAAATACTAAATCAAGTTATAATTAAACACAAGTGGTAGTTAAAGGATCAAAGTCAGAATAGAGCAGACAGCAGACGTGTAACTGATGTGGTTACTTGCTGTTTGGATTTTATTAGATATCAATACCACTTTAATGTTACTTAATTTGGAATTACTTTAATATAAAGAAAATGGGAGGACCACAAACATTGTATTTTAAGAGATGGAAGCCATGTTTTTGGAAAAGTGAATCACCAAACCATTTCCATGTGTATCCATATTGACTATTGAATCTTCCAAATGGACCATGTTTTTAGAGGCCTTCCATTTCTATTTCTATCAGATAAAGTATGTATATCATAAAGTGAGCTTGCTACAGGGATATGTTGGAAATGGATTGGAAACTGAAATCTTGCCTCAGGCCGGCTACTGACATATTGTGCTAACAGCTGACCTATGTAGCACCAACATTTCATATTGAAGACATATTACACATATTGATGTACCTGCCATTCAAAATTTAGGGAAACATCCTAAGTGATGGTGTTGCATGTTGCCAACAATTTGTTTACAAATTCTAGATATTTCGCAACTTGGATATAGTTTACATGGTAAATATGGACACCATATTATGCAGAAGTTGAGATGACATTAAGAGATGGCACATATGTTTCTGAAAAGGGAATCATTTCCATGTGCATCCTTGTCATTCCAAATCGACCTGCATGAACATGAACCTTGCATTTCTAGTTTCTACATTAAAAAAGTTAAGGACATTAACAACCCATTTTGCTCGCTTAGCATTATAATTTATTTAATATTCATACATACTATACAAGTTCAAAAATATAATGAAGGTTGTGGAATGTTTGGATTGGAAGTAACAAAGGCATCAAAACTGTTTGTTGGGTCAAAGTTATAAAGTGAGCTTGCTGTGACATGGTAAGGGATAAGGGATAAGGAATGAAGGTTTTCATAATAATAATAAAAAAGAAGCCCCAAATCTGGTGGTACCACAAAATTTATAAGAACTTACCAATGATACTCTAAATCACTTATCATCTACCCTTAATTTTACATCAACTAGGACTATCTAATCTTATCCATTTCAAGATGCATGCAATCCATCAATTGTCTGTATAACTAAAATAAGCAAAAAATAACTTTATTAATAATAGTTGATGAAAGCACTAGCATTTCAGTCATATATATGTTACAGAAAGTGAAAATGAAGGCCGAGCAATAGTCTATCTAAGATATAAATCAGTCACACAGGGTAAACATGGCAATCATTTTAGTTTTACATACCTACCTACCTTACTGCTACAGATATTAAACAAGTCTAGCACCATAAAGTTAAAATGCCAAATCATAAAGCTCTGCTGATGCTTATGCCTATTTTTCCAAATCAGTGGAGTTCTCCAAAGGGTTGGCCGACAAAATGTTATCTTGCTCTTGAAGATATATAAACTTTTTTCTAAGTTTCTAAAAATAAAACCTTTTAAGTTTTTCTATGACAAAGCTAACTTATATCTTTCTTCTTTACCATCTTTTTCTAAAAGCAGCCAAACATCCATGGTGAGATATTGGATCGAACTCTAGTATGGTCGAAGGGTAACTTCTGGTTCGACAGGAATTAAGCATGAGGTCGAAGTCTGTTCGCATGCTGCTGTCAGAGTAATGAGTGTTGTAGTCGAAGTTTGTTCTAACATGCATTAGTCAATATTGCTAGGTTTGTTAACATGTTGAATTGGGTCTTTCTTGTAAGCCCAATTGTTTATGTTAGCTTGTACCCTAAGTTAGCTTGTAATGGGTAATTGTTAAAAAGCCCATTAGGCATGTGTTAGATTTTCTTATAAATAACATGCTAGTCTCTCATCTTGCATAAGGAAAAATAGGAAGATAAAATCTCAATTCAAGAGAGAGAAGTTATTTGTTATTCTTGTATACTTGTAATCTTGTTTTAAAGAGAAAGGAAAGAATAGCAGTTTATAACCAATCATTGTTGTTTTACCTTGTTTTCTTTGTTAACCCTAACCCTTGTGTGTTTCTTGTGAATAAAGAAACCGACAAATTGGTGCGGTGAGCGTGGAGAATATGCCTTCAACAAGGTATGAGATTGAAAAGTTCACCGGAGTGAACGATTTCGGTCTGTGGCGCTTGAAGATGAAAGTCCTACTGGTTCACCAGGGTTGTTTGGAAGCGTTAAAGGGAGCGGCAGCCATGGATGCTGCGTTAACGGAAAAGGAAAAGACGGCCATGATAGAGAAAGCCCACAACACAATATTGTTGAGCCTTGGTGATAAGGTTCTTCGACAGGTATCAAAGGAGACTACGACATCGGGGTTATGGGTGAAACTTGAAAGTTTGTACATGACCAAATCTCTGGTGAATCGACTCTACCTGAAGTAAGCTTTGTATTCTTCATTCAAAATGAGTGAAGACAAAGTTTTGGTTGAGCAGTTGGATAAGTTCAACAAGCTGATTCTTGATCTTGAAATATTAATGTGAAGATCGATGACGAAGATCAAGCACTGTTGTTGTTGTGTGCTTTGTGCCATACCCCAAATTTTGACCACTAAGATTCCCATCGTTGTGTAAATCATCATCACAATATGGATGTACCATTATGCCTCATCAATCTCCTCAAGGAATTGTTGAGCATTCACTACAATCAAGCTTAGGGTTTCAAGCCCTCTCAGAGCCTTTAAACAAAGGATCAATCAAGGAATGACTTGATCTTCAACTTGTCTAACCTCTTAAACACCCACAAAGGATCAAGAGGACTCCCACATCAAGAATTAGGCACAAGAGTGCAAAATTCCAGGTGGATCAAGCCTCAAGTTCATCTAATACAAAGTCAACTGACGCAGAAGGTCAAAGTTTGACTTTTGGTCAACTTTGAGCTTCACAAGCCATTACTCAAGAAAATATGATGGATGATTTAATTTGATCAAATTTAAATCAATAAATCATGCAAAATTGCAAAATTGATCAAATTGAAAGAAACTTAGAAATTTTTTCTAAGTTAAAATCATGTTCAAGTGCACAACTTTTCAAGGTTCACTACTAAAAAAAACTTGAACAACGACGGAATTTAGAGACGGAAATGTTCCTTCTCTGTTAGAGATGGAATCTGACACGGAATTTTGAAGATAGAGACCGAAGTTAAATTAGACTAAATAGTGACAGTGTTTAGAGACGTAAAATTCCGTCTCCAAATTTTTCCGTCTCAAAGACCGTCTCCAATTAGTAAATTTATAAATTAAACCAATAAATATTGGTTGGAGACGGAATTTGGAGAAGGATTAATTCTGTGTTTAAATAATTTCGTCTCAGTGTCCGTCTCCATTAGGTCAACTAAAGAGGAAAAAGTCAAATTTTTGTTAGAGACGGAAATATTCCGTCTTTTAGTTATTCTGTGTCTATTTTCCGTCTCCAAATAAATAATTAAAAAAATTGAAAACTTCATATTTTCCCGCTTCAATTTTCCAATTCCCTCTTGAAATTCATGTGACCTGTTATTTTTTTTTCTGGATCTGTAATATTTTGTAAGTTTCATTGCCTAAATAATAATTATATACAATTATTATTATTATTATTATTATTATTATTATTATTATTATTATTATTATTATTATTATTATTATTATTATTATAACAACATCATACGTCGTAACAAAAGTAAGAAAATATATCAAAAAAGTTCATTATTAATTTAAAACTATAATAACTTGATCTAAAAGATACCTCCTTAAAATGGTGATTAACTATATGTGTTAGTATAACTCTTATATAGTATATTTTGTTTTATTTACTTAGTTATATATTATAACTTAATGTTAGATCATTCTTTATTCTTAAATTATATTATTAAGAATATTAAGAACAATTTCGTAAATAATGATTAACCGCTTAATTCTATGTAATTATTAAACTTCGTAAATATAGTTAACATTATTTACTTAGTTAAATAAGAATTATTATAACTCTTATAGCCAAATGAAAAAGCGGACAAATATATTATATTATAGTTACTAATATTAATTTAAAACTAAAACAATACAATTTAAACTCTAAAACCCGGCCCATTTGTTGTCTCTTCTACTTCAAAACAAAAGAAGAGAGTTAGGGTTGCCGTCATCTTCTCCCAGCCACCGTTTCACCTGTTTGATACTTCTTCCAGCCACATCCCTCATCCTTCTCATTCACTATTTAAGAAATTTCACAGGTATGTTTGATATTTGGAATAATATATTTGTGTGTTCATGTATTTTGTTTCTACTTTAAGTGTGAAGAACATGCTAAGAAAGTGGTGGCTGCTATTGTTTGTGGTTGTGGACATGAGAAAGAAACGCTCGAGTAAGGGGGTGGACCAAGGAAAATCAATATGCGGCGGCGTTATTTTTTATTTTTTATATTTTATTCACACGCGTATAATAACGCTTCTTCATTGACTCTTCAATGATTGCAGGACCATAAATAATGGTGTGGGAATGGAATGGGATTATGGGATGTTACTAAGTACTACTAATATTTTGACCAAGAGTTATTTTTATTACAGTACTACTAATATTTTGACTGTGGTATTTATTAACTTGAGCTTAGATAACCGTAATGTAAAGTTATAGATAGTAATGTTCTAGGCTACCTTACATTTTCCTCATTGGATGGACCAATTTGACAAGCAGACTTAAATGCTTTCTAGGCTACCGTCAATTTTTGCCTATCGATCATTGTTATAGGCGAAATAAAAATGCTTTCAGAAAGAGACATGATGAGACATCCTTTCCCCCAAAGAGATTGAATGGGGAGGAATTATGGGAAAGGGTGAGGCATTTACCAAGTGTAACTGGATTGCCATATGACACTTTGTTAGGCTATGGTGTTTCTCATAATTGGACCAAAAAAAGTATCTTTTGGGAGTTGCCGTATTGGAAAACAAATCTTCTACCGCATAATCTTGATGTTATGCATATTGAGAGAAATGTGTTTCTCAATATCTTGTACACAGTTATGGACACCAAAGGCAAAACAAAGGATAATTTCAATGCTAGACTAGACTTGGCTGAGATATGCCGAAGAAAAGACTTAGAGCTGCAAGATGGTGGAGGGGGAAAACTGAAGAAACCTAAAGCAAAATATGCATTAACCAGAAAACAAAGATTATCAGTGTGTGAATGGGTCAAAAAACTCAAACTACCTGATGGGTATGCCTCCACCTTGTCTAGGTGTGTTGATATTCGAGAAGCAAAGTTATTTGGCATGAAAAGTCATGATTGTCATGTGTTCATGCAACGCTTGATTCCAATTGCATTCAAAGCTCTTCCAAAGCCCATTTGGAATACCCTCACTGAGTTCAGTCAATTCTTTCGAGAAATATCTTCTCCTCTTCTAAAAGAAGATAATTTAAGAGAGATGGAGAAAAATATTCCAATAATTTTGTGCAAGCTTGAGCAAATATTTCCTCCAAGCTTCTTTGACTCTATGGAACATCTTCCAATTCATTTACCCTTTGAAGCAAGGGTCGGGGGTCCTGTACAATATCGATGGATGTACCCATTTGAAAGGTTTACTCATCTATTTATTCATCATTTTATCTTAATAATTATCTCATGATTAATGTTGGAGTAATATTTTCAATTGAATTGATTAGGTTTATTCGTACCTTAAAAGAAAAGGTAACAAACACAGCTGCAGTTGAGGGTTCGATTTGTGAAGCTTATTTAGTTGAGGAAACATCTACATTTGCTTCGTACTATTATCCACCTGATATTCAATGTAGGAGAACTAGAGTTCCTAGGAATGATGATGGAGGTGAAGTTAGTTCTGCTGGATTACCTTTATCCATCTTCAATTATCCTGGGCGTCCTTCAGGGAAATGTACATCATGTACATTAGATGAAAGGGAAATGAAAGCAGCACATCTATATGTCCTTCTAAATTGTTCAGAAGTAGAGCCATTTTTGACGTAAGTGTATTAATTATTCTTTTAAGAATATATATCTTTCAAATGTATAGAAGTTACTTATCATTTGAATTTTATATAGCATATATGAGGAGTTATTACTCGAACTTGGTGTGAATGAATCAGAAGTTGAAAAGGAAATATCCACATCATTTGCGCGTTGGTTCAAAGAATATGTAGGTTCAATTGAATACCCTTAACTTCCTAATATTAGCCACAATACTTATTAGTGAAGCTAACTTAACTTTCTTAAATAGGTCTTTACAAACCATTCTGAAGATGCCTTTTTGAAGAGTTTGGCATGGGGGCCTAAGAAAAATGTCAAGAAATGGCCAACATATTATGTTAATGGATACAAATTTAATACAAAGAATCGTGGTCAAGGGATGGGTAGCTCAAATTACGGTGTGTATGTTCAAGGAGGAGAGAATGAAACGATAGAGAATGATTATTATGGGATCTTAACTGATATTGTTGAAGTACACTACACAGGATGGCCAACAAAGATGCTTGTTCTATTCAAATGTGATTGGTTTGACCCTACTCTAAATCAAGGAACAAAGATTGATAATTATGGGCATGTTGAAGTCAAAGCATCCAAAAAATATAAACATTATGACCCATTTATATTTTCACAACAAGCAAAGCAAGTATACTTTGCACAATATCCAGAAGGACATAATGATTGGTTGGTTGTGATCAAGACAAAGGCACGGAATACAATTCAAACTTTAGAATCCAATAGTCTTGAAAAAGATGTTCCATACCAAGAGGAATCAATCACACAATCACCTATGATGATTGCAAATGATAATCTTGAAGAAAGTCTTGTTGATATAGATGGAGAAGCTGAAGAAGTTTATGCTCATTTTTTGAATCAACTTGAATTTGAAATGGATGAAGAAGTTGAGATAGAAGAGGAAGAACAAGAAGTAGAAGATGATGACGATGGCAACGAAGATGACGATGATGGTGATGATGAATAAGAAGTATAAGATGAAAGGAGGAAAGTCATGAAAATGGAGATGCTACTTTGACCAGAATGATGAGAATAACTTTATATTTTGTTTTGAAGCAAAAACAAACTTTAGATTTTGTTTCATATTTTATATGCAAAACATCACAAACTATTTGTATTTGGAGTTAGTTATTGCTTATGCTTACCATGGTTTGAAATTTCTATTGTCCGTAATATTTTATTACTTAAGATTTTATTTCATTTTTTATAGCAACATATTTGCTTATTGCTTCTAAAAACATGATTTTGTTTCATTTTTTATACTTTAGAGTTTGCTTATTGCTTCTACACATTTCAATACTTTTATGGTTGATATTTTTTTTATTTTGATTGAATGTTTGCTAACTTATATTTTATAAATCTGACAATGTTTCATTGTTTTTTTTAATAGATGATTCGTAAAGGAAGAGGTAGAGGGAGAGGTAGAGAAAAAGGCACATATTTGCCACCCCAACCACCTATCACATCTCAGCACATCGAAACTAGGTCCATGCATGTTTTATCTCCACCTTTACCAAGTTCTAACCAATCTAATCCACCTGTGCACACCAAAACTAGGCCTACAAAGATTTTATCTCCAACTTTACAAACCACTCACACATCTAACCCATCCCCTACCACGCAAACTAGGTGCACACCAATATCCCCAGCCACCCAAACTAGGCGCACACCAATACAGGCTACTTGTACATCTACACCAACTCCTCACATCCAAATTAGGCCTACACCAACCTTGTCTCAAAATTTAAGGACTGACTGCACATCTACACCTTCTCCTCATTCCCAAAGTAGGCCTAAAATTGTCTTACCTCAACCCTTACAAGCTTCCCGCACATCTACTCCATCTCCTCACACTCAAACTAGGCCTACACTAGTCTTGTCTCAACCTTTACCGGCTGCTCCCTCATCTACTACATCTCATTCTCAAACTAGAACTACACCAAACTTATCTCAACCTTTACAGACCACCCACACATCTATCCCATCTCCTCATTTACAAACTGGATATACATCATCCCCATCACCTCATTCTCAAATGGGAGCTTCTACAAATATATCACAAGATCCTTCCATTAACTCCCAAACAAATCCACCCACTGAAACATCAATTAGGACACCACAAAACATCAAGTGGGGGTCAAGGGATGTAGATGGACGAATTTGGATCAAATCAGCCCCTGGAAATAAGTATACCTCTTTTCATAATTTAAATTATTATTAAATATATATGCTATGTTTGATGTTGTTTTACTTTTTTTTGTCCTAGCTTTCATCCCGAAGGGAAAATGAGGAGTGTCATAACAAAAATCATCAAGACAAACTTTCAAGGAGCTTGGAAATCTTGGAATAGTGCAAGTGAAGATGTTAGAGAATTTTGGTTCAATGACTTCATGGTATAATAGTTTTTGTTCCAAATCTTATTTGTCTTCAAAATTATGGAAACATGATATTTCTTTAAATTCATTGAATTTTGAATGCTTGTATTTTATCTTGTTTTTGAATTTGTCACAGTACTTAAAATCTTAAACCATTAGTATCACACTAAACCTTTTAATCTAGCTGGCTGCACATATATAGTGCATGATACTAACATTACTATTATGTTTCCATAATTTGTAGGCAATATGCTGTTATATGCAATATTCTGCATTAGTGCATGATAGTAACATTACTATTATATGCAATATTCTGCATGATACTAACATATATAGTGCATCGACTATTACCTTTTAATCTTGAATTAGTGCATGATACTAACATTACTATTATATGCAATATTCTATCCATATTTGTAGGGAAAATACAAGTGGCTTGAACATGATGAAAACAACATAAAAAAAAGTTTTCGTAGTAGGGGATCTCTAGCACTGAAAAATGCTTTGTACAAAGTTCGGAGTGGTAAGGATGACGGTAGTTGGATTGGAGAAAACTATTTAAAAGAATTGAAAGTTGAATGGGAGAATGAGAAATGGCAAGAGATTTCTATGATTAATAGGCAAAATAGGAAGTCTCAAGAAGGACATAATGTGCATAGTGGAGGGTCTATTTCGGCAAGAGAACATGCCAAAAGAATGGTAAGTAACTATATCTATCTCTTTTTTTCATTTTTAGAGATTTGACTAGTTTAATATTGTAATAGTTTCGATTTTTTAGAGATTGGAAATGAATAGGGAACCTACATGTTATGAGCTTTACGAGCGACTTCATAGACCAAAAGGGAAACCGGATGAATGGTTCAATGAAAAACAAGCAAAAATTGCTGTAAGTATAAGGCTTTTCTTTTTCAATGCAATGTATTTATTTTAATCACATTAACTGGAAAGTTAAATTCCATTGAAAAATATGAATGACTTTTGGTTCTGGTTGTATATTTGTCTGCTACAACTGAAGTTGAATCAATTGAAGAGTTTATATATTTTGCAGAAAGAGGATAGTTGTGTGCTAAGAGCATAGTGTTAGTAATAGGCCTCATATCACTAGGAATTAATGTGGAATTGTTGTTGAACCTTTAAGGTTTAATTCCCAATACAACACATAGTTTCCAGGAATTGTCCTTGTGTCTGCATAACTAGTATAGTCTGCTACATCTGCATCATATGGTGCTAAATGTGTGGCTGCATTTTTAATTGCATTATGTAGCTCAATTTTTTCTGTTTTGTCTAAATCTATGCTTAAGTGGTAAATAAGCTAATGTAGTTTTAGTAGGCAGAGTAAATAAATCTATGAAATTTTGTCTCTGACATCAATAATAATGCTCATGGTGATCTTCAATGTTGAAATGAAGAGTGACAGAATAATGTGAGAAGTTTAATCCTTGTGTAATGTTCCAATGCATGCAACATGAATCCTATGTGTATATTTTATAGTGAATATGTCAATATATTATTCCAGCACACATGCACATAACTACAGTAAAAGAAAAGAAGAAAACAAAAATAGTTTCTAAGGAAAGTGTTTCTCAAATCTACAAGTTAGGTATATATTATATTATGATTGCTACAATTCAATAAAAATCATGATTAAATATACCTTACTTCCATTAGTGAATTTTACCTTCTAATTTAAGTGAGTAAAAGTAGGTTCTTGCATTTTAACTTTAGTCTAGGATACTTGTTAAAACATTCCTATATCATCATAATAGTAAATAAATTACTCATTAGCATAAGTGGTAACAATAAGCTCATGTAATTTTAGTATGTAGTTTATGTTATTATCATTAAATTTTGTACGTACAGTAACTTTCATCTTTATTAAATATAGGCTGAATGACAAAAGAAAGCTGTATTGTGTTTTATTGAGATTAGTTAACATAGTTTGTGTTGGAGGAGCTGATTTGTTGTGTATTTATCACAATCCATGAGTTATGTTTAATGTTTTTGTATTTTGATTTTGATTTTTTAAGAAATTAAATATTCATTATTAACTTTATTTCAGGAATTATTTCAAGTGCAAAAAAGTGAAGCACAAATTCAAAGTGGCGAGGGAAGTAGCCATGAGTCTACATTGGAGTTGGATAATAACATATACATGGAAGTGGTTGGTGGTATAAACAAGAAAGGTCGCATATTTGGATTAGGATCTCAAGCCGCTGTCATCAAATCATCTGGAAAAAATATCATTTCTAATGATGCAACATCATCAGAAGAGGTTGCTGCATTGAAAGATAAAGTTCAAGCATTAACAGATCAACTTCAACAAAAGACTCTTGAGCAAGAAAGTATAAAAAAAAAGGTGAATCGTTGGGAGCGTATGTTTCAAAAACTAATGCATGACAAAAATATGAAAAATTTATTTTTTGAAGGAGAAGATGGTGATGATGATGATGATGATGATGATGATGATATTGGCAATGAAGGAGACAATGGTATTGACAATGAAAGAGAGGAAGATATTGGCATGGAAGGAGAAGATGATATTAACAATGAAGGAGAGAATGATAACTAGAACATGGGTGAAGAAAATATGGATGATGAACTTTTCATGGATTAGATTTATATTTATGACTAGTTACTTAACTATTGTTATATTTTGTAATATATTGCAAGGATCATTCTACTATCACTTGCAAGTATTATTTTGATACCACTATATTTTGTAATTCTATTGCAAGAATCATTATTATCACTATATTTTGTTTATGAATGTTATAAGTTCAAATTTAATCCATAGTATAATATTTATATTATGTCCAGGTTCTGTTTTATAGTATATTGATTATATTTAGAATGATGAATAATGTAATATAGGATAAAATTATATTATATTTAGAGACGGAAATATTCATCTTAGACACTGAAACATATATCATAATTTATTGCATAGACACGGAATTATGTCTTACAAAGACGGAATTTGGAGACGGAATACAAGTAATGCAGACACGGAAATTTTAGAGACGGAATATGATTTTTTTCTAATTAACCAGGAGAGACGGAATTTGTTATCTGCCGACCGATAGATTCCGTCTCCAAATATTGACGGAAATAAACGATCCGTCTCTGGTGCGTTTGTGACCAATATTTTAAAGAGGAATACATTTTCGTCTCACATTCCGTCTCCAAACTTGTTGGAGACGGAATTTAAGCATTTTAGACACGGATTTTGTCCGTCTCTGATCTCAGTTTTTTTAGTAGTTGTAACTATTGATCCAGGCATCCATTGGTTTTGCGTAAGGGCTACTTTTAGAGAGGGTATCTGATACTTCAACATTGTAGAATGAATCAACTCAAAATATCATAAGGATTGAAAGATATAAGTGATCAAAGTTTGAGATTCTTAATGTTGGATGTTCTGACATTGCATAGGACATCACTAATATTTTTCCAGCAAGAATTTCCCAACTTCAAGGATGTTTTTCTCCATAATCCAAGTTGATTCAAGCCAAACCTTGAACATCAAAGTTGAAGTACGTAATCTCACCTTTCCAGAAAATCCTAGAAAGCTCATTTATCATTCTCGAGCAGAAAGTTATGGTCTCTGCAAAAGGCATTGATAAAACAGAATTTTCATGACAACTTTTAGGACAGATTTGATCACACAAGTTCAAGGTCATATTTGACAACTTTACAAGTCTTATCTTCACAAACCTTGAACATCAAAGTTGAAGTAAGTTATCTCAGCTTTCCAGAAAGTTGTAGAACGTCCATTTATCACACTAAAGCAGGAAGTTATGGACTTTACAAGAAGGCTTGTTGCAGCTGTTTTTTAGGACAGATTTTGTGCACTTTTTCTTGTGCCACACAATTTTCAAGCTTTGTCACCATGCAAGACAAGCATCAAAGATGCAATTCACTCCAACTCAAAATATCATAGTGGATTAAAAGATACAAGTGATTAAAGTTTGGAATTATTAATGTTCAATGTTGGATGTTCTGACATTGCATATGACATCATTAATATTTTTCCAGCAAGAATGTCCCAACTTCAAGGATGTTTTTCTCCATGATCCAAGTTGAACCAAGTCTAGGGTCAAACATCAAAATTGAAGTATGTCATCTCAGCTTTCCATAGAGTCCTGGAACAGCCATTTATCATTCTTGAGCAAGAAGTTATGGGTTTTACAACAAGGCTTGCTGCAGCTGATTTTTAAGACATGTTTCAGGACAGATTTGCACATTTCTTGTGCCACACGAATTTCCAAGCCTTGTCATAATCTTGGACACATCTGAGGATCAAATCTAAAGGGGACAATCACTGAGCCAAGCCTCCCAAGTCCAAGATTCCACAAGTAGCATGCCAAACATAAAAAACCCCTAAAAGAGGGACAAGACTCCAATTTTGGTTTGGGGCATTTAATAGATGCTTAGAGGTGGCATGGACTGACACATTTGCAACTAAATTCAGTCAAGATTCCTCCAACAAGTAGGGAACCAAAGTTCTGTGCTCTAACCTCTAGTCAATGGCTAGAAGAGACTTGAATTTTCATTGGCCAACATTGAACAAACCTCTACTGCAGCCACCATTCACTATTGCTACCAGAACAAACTTGCTCTACTAAAAATAGAGCTCATTTGTGCTCAGTTTGAGTACACCAAAACCATCAAACAAATGCTTTCCTCAAAATCACTTCTTTCACTCCAAAATGCCTTCTTTAGTAAGGCAATTCTGAGTTTTTGAGTTAGAGAGCATTTTCATCACATCTCATGATCCTAACACCTCATAAACATCATATGTAGGTGATCCAAACTATCACAAGTGACCTGTAACACCAAAATCAAATAGTCACATCTCAAAACCTCAAAATTGGACTTTTTTGCATTTTTCAAGCCATGTCTTGATTCAGTCACTTTCCAAACCAGATAAAACCTCAAACACACTCCAAATATCATCCTTGAACTGTCCCAAATGGTGCCACACATCTGGAACACCATTTGAGAGAGTTGTTATTTTGGCCACTTTAGCCCCTTTTGCAAGAAAGGGCCAGTTTGTGTTTTTGCAGGTTCCAGCTGATTCCAATCATCCTAAAAGCTTCTAAGAGGTCATTTGAGGGTGTCCAAAGTATCAAATCATTTCTGGAACAAAGCACTTGGTAGGTTGCACAAAATCTTCAAAAAAGAGGTAAAATCCATAACTTGAATTCTTTGAATCATGCTTTCCTTTGATGTCCACATACATGCATCATATTGAACAATTCTTGAAGAAAAAATGTAGTCCTTAATGTGTATGTTATGATCCTCCTACTGTTTGCACTTTAACATGTTTATATGTGGAATTTATGTTGTTTTAAACTTAAGGTGCAGATCTGGTTTTTTGCCTTGTGTGTGTTGTACATTAAGTTTTAGTATGCATGAGTGATACCATTGGATTCCTTGCGAAAAATTGGTCAAGATAGGTTTTTACGAATTTTAATTTCGTTAAAAATTGAGAGAGTTATGAATGTTTGAAGTTTGATAAAAAAGATGTTGAAAATCAAGGTGCAGTTCTGGTTTTTTTCTGATGTCGAATGTGATGTTGTGACATCTTCCCTTTTTCTCTTATCTTCAAAACTCATGAGTGATTTCGAATGTGATGTTGTGACATCTTTTCTCTTTTTCTTAGTTTATCTTCAAAACTCAACCAATTCTTTTACATAGCAAAAATTATCATTTTCCAAATCTGCTTTACACACTTCTTATTCATACTCCATAATATTTTAATCCACAAAAAATCACAAAAAAAATATTATTATTTGATATATTTTTAATATATTCAAAAATATTGTTTTAAATTGTTTTAAATGCTTTTAAAATGATTTCTTTTTCTTTATTTTTAAAACCAAAATGATTTTAAATATTCATGTGGATAAAATACTTTTTCATAAACCTTAATCACTGTTTATAACATGATTAATGATTTTATTTGATATTTTTATCATTTTTTTACTTGATTTTTCTTTGAAAAATGCCCTTTAAAAAATGAAATTGGAGTTTCTTTGATTTTCACCCTCACAAATCTTTTTCAAACACTTTGGGCATCTAATAGAGTGTAAGACCCAATCTTTTGTAAATACAAACCTATTTTGGGTCTCACTTATTGTATAAGTCCCGTTGTATTTCAAAAGTTCGACGCGATCATCGCCCATTTAAAGCAAAACCATTTGGGCCTACCCTCGAGTAGTATGACCCATTTCTTTTCCTTAAAAAAACCTTTTTGGGCCTCTATTAGAGTGTAAGACCCAACCCCCTTGTACATAAAAACTTTGTGGGCCTCACCAATTGTATAAGTCCCTTTGTACAATTTCAAATAAACGGCGCGATCGTCGCCTTTAACAAAACATCTGGGCCTCTCCTCGAGCTATAAGACCCATTCAAAACTTTTTGGGCCTCTAATAGAGTGTAAGACCCAATCCCCTTTTAACCAAAACAATTTTGGGCCTCAGATATTGTATAAGTCCCTCTGCGTTAAAAGAAAACCTCGGCGCGATCACCATTTCAAACGAAAAAGTCATCTGGGCCTTCCCTCGAGTAGTAAGACCCAACTCTTTTTCATTTAAAACCTTTTGGGCCTCTTAAGAGAGTGTAAGACCCATCCCTTTGTACATAAAACCTTTCTTGGGCCTCAGTCACTTGCATAAGTCCCTCTGTACGAATTCAACAGTGCAATCACTGATAAAACCCTGGGCCTCTCCTTGAGCTGTAAGCCCCAAATCTTTCTTTTTCAAAGCACTTTCTCCTTTGATTTTGAATATACTGTTGTTTTCAATCTTTCTTTGTTGAACAACTAACCAAACAACATGGAAGCTCTACAACCGAGTAAGTGTTTATATGCTTTCATTTACCGCTTTCATATACATATAACTGTATTGTGGGGCTGTTTCGCTGTAAGTATTCTTTCATAAACTCATATCGACTGTGTAATAATAGTATAGATATTTAGAGTTTCTCCTGCAACTACGTCTAGAATTAAGTAAAGCCGTTTCGATTACTTATAGAAATAGACAAGCTAGATCCCCAATAGGAGCACCAGATACAGTCTTCTCTTCGGCTGTCCTCATTAGGACTTGTCAAGAGACTCTACCTCCCCAGAGATGAATGTATTCTCCGTGAATAGCATCTCTTGATTTTCTTCCAAATTCTTGAACTTTCTTGGCTTGATCTATTCCTTGTGAATAGTCTGTCTTGAATTTCTCGGGGTTTGGGGACCCGCAGGCTTCTTAAAAGCATCAGCCTTCTCTTGGGCGTTGTACAAGGACCCACAGGCTTCTTAAAAGCATCCCCGCCTCCTCTTGGGCTTAGTACAAGGACCCGTCAGCTTCTTAGAAGTATTCACAGCCTCCTCTTAGGCTTCGTATAATGATTCTTCCTCCGGGAATGATAGCCTCCTCTTGGGCTTCGTACAAGGACCTCTCGGCTTCTTAAAAGTTTCCAGCCTCCTCTTGGGCTTCGTACAAATTGTCCTGACGACCTCCTAGAGGTATAGGAACAGAAATTAGTCATCTTCATAGAACAGTCTTTCAAAGAGTCTAAACCATACTACTGTTTCTCAAAGAATAGTACAAAAGATGAAGCTCTAGACTTGGACAGTCTAATTCCCTTGAGTCTCGAAGACATTCTCAAGTCCCCTTCAAAAATAGGAAGAAAACCCGTAGACTCGGACAGTCTCAATACCCTTGGGATTTCCCATTTCCTCAAAGAAAAGGAAATAACCCTGATCCTCGAATCAAATCCCTGAGTGCAACATTACTCATATAAGAACTGATTTTCTCTTTAAATCAGCATATTGGATCTGTCACTCAACTGAAACAGTTACAATAGCCTCCTCTTGGGCTTTGTACAATGATTCTCCCCAGCGGAGCAAACAAACTTTCGCCTCCATCTCGGGCTTCGTACGAGATACAAAGACTCTTTTGTTGAGTCAAACTTTCGCCTCCATCTCGGGCTTTGTACGAGATACAAAAAAACTCTCTTGTTGGGTCAAACAACTTTTCGCCTCCATCTTGGGCTTCATACGAGATACAAAAAGACTCTCTTGTTGAGTCAAACCTTTTAGCCTCCATCTCGGGCTTCGTACGAGATACAAAAGACTCTCTTGTTGAGTCAAACTTTTGTAGCCTCCACCTCGGGCTTTGTACGAGATACAAAAGACTCTCTTGTTGAATCAAACTTCTGTAGCCTCCATCTCAGGCTTCATACGAGATACAAAAGACTCCCTCGTTGAGTCGAACCCTTTTAGCCTCTCTCTCGGGCTTCATACGAGACACATAAAAACACCCTCTTGTTGGGTCAATAGCCTCCTCTTAGGCTTAGTATAAGGAAACCCCGGTTGAGCCAATCAACCTTTTAGCATCAAAGCTGTGCCTCGTTCACAGTACACAAACATCAACAACTCCTTTCCCTTCATCTAACTGCTGTAAGCGGCAAGCCTCTGGATCATCTACATCCATGCCACTGTCCCTCTTTTAGCATGAGAAATTCCTAAGGAAAGATGGCATTGCTCTACACTGAGTTAAAGTCTTCTCCTCTAGGTTGGAAAGCCCTTATAAAGGAAATTATGGCATTACCGGATTCACATATCCCGGTTAAAGTAATTCTCCTTTATAATCAGTCACCCAATAGTTGTGACAGACAGACCCCTCTTTAGAGATGACAAATTCTCTCTAAAGTCGAGACCTTTCAGCTTCATATCTTGGGCTTTGAATAAGATACCAACCAACTTTAGCTTTACATCTTGGGCTTTGAACAAGATACAAATAGACCCTTCAGCTTCACATCTTGGGCTTTGAACAAGATACAAACCACCTTTCGCTTCACGTCTTAGGCTTTGAACAAGACACCAAAATGCCATTTCCTCCCATAGAATAGGAGGAAATACGATCACTCTGATTTCGCTGTTTCGGTAAACGGGAATACGTAGGCATAAGATTGAAAGAAAAATCTTAGCGAGCACACTAAACAAAAACCCAAAATCCCATACCTTCACACATCAATAGAAAAGCATCAGTCCTAACATCCTGCCGATAGAATAAACCTGTCATTCTGCAAAAATAACCTAAGAAAGGCCCCACTACCACATAGAATCTGTAACCTAACAGATCGCTGTTTAAACTCAGTATGTAAGCAGGGTTAATTGGAGACATCTATTTCCCTTCCTTCATCAGCTTTAATAGGATAAAAAATGAATCGACCTGTAGTAAACCCCAAAGAGCGACAGTGCTTAAGAACCACGTCCAAAATCGCTCGCTACAGAAAAAGTGGCGCCCACCGTGGGGCTCTATCTTTGGTTTAAGATGAAAATCTTGGACAAATCCTTCACTAGGGATAGGGCTTTTTGTTGATTTCACTAGGATCTTAGGTCAAAACTCCTTAATTAGGAAAGAAACCGCAGAATGGTGACTCTGCCGGGGAGCCATTTTCTGTCAGGAGCATAAGATTCATAGCTTTTAAAAGTCTAGGACATTAGGGCAAATATATATACTGCTTTTCCTAATTGATATATGTGTTTATTTTTCTTCTAATGGGAATGCGTGTGATGCCTCATGTGGAAAGATTGAGTATACACCTAGGAAAAACCCCTTTCGTGGCGCAGAGGCTATCGCAAATAGTTGTCATGCGATGCCACCCTCTTTTGAGGACTCTTCAAAAAACATCACTTAGCACGGTTCCCGACCCGCTGGTGTTTTCTTGATTGGAGTTGATGATGATGAGAGACAGGTACAAAAGTCACTAGTATAAACCTTTGGGATGGGTAGAGCCTTGACTCCATGACAACGACCCTTTGACCCCATGTTTTTTCTATGTTTTTGTGTACTGCATTCATGCATTCATTTAAAAAACATTAAAACAAAAAAGAAAAATTTCTCTTTTAGTCTCTCTTTTTCAAATTAAACTAAGACTGTGATTTCAAATATCAGAGAAAAAGATTGTGCTCATGGATTTCGGTAGAAGGAGAACTCATAAGTACACTTTCAAGGTTCCGAAATTAGAGGATTTGAGAGGTTTGGCGAGAACGGTCACAAACCAAGAGGCTTTCAGAGCCAAATACGGAGGTCTGCTATCTCTATTAAGGGTCCATGTGATTGAGGAAATCATGGAGACGCTCATTCAGTTTTATGATCCGGTTTATCATTGCTTTACATTCCCGGATTACCAGCTCGCACCAACGCTGGAGGAATATTCTCATCTGACCGATTTACACATTACTGATCGAGCTCTATTTTCTGGACTGGAAGAAATTATAAAGGATCAGACCATTGTAAGAGCAATTTATTTGGATGAGTCAGAGGTCAGGACTCACATGACCACTAAGGGTGGCATACAAGGGTTGCCAGCCCAGTTTCTGACAAAGAAAGCCCTGTACTTCGCTAGTATCGGGAACGAGATTGCTTTTGAAAGCATCTTTGTTCTACTCACCTACGGATTATTTCTGTTGCCCAACATTAATAATTTCGTCGATATCAACGCCATTAAGGTTTTTCTCATTGGAAACCCTGTGCCGACTCTGCTCGCAGATGCATATCACTCTGTACACTTAGGGAATTTGTACAGCGGAGGAGAGATCACATGTTGTGTACCTCTGCTATACAAATGGTTTATCTCTCACCTTCCTAAGTCTGCCACTTTTTGGGATCACAAGGGTGCCTTACGTTGGTCGCAGAAAATCATGTCTCTCACCAACTCTGACATAGATTGGTGTAATAGGATTTATGACGGGATCAGGATCATTGACCGTTGTGGAAACTTCCCCAACGTACCCCTTATAGGAACTAAGGGGGAAATCAATTACCATCCAGTTCTCGTTCGTCGTCAATTTGGGTACCCGATGAGGCCTGTTCCACGCAACGCTCATCTAGAAGGTCTTTTCTTCAAGGAAGGGGAAAATGACAGAGCACTAAAGACAGAAATAGTGCACGCTTGGAAACATGTTCATAAGAAAGGACGGGAGTCTCTAGGAAAACCGGACAGTGTCTCAGTGGAGCCTTATCTCCACTGGGTAAGAACTAGAGCTCTCAAGCTAAAGATGCCTTATCCTCGTCATAGAGTTCTTCCGCCAAGGGAATCTGTCATGTACTTCATGACTGAAACGGAAAAACTCCAGGTTACTCTCAACAAAGTTCAACGAGAGAGGAGAGCTTGGAAGAACAAGTACCGCATTCTCAACGTGGAGTGTATCAAAATATAGCAATTACTGAAAGATAAGGATGCTCTGATTGAGATTTTAGAGTAGTATGCTATAGAAAATCAGGATGACCAAAGGAATGTGCTCACTCCTTTCACCTGGCAAAGGAATGACAACCCGACAACGACCCAAGAGCCCCGGTCCAAGAAGAGGAAAGTACCAGAATCAGCACCCGAGTTCTCCTCAGAGAGGACCCTGGGCCCATTAGCTTAGGTTTCTGTTTCCGCACCTTGTAATCTACTGTATTTCCATTTCCGCAATCCTTTGAATTCAATAAAACGGGGTTTCCCCACTGTTTGATATTTGCAATCTAATTGTCGAAGTTTATTTTGATTAAACCAAAAAATAATTAATATAATCATTGCATTCATCATTCTCACGTCACGTATTCTTCTTGCCTACGAATCTCACGTTTGTGTCTCGGTTCTAGAGTCAAACTGTCTCATTCGTACAATACTCGGGCCAATCGTCAGAAAAGGATGGATGATCTTGAGGAAGAGAACAGAGAGTTGAAAGAAGAGATTGACGCTTTGAGAGAGGATATGAGAAAGCTTCGTAACGACATGCAAGCCATGGCGGAAGCTCAGCTACAAAGAACTGTGATCTCAGAGATCACCTCAATGCCCATAGTGGAGAAGTTTGATCCTAGGTATCAAATGCCGAAAGATCGTCCCTGGGGCATGCCTGTTAACTATATCCCGGAAGGATATGTTCCTCCGATCACCGAAGATCAGGGAATCATAGCAGAAGCCGCTGGGCCTGAAGGTTACAAACTTCGTGAAAGCGAGGATGCCAGAGGCATACTGAGGACTCCTGAAGGTTACAAACTTCGGGAAGCGCCAAGATTCACTGCCGTAGTCACGGTACCACCCCCTGTGGTGCACACTGTCCCGGAAGGATAGATTCCACAGATACCTTCGGGTAGAAAGGAAACTATGTTCGACAGAATGGATGAGTTCCAGGAACAGTTCTTGGAAATGCAGAAAGAGCTGCAGGCCATTCTCGGTCAGGATTTATTTGGAAAGGACGCCGCGGACCTCTGCTTGGTCCCCAATGTGAAAGTTCCGCACAAGTTCCAAGTGCCCGACTTTGAAAAATACAAGGGTAACTCTTTCCCTCAGAGTCACTTGGTGATGTATGCTTGGCGAATGTCAGCTCAGACAGAGAATCAGGACCTACTGATTCACTACTTTCAGGATTGTTTAACCGGTGCCGCCTTTAAATGGTACATGTGTTTAAACCGTGCTACGATTAGCACTTTCAGAGATCTTGGCACTGCCTTCATCCAACAATACAAATACAACTTGGACATGGCACCAGACAGAGATCAACTCAGATCAATGTCACAAAAGGACAAGGAAACCTTTAAGGAGTACGCTCAGAGATGTCGTGAGATCGCCGCCCAAATTTGTCCACCTCTTGAGGAAAAAGAGATGACAAAGATCTTCTTAAAGACCTTAAGCTCATTTTACTACGGCAGAATGGTTGCCAGTGCGCCCAGTGACTTCACCGAGATGGTCGGTATGGGAGTTCGTCTTGAGGAAGCCGTTCGAGAAGGACGTTTATTAAAAGACGCTGGACCATCAAGTAGTACAAAACGATACGGTAGTGCTCTCCCTAAGGAAAAAGAGCAAGATATTGGGAATATCTCTCTCGGGAAGCAAAGGCGACGTTGTCAACCGGTAGCAGCCGTAACTCCTGCTATCAATCCCGCGCCTGTTTCTATGTATCAACCTCATGTTGCGCAGAGCTAACTTAATCAGCAAAGGACACAACAGCCTCTTCAGCAGGCTCGTCCTTCGTATAACAACAACCGTACAACGCGGCCACAAGGATTTGATCCTATACCCGTATCGTACACAGAAATATTTCCGTTACTACTAGCCAAGGGGCACATCCAGACTAAGTCTCCTCTTACAGTACCGGAAAATCCGCCTTTTTGGTTTAAGGTGGATCAGACATTCCCTTATCATCAAGGAGGACCAGGGCATAACATAGAGAATTGTCTTAATTTCAAATCCGACGTGCAAAAGCTTGTTAGGAGCGGGCTCTTATCTTTCAAAGATAGGAATCCAAATGTTCTTACGAACCCGCTGCCTCAACATGAGAAAGCTGCAGTCAACCTGATAGAAGGAGAGTCTAACAATGTCTATCAAATTCACGATGTACTCTTGTTGAGGACCAATCTGGTCAAGATGCATTATAGACAGAGTGGATATGGCCATGTGCCACCTCATAATTATCATCAATGTGATGTCTGCTCTAAAAGTAATCGAGGGTGTTCTGTGGTGCAATCAGCTCTACAGGAACAAATAGATCTCAGATGGATCCAAGAGCACCGAGTTCGTGGAGTTAACATGGTCTATACAAATTCCAACATAGTTCAAAACCACGATATCCGTGCGATGAATGTCAACTTGGTGGCGATGCACTCAAGGCAAAGCCAGTATCATAATCTGCCGCATCACGATTACAATTCCTGTCTGACTTGCTCGGTAAACAAACAGGGATTCTCTTGGATGGATCCCGGACTACCATGATAAGAATCCATATCAGATCAACATGGTCCAGATCTTCGATATTCGCGTGATGAATACCAACTTGGTAGAGTTACATGCTGAGCAGGTCCGACTCGGATTCCTAATATCACATGATTATCACAGCTGTAAAGCGGGTTGCGAAAGCGATCGAGTTTGTACCTTTGTCCAGGAAGCACTTCATCATTTGTTAAATCACTGGTGGATGCCAATCTATATGGATGAAGACACTCAGCAAATTGGTACCAATACAACAGGATGGGGACAGCTTGTCATTCCTACTGACAATAAAACAAATAAGGGTCTTGGTTTCTCTGCAACCTGTACCCAGACAGCTGCCAACGATGAAAGTCTTCATCCCATTCAGAACTTCTTCCACAGTGGAGGTTTCCTTCACCCAGTACCTCAGGCAGTCCATGTTATCAATAAGGAGGATTCCTCCAATGCGGAGGAAGAATAGAAGTCCTATCTCAGGACGAAATGCATACTCCCTTTTGCTTTCCAGCACAGAGTCCGAGATTTATACCCCGGTCAGACGTCGAAATAATCTACGGAGATTGTGATCCGGAAGGATGTCGTGCTCCGCCAAATTCATTAGAGAAAGGCACTCCAATGAAGGAGAATTTTGACTACACCTACTATGGCCCGATGGATGGTCTGCCAATGTGGTAACCTTACCCAGGAGATTTGGGGCAAGCGAGTCAGCCGAACAATGAAAATCAGCTGAGCATTATTGAGAAGAATACATGCGTCCCCACCATGTCATGGGATCAACACCCAGGTTATCCTGAAGCTACTCAACATGACGATGAATTCGCAACGTTTGCAGGATTAGAATTCATTAATTACGCTTTTCCCGAGGTCAACGTCATCGAGAGGGATGACTCCTCCAGTTCCAAAGAAGTGTGGGACACCTTGGGACAACCAAGTGGAAAATTTGACTATATGGTCAAGTACACCGCTCCCGAAAGCTCTCGTATCAGGCACGAAGACATCCAGCCAACTGGATGGGGAGATATACCTGAGAGCACAAATACTCTGCACAATGCAACAGAGGAATCCTCCTACGACAACTCTGCTTGGGAGACAGATTCCAATGATCCTACTCCACCTGAAATCAACGTTATTTCTGAAGACAAATCAAGGAAGGTGCCAGACTTTGTGATTCACTGAGGAGTTCGCCGCCAATGGGTTGCAGTCGATGTTCCGAAGATCGTTCATAAGTTAAAGTAATTGTCGTCTTTAACCTTTCACCCTGCCCAGGTGAAACGAATGTTTTGATAGGGCTCGCTTTCTGTAAATATCCCTCTTCGCTTCGCCCAAAGCGACAAAGTTTTGTTTTATAAGGCTGTAGTTTCAAGAATTGACTTGTTCATTAATAAAATAACGTCGTTCTGTAATTTCCGTATTAATTGCTGTTTTCTCTTTTCGCTTTTTCAGAAAATGGTAATCCTAAAAAACAACTCAATAATAAAAGCAAGCAGTAAAAAAATACACTGCACACACTTGCATTTTCTCTATCTCTACTAAGCACAAATTATCACGTCATGCAGATTGCTTGTTTTAAACCCCGTTGAAACATATAATCCGATGCCTTCTCCCGACTTTGGATTCCCGATATTTGGGGCCGAAGAAGAAGATGACAACGAAATTCCAGAAGAGATCTCCCAATTACTCAGACAAGAGGAAAGGTCCATTGAACCTCACAAAGAACCGTTGGAAACGGTAAACTTGGGTTCAGAAAAAGAGAGAAAAGAAATCAGGATTGGGGCACTGCTCAGTCCAACTGCCAAAGAGAGTTTGATAAAGCTTCTCAAAGAATTCCCCGATGTGTTTGCTTGGTCCTATCAGGATATGCCAGGGTTGGATACCAGCATCGTGGATCATCATCTACCGTTAAGATCAGAATGTCCGCCGATAAAGCAAAAGTTGAGACGGACTCATCCAGACATGGCCATCAAAATCAAAGAGGAGGTATAGAAACAGATTGACGCGGGTTTCCTCGCCACGTCAGAATATCCTCGATGGTTAGCAAACATCGTACCTATTCCCAAAAAGGACGGAAAGGTCAGAATGTGTGCCGATTACAGAGATTTAAACAGGGCTAGTCCAAAGGACGACTTTCCTTTACCACACATTGACATGCTGATGGACAGTACATCAAAGTTCAAAGTTTTCTCCTTCATGGATGGATTCTCGGGCTATAATTAAATTAAAATGGCGCCGAAAGACATGGAGAAAACTTCGTCCATTACCCCATGGGGTACCTTTTGTTACAAGGTAATTCCATTCGGTTTGAAGAATGCCAGGGCAACTTATCAAAGGGCCATGACTACTCTGTTTCATGACATGATACACAAGGAAATTGAGGTATATGTCGATGATATGATTGCAAATTCTAAGACAGAAGAGGAGCATGTGACCCACCTGTCGAAACTATTCGAGCGATTGAGAAAATACAAACTCTGTTTGAATCCTAACAAGTGCACCTTCGGTGTCCGTTCAGGGAAACTCTTAGGGTTCATCGTCAGCCAGAAAGGAATCGAGGTTGATCCTGACAAGGTCAAGGCCATTCAAGAAATGCCTTCTTCGAAAACTGAAAAACAAGTCAGAGGATTCCTGGGACGCTTGAACTACATTTCCATATTTATATTCCTCATAACCGCGACAGGCGCGCCAATCTTCAAACTTCTCAAGAAGATACAATCTTTTCTAACGGACTCTCGGGGCAAATGGACTCCGAATTATGACGGCCCCTATGTTGTCACGAAAGCTTTCTCAAGCGGCGCCTTGAGACTTGCAACCTTGGACGGAGAGGAATTTGCCTACCCCAAAAATGTTGATGTAGTCAAGAAATACTTCACCTAAACTAAAAAAAAATGTCTCGGTGGATTGAAAACCCGAAAGGGCGGTCCAGGAAAAAATCAGAGACATGATCCAAATCATCCCGGTGGGTTGGAAATCTCAAAGTACAATCCAGGCAAAAATTAGGGATAATGGCAAGTAACTATGTTCAACAGAGGCAAATCCCTCAGCAGCAGTTACGTCATCCGTCAGGAAAACTCCAGTCATGGTCATCTTCGACAGAAGCTCAGGATGTCCCGAATTCAAAGTTGGTAGAAGGATAGCTGTCGTTATATTTCAACGTAGCCCTTTTCCCTATAAATTACCATTTTTCTAACTTTGTATATACTCTTTGGAATCACGCGCTTGGCTGATTTCTAGCCTATCAATAAATTTGAGCCCTTGTGCTTTTGTTTGCAATTCTTATTTGTTTTAGCTTTACAGAACGACGTTTTAATATGATCAACTATTCTTGAAGTAAAACAAAAATGAATTTACTTGTTAAACTTTTTCTGCTTTTAAAATAAAGATGGCAATTTCTTTTGACTGTTGAACATCGAAAGAACATCAATCGCTTCTCCAGAAGTAAGAGAGCGTTAAAGTGAAGAATCAAAGTATTCCTTCAAACCCAGCACGCCTGAATGAAGGATCAACTATATCGGATGCGGCTTTCCCATCTGATACCCTCGGCTGAGTTCTTATCTCCTAAGCCCGACCAACGGTATTCCCCGCAGGGACTATTTCTCCTAAGTAAGGTAGAATTGCTACACTTGAACCAACGGTACTTCTTCGCCCCGCGATGGCCGAGTATCCAGCCGTGTTCACCCGCTAGTCTGTATGTCGCGTCAGTTTTGTCAGCATATACATACATACATCATGCATTATTCATTTGCATTCATATTCATATTGCATCACTATCACTCTAGTCGGTCTTATCCCCTAGTGATAAAAGTCCTCTCAATCGAGTTGTCAGCCTTTGTCCTCGTTAGGAAATGTTGCGTCAGAACGATCTCGCCTCCAGTTTATTTCTGGATTGAAGTTGGGTCCTTGACCACTTTGATAACTTGAACCTCTGGAAGATCAGAAAATGTTCAACAAATATCACTCTTCGCCATTGAAGATGATATCCTTGCTTTCCCGGATTAAGGAAAATCTCCAGAGAAAGCCTCGTAATCAGAGATTCGATGGTACGACAGTTTTTCTCCGAAAAACCACTGATGAAAAGGTCATCGGCACCTCAAAATTGGATCCCATCATATGGCATTTCTCCAGGAAGATCCCGAGAAAAGTATGATATAAGACCCCAAGCCGAGGCAGTATCTCAAGAGACTCGTTTTTCTCAGTAGAAACAAATGGCGTCTCCAATAGAGAAGTTTGTGCAACCTTACAACTCAGACGATTGGGTTCCTCAATAATTCTGACGTCAAAACTTTTTCCGTCAAATGGCATCTCCCCAGGAAAATTCGGCGAGAAGTTTTTGGAAAAATCGCTACAAATAGCGTTCCTTGTCAATAAAGTTTATTGACAAAAGAAACTAAGACCAGTTCCTTGGTAGGAAACCAGGATCGAGGGGAAGTTTATTTCAGAAACTGAGACCAGTTCCTTGGTAGGAAACCAGGATCGAGGGGAAGTTTACATCAGAAACTAAGACCAGTTCCTTGGTAGGAAACTAGTATCGAGGGGAAGTTTGCACCAGAAACTAAGACCAGCTCCTTGGTAGGAAACCAGGATCGAAGGGTAAGTTTTTACCTTTTCTAAGCATCATTTCTTAGCAAAAGAACAAGGATGCGCAAGCTGCCATTCTTAACCACCATCAAAATTTTGGATATTCCGATATTTAATCCTCTTGCACCCAGAATGCCTGAATACCTTCGCCATTCACACGTTCAGGTCCAAGAAGATTAAATAGGGGCATCTGTCATACCCCAAATTTTGACCACTAAGATTCCCATCATTGTGTAAATCATCATCACAATATGGATGTACCATTATGCCTTATCAATCTCCTCAAGGAATTGTTGAGCATTCACTACAATCAAGCTTAGGGTTTCAAGCCCTCTCAGAGCCTTTAGACAAAGGATCAATCAAGGAATGACTTGATCTTCAACTTGTCTAACCTCTTAAACACCCACAAAGGATCAAGAGGACTCCCACATCAAGAATTAGGCACAAGAGTGCAAAATTCCAGGTGGATCAAGCCTCAAGTTCATCTAATACAAAGTCAACTGACGCAAAAGGTCAAAGTTTGACTTTTGGTCAACTTTGAGCTTCACAAGCCATTATTCAAGAAAATATGATGGATGATTTAATTTTATCAAATTTAAATCAAGAAATCATGCAAAATTGCAAAATTGATCAAATTGAAAGAAACTTAGAAATTTTTTCTAAGTTTAAATCATGTTCAAGTGCACAACTTTTCAAGGTTGTAACTATTGATCCAGGCATTCATTGGTTTTGCGTAAGGGCTACTTTTAAAGAGGGTATTTGATACTTCAACATTGTAGAATGAATCAACTCAAAATATCATAAGGATTGAAAGATATAAGTGATCAAAGTTTGGGATTCTTAATGTTGGATGTTCTGACATTGCATAGGACATCACTAATATTTTTCCAGCAAGAATGTCCCAACTTCAAGGTTGTTTTTCTCCATGATCCAAGTTGATTCAAACCAAACCTTGAACATCAAAGTTGAAGTACGTAATCTCACTTTTCCAGAAAGTCCTAGAAAGCTCATTTATCATTCTCGAGCAGAAAGGTATGGTCTCTGCAAAAGGCATTGATAAAACAGAATTTTCATGACAGCTTTTAGACAGATTTGATCACAGAAGTTCAAGGTCATTTTTGACAACTTTACAAGTCTTATCTTCTCAAACCTTGAACATCAAAGTTGAAGTAAGTTATCTCAGCTTTCCAGAAAGTTGTAGAACGTCCATTTATCACACTCAAGCAGGAAGTTATGGACTTTACAAGAAGGCTTGCTGCAGCTGTTTTTTAGGACAGATTTTGTGCACTTTTTCTTGTGCCACACAATTTTCAAGCTTTGTCACCATGCAAGACAAGCATCAAAGATGCAATTCACTTCAACTCAAAATATCATAGTGGATTAAAAGATATAAGTGATTAAAGTTTGGAATTATTAATGTTCAATGTTGGATGTTATGACATTGCATATGACATCATTAATATTTTTCCAGCAAGAATGTCCCTACTTCAAGGATGTTTTTATCCATGATCCAAGTTGAACCAAGTCTAGGGTCAAACATCAAAATTGAAGTATGTCATCTCAGCTTTCCATAGAGTCCTGGAACAGCCATTTATCATTCTTGAGCAAGAAGTTATGGATTTTACTACAAGGCTTGCTGCAACAAATTTTTAAGACATGTTTCAGGACAGATTTGCACATTTCTTGTGCCACACGAATTTCTAAGCCTTGTCATCATCTTGGACACATCTGAGGATCAAATCTAAAGGGGACAATCACTGAGCCAAGCCTCCCAAGTCCAAGATTCCACAAGTAGCATGCCAAACCTAAAAAACCCCTAAAAGAGGGACAAGACTCCAATTTTGGTTTGGGGCATTTAATAGATGCTTAGAGATGGCATGGACTGACACATTTACAACTCAATTCAGTCAAGATTCCTCCAACAAGTAGGGAACCAAAGCTCTGTGCTCTAACCTCTAGTCAATGGCTAGAGGAGACTTGGATTTTCATTGGCCAACATTGAACAAACCTCTGCTGCAGCCACCATTCACTATTGCTGCCAAAATAAACTTGCTCTACTATAAATAGAGCTCATTTGTGCTCAGTTTGAGTACACCAAAGCCATCAAATAGATACTTTTCTCAAAATCACTTCTTTCACTCCAAAATTCCTTCTTTAGTAAGGCAATTCTGAGTTTTTGAGTTAGAGAGCATTTCCATCACATCTCATGATCCTAACACCTCATAAACATCATATGTAGGTGATCCAAACTATCACAAGTGACCTGTAACACCAAAATCACATAGTCACCTCTCAAAACCTCAAAATTGGACTTTTTTGCATTTTCAAGCCATGTCTTGATTCAGTCACTTTCCAAACCAGATAAAACCTCAAACACACTCCAAATATCATCCTTGAACTGTCCCAAATGGTGCCACACATCTGAAACACCATTTGAGAGAGTTGCTATTTTGGCCACTTTAACCCCTTTTGCAAGAAAGGGCCAGTTTGTGTTTTTGCAGGTTCCAGCTGATTCCAATCATCCTAAAATCTTCTAAGAGGTCATTTGAGAGTGTCCAAAGCATCAAATCATTTCTGGAATAAAGCACTTGGTTGGTTGCACAAAATCTCCAAAAAAGAGGTAAAATTCATAACTTGAATTCTTTGAATCATGCTTTCCTTTGATGTCCACATACATGCATCATATTGAACAATTCTTGAAGCAAAAATGTAGTCCTTAATGTGTATGTTATGATCCTCCTACTGTTTGCACTTTAACATGTTTATATGTGGAATTTATGTTGTTTTAAACTTAAGGTGAAGATCTGGTTTTTTTCCTTGTGTGTGCTGTACATTAAGTTTCAGTATGCATGAGTGATACCATTGGATTCCTTGCAAAAAATTGGTCAAGATAGGTTTTTACGGATTTTAATTTCGTTAAAAATTGAGAGAGTTATGAATGTTTGAAGTTTGATAAAAAAGATGTTGAAAATCAAGGTGCAGTTCTGGTTTTTTTCTGATGTCGAATGTGATGTTGTGACATCTTCCCTTTTTCTCTTATCTTCAAAACTCATGAGTGATGTCGAATGTGATGTTGTGACATCTTTCCTCTTTTTCTTAGTTTATCTTCAAAACTCAACCAATTCTTTTACATAGCAAAAATTATCATTTTCCAAATCTGCTTTACACACTTCTTATTCATACTCCATAATATTTTAATCCACAAAAAATCACAAAAAAATATTATTATTTGATATATTCTTAATATATTCAAAAATATTGTTTTAAATTGTTTTAAATGCTTTTAAAATGATTTCTTTTTCTTGATTTTTAAAACCAAAATGATTTTAAATATTCATGTGGATAAAATACTTTTACATAAACCTTAATCACTGTTTATAACCTGATTAATGATTTTATTTGATTTTTTATCATTTTTTTACTTGATTTTTCTTTGAAAAATGCCTTTTAAAAAATGAAATTGGGGTTTCTTTGATTTTCACCCTCACAAATATTTTTCAAACACTTTGGGCATCTAATAGAGTGTAAGACCCAATCCTTTGTAAATACAAACCTATTTTGGGCCTCACTTATTGTATAAGTCCCGTTGTATTTCAAAAGTTCGGCGCGATCATCGCCCGTTTAAAGCAAAACCATTTGGGCCTACCCTCGAGTAGTATGACCCATTTCTTTTCCTTAAAAAATACCTTTTTGGGCCTCTATTAGAGTGTAAGACCCAACCCCCTTGTACATAAAAACTTTGTGGGCCTCACCTATTGTATAAGTCCCTCTGTACATCTGGGCCTCTCCTCGATCTATAAGACCCATTCAAAACTTTTTGGGCCTCTAATAGAGTGTAAGACCCAATCCCCTTTTAACCAAAACAATTTTGGGCCTCAAATATTGTATAAGTCCCTCTGCGTTAAAAGAAAACCTCGGCGCGATCGCCATTTCAAACGAAAAAGTCATCTGGGCCTACCCTCGAGTAGTAAGACCCAACTCTTTTTCATTTAAAACCTTTTGGGCCTCTTAAGAGAGTGTAAGACCCATCCCTTTGTACAGAAAAACTTTCTTGGGCCTCAGTCACTTGTATAAGTCCCTCTGTACGAATTCAACAGTGCAATCACTGATAAAACCCTGGGCCTCTCCTTGAGCTGTAAGCCCCAAATCTTTCTTTTTCAAAGCACTTTCTCCTTTGATTTTGAATATACTGTTGTTTTCAATCTTTCTTTGTTGAACAACTAACCAAACAGCATGGAAGCTCTACAACCGAGTAAGTGTTTATATGCTTTCATTTACCACTTTCATATACATATAACAGTATTGTGGGGCTGTTTCGCTGTAAGTCTTCTTTCATAAACTCATATCGACTGTGTAATAATAGTATAGATATTTAGAGTTTCCCTAGTAACTACGTCTAGAACTAAGTAAAGCCGTTTCGATTACTTGTAGAAATAGACAAGCTAGATCCCCAATAGGAGCACCAGATACAATCTTCTCTTCGGTTGTCCTCATTAGGAATTGTCAAGAGACTCTACCTCCCCAGAAATGAATGTATTCTCCGTGAATAGCATCTCTTGAGTTTCTTCCGAATTCTCGAACTTTCCTGGCTTGATTTATTCCTTGTGAATAGTCTGTCTTGAATTTCTCGGGGTTTGGGGACCCGCAGGCTTCTTAAAAGCATCAGCCTTCTCTTGGATGTTGTACAAGGACCCACAGGCTTCTTAAAAGCATCCCCGCCTCCTCTTGGGCTTAGTACAAGGACTCGTCGGCTTCTTAGAAGTATTCACAACCTCCTCTTAGGCTTCGTATAATGATTGTTCCTCCGGGAATGATAGCCTCCTCTTGGGCTTCGTACAAGGACCTCTCGGCTTCTTAAAAGTTTCCAGCCTCCTCTTGGGCATCGTACAAATTGTCCCGACGACCTCCTAGAGGTATAGGAACAAAAATTAGTCATCTTCATAGAACAGTCTTTCAAAGAGTCTAAACCATACTACTGTTTCTCAAAGCATAGTACAAAAGATGAAGCTCTAGACTTGGACAGTCTAATTCCCTTGAGTCTCGAAGACATTCTCAAGTCCCCTTCAAAAATAGGAAGAAAACCCGTAGACTCGGACAATCTCAATACCCTTGGGATTTCCCATTTCCTCAAAGAAAAGGAAATAACCCTGATCCTCGAATCAAATCCCTGAGTGCAACATTACTCATATAAGAACTGATTTTCTCTTTAAATCAGCATATCGGATCTGTCACTCAACTGAAACAGTTACAATAGCCTCCTCTTGGGCTTTGTACAATGATTCTCCCCAGTGTAGAAAACAAACTTTCGCCTTCATCTCGGGCTTCGTACGAGATACAAAGACTCTTTTGTTGAGTCAAACTTTCGCCTCCATCTCGGGCTTTGTACGAGATACAAAAAGACTCTCTTGTTGGGTCAAACAACTTTTCGCCTCTATCTCGGGCTTCGTACGAGATACAAAAAGACTCTCTTGTTGAGTCAAACCTTTTAGCCTCCATCTCGGGCTTCGTACGAGATACAAAAGACTCTCTTGTTGAGTCAAACTTTTGTGACCTCCACCTCGGGCTTTGTCCGAGATACAAAAGACTCTCTTGTTGAGTCAAACTTCTGTAGCCTCCATCTCGGGCTTCATACGAGATACAAAAGACTCCCTCGTTGAGTCGAACCCTTTTAGCCTCTCTCTCGGGCTTCGTACGAGACACATAAAAACACGCTCTTGTTGGGTCAATAGCCTCCTCTTAGGCTTAGTATAAGGAAACCCCGGTTGAGCCAATCAACCTTTTAGCATCAAAGCTGTGCCTCATTCACAGTACACAAAAATCAACAACTCCTTTCCCTTCATCTAACTACTGTAAGCGGCAAGCCTCTGGATCATCTATATCCATGTCACTGTCCCTCTTTTAGCATGATAAATTCCAAAGGAAAGATGGCATTGCTCTACACTGAGTTAAAGTCTTCTCCTCTAGGTTGGAAATCCCCTATAAAGGAAATTATGGCATTGCCGGATTCACATATCCCGGTTAAAGTAATTCTCCTTTATAATCAGTCACCCAACTGTTATGACAGACAAATCCCTCTTTAGAGATGACAAATTCTCTAAAGTCGAGACCTTTCAGCTTCATATCTTGGGCTTTGAACAAGATACCAACCAACTTTAGCTTCACATCTTGGGCTTTGAGCAAGATATAAATAGACCCTTCAGCTTCACAACTTGGGCTTTGAACAAGATACAAACCACCTTTTGCTTCACATCTTGTGCTTTGAACAAGACACCAAAATGCCATTTCCTCCCATAGAATAGGAGGAACTACGATCGCTCTTATTTCCTTGTTTCGGTAAACGGGAATACGTAGGCATAAGATTGAAAGAAAAATCTTAGCAAGCACACTAAACAAAAACCCAAAATCCCATACCTTCACACATCAATAGAAAAGCATTAGTCCTAACATCCTGCCGATAGAATAAACCTGTCATTCTGCAAAAATAACCTAAGAAAGGCCCCACTACCACATAGCATCCGTAACCTAACAGACCGCTGTTTAAACTCAGTATGCAAGTAGGGTTAATTGGAGACATCTATTTCCATTCCTTCATTAGCTTTAATAGGATAAAAAATGAATCGACCTGTAGTAAACCCCAAAGAGCGACAGTGCTTAAGAACCACGTCCAAAATCGCTCGCTACACTTTGCCTAGAACACCCTTCCATGTTCTTTCAGTACCCGTCCTTATTGACCTTTTTAGACACCCGTCCGTGTTCTTTCAGTACCCGTCCGTATTGACCTTTTTGACACCCGTCCGTGTTCTTTCAGTACCTGTCAGTATTGACCTTTTAAACACCCATCTGTGTTCTTTCAGTATCCGTCCGTATTGACCTTTTAGACACTCGTCCGTGTTCTTTCAGTACCCGTCCGTATTGACCTTTTTAGACACTCGTCCGTGTTCTTTTAGTACCCATCCATATTGACCTTTTTTGACACCCGTTCGTGTTCTTTCAGTACCCGTCCGTATTGACCTTTTTAGATACCTGTCCGTGTTCTATCAGTACCCGTCCGTATTGACCTTTTTAGACACCTGTCCATGTTCTTTCAGTACCCGTCCGTATTGACCTTTTTAGGCACTCGTCCGTGTTTTTTCAGTACCCGTCCGTATTGACCTTTTAGACACCCGTCCGTGTTCTTTCAGCACTCGTCCATGTTTATCCCCATCGTAGTCAACACTCGTTCGTGTTTGTTTCTACTTGCTTCAATACTTCGTCCGTATTGATCTCTGACATCCGTCCGTGTTATGATTTGACACCTTTTTACTTTTTCCCCAGCGGATTCTTCTCTCCTTTTACAGGACGCAAATTTCTGCGGTTATTTTGGTATTCAATCTCCGTGTATCTCAACTGTTTGGAAGTCTTTGCTTCCATACCCTCGGATCCAAGAAGTTTGAATAGGGAAAGCTGTAACACCTCAAAATTTGCCCTCATGTTTCTAACACTAACTGGCTTATGTTTCATTTCATTCTTGCATTTTCATTTATGCATATCATTATTTCTTAGCATGGGATCAAGGTATTTAGGTTTACTCAAGGGAAGAAGACGTTTTTCAGAAGTTCAAGCAAGAGATCATGTGTGTTGTCCAAGAGACAAAAAGAAGAAATGTTCTTAATTTCATCAATACTCAAGCCACAATGGATTCTTAGACCTCAAGGAATCCTAATGTGCCCATCATTTCATCAGATGATTGTAATTGGCAAGAGATTTCAAGTGAATCACATCCTCCTAACTTGATTTCGCAAACTAGGGTTTTTGGCTTTCGTGAGTTTAACACCCCAATGGGCAAGATTTTTGAGGTTTTATCATTATCAAGTGGCATATCTCATCATTTTTTAAGAGGATTCACATCATATTCAGAGGAATTTGAGTTTTGAGCAAGGGTCGATTTCTCCTAGACTGAGGACACCAAAATTAGAGTTTGGCATAAAATCAGTTTATTTCTGATTTTTTGGGAAAGACTTAATTCCATGGTATTCCACATGTCCCCAAGTGTCTAGGAATGGAAGATTTTCCATCAATTTGATTCAAAAGGGTTTCAATTGTTCAAAGGATTTAAAATCAGGAAGATTGGTGATAAAGTCAACTGTGTAGTGAAAAAAGTCAACTCCTAACTTTTTGAGGTCAACATAATGATTTTCAAGTCAAATATGATCAATGGATGATATTTGGTCAAGGAATGTTCAAAGAATTGCCAAAAACCAAGAAATTGAGAACTTACCATTTTTGGAATAAAACTAGGTTTTAAAAGTTGCTATTTTGGGAAAGTTTTCAACCATTTTCAAAGCCAATTTTCAGCATGATCAAGGCTTCATTTGCAAATCTTTTCCATATAAAAGTTGTAGTTTGAAACATTCCCTTCAAAATGAGCACAAGAACCATGCCATTTGGATCATTTTTCATTGAGTTATGAGTGAACAAAGTGAGGCAATTTTCACCATTTTTGCTTTGGTGCAATCGATTTGCATAAGTGTGCAATCGATTGCACCCCTTCAATTTTCACATTTTTAGCCTTGCAAGAGTGTACAATCGATTTGCACTGCTGTGCAATCGATTGCAGTGTGACGGATTTGCCCAAAACCTTCATTTTTCAGCACTATATCAATTTCCAATGCACCACATTCACTTGGGATCAATGCTATATCAGTAGAAGGATCTAGAAGGCTGCAGAATTTGATTTCATTTTCATCCAATTTCCACTCTAATTCCACATTCCCTTTCCAAGTTTACTTTCCACTTCCAATTCCACTCACTAAACCTCATTCCAAACCCAAACTTAACTCCTAACCAAGGGGTTATTTAAATAAATTAAATCCAAGCCTCACAAACTTTGATCATTTTTCACCTTCATTCACTCTCAGTTTTCAGAATTCTCTTTGAATTCTCTCTCACTTTTTCACTCTCAACCTGCATTTTCAACCTCACTCAAAGCTCTTCCATAGAGATTAACAAGTTCTTCATTGGAACTTGTTAATTCTTGAGCTAAAGCCTATCATTATCATTCCATTACTTGAATTCATTGGTGATTTTCATTTGGATCTAGATCTGGAATTTTAGAAGTGCTTATTGTAACACCCCAATTCCCATCGCGAATAAATAATACATAAATAAAATCAGAGTAACTAAAAATTTATTTTTCCGACAGAAACAAAGATGTCACATTTAAATAAACAAAACATCATCCCTGCTCATAAATTTGATACATAGCGTAAAATAGATTACCCTCAATTGGGAAACTTTTCCTTATAAAGGTAATACTAAATATATTCAACAATTTTATAACATAATCGTTTCCCTGACTCTCGTGCTACGTATCAGAGCAGACACCAAGACCGACAACAGAACGGAGGGCTAGTCTCCACAAAAGACCTCCAGCAACTCTAATCTACAATGCCTCATAGAGCATCATAAAACAGCAGAAGGGTGAGAAATAACAACTAAATCAAGATTGTATAATAATATGCAAACACACATTCAAACACATGAATAAATTATCTCACCCATACCATCACATACTAACACATATAGCATGCCACAAATACATCATATCACACATAATAAATTAAATAATGATTTTCCACACATAACGCATCCATTCATAATTCTCACCACAATTCATCACAACTCACTCATATACATCACAATGTATATATGTACAAAACCAAGCATATTCATCATGCACACTTCCACAATTCTTATCACTCCACATAAACATACATATTTATGTTTATTCATCAATGCACAAATACAGAGATGATAAATGCAAATCATAGAGACCGACTCACGACTCTATGCAAATGCAATGCGGTACCGACTCAATCATCTCAAGTTCACTTAGGAACTTATTGGAACCATCGCTCGTTACCAATGTAACTCCCCGTCGGACATACGATGTTCCCCGTCGCTCACACCCCACACGGGCACACGACGTTTATGGATCGCTCACACCCCACACGGGCACACGACCCGATCGCTCACACCCCACATGGGCACACGATCATCTATAATCATCGCTCACACCCCACATGGGCACACGACGTTATAGCGGATTCCCTCTGGAACCAACCGTCGCTCACACCCCACACGGGCACACGACGTTTCTGGATCGCTCACACCCCACATGGGCACACGATCGTACAAGATGCATATCATGATGCTTGGAACACAAGAAATCATGACAATCAAATGCATCACCATAATTCAACAATATGAATTATCTCATCATCATTATTCATGCATTGAAAACAATTCAAACAATGCATTTCATCACATACCACATACCGGGCACACAATCCGATTGCTCACACCTCACCTAGGCACACAATCCGATTGCTCACACCTCACCTAGGCACACAATCGTTTGTAATCATCACTCACACCTCACATAGGCACACGACGTTACAACGGATTCTCATTAGAATCACACAACACAAGAATGTACATCATTATGCTTCACATACAAAATGACTCAAGACATTCTTGAAATTCACACATATTCACAATATATTCATGCATTCATCTCATACAATCACAATTCAACCATATGAATTAATCAACATCATCACACTCATGCATTACAAACCAATTCAAACAATGCATTTCAAACCATAAAGGCCACCAAATAACACACATTGAATTTCACATAAATAATGCATATCATCATAAACCACAACAATCATACAACCACAATTACTTCCACCAGGGATTCACACCACAAAGGCTACCCACAACACATCATAACAACATACGTTGATATTCAATCAAACAATGTATATTACTACACAACAACATCATTAATTACGCATCGGAGTCTAATCCAAAACAATGCACCTATTTGCCATAGGGCCACAACCCATCATCACAACATTTCATCATGTACATTCACATTATATAACGGTCTACAAGCTACACGTTACATGTCACAAGCATATATCATGCTAACACATCAATCGCACACATTGTACGCGATAAAAACCCGACAACCCAACACTTTTCCAAAACCACGACCTAAATAATTCATCTAATGCCCTCCAAACCATTTTTAATAGAAATAGCTTTTCATTAGCTTCCCAACGCTTCGAACGGCGACCAAAACGGACTTACGGTTTGAAAATTACGACGAAAACAAAATTGGAAAATATCACGTTCGCTCCAGTATTCGCTAGGCGAACCCTAGCGAACCAAGGCAGTGGAAAACAGTCATAAAGTTCGCTAGGCGAACCTTCTAGCGAACGTTCGCCCGTTCCTTCGCTGGGGCTCGCTAGGCGAACCCGCGAAACCCAGAATTCGCAGCAGCGTCAATATAGGTCATATGGGACCAAAATACATCATTTTTATCACCCAAACCCTTCTAATTCATACCAGAACAACCAAAACCTGTTTAGACATAATCAACGAGTATTCTACGCGGTTTATATCGAATTTCATCCGTGAAAACATCGATTTCTATCAATTGCTCCTAATTTTAATCGATAAGAAAAAGTCGAGAAACAACCAAAACAATCACAACAAACAACACATATACATACACAAGCAAGATATAATTGAAACTTCTCACCCTTACCCGATTAATCGCGCTTGAAACGGAGAATCTTCGATTTTCTTCTCTTTCTCCTCTTTTCTTTCCTCTTCCTTTCTATCTTCTCTTTTCTTTCTCTCTATTTTCTTTTCTCTCTTTTTCTTTCCACTTTCTATTTATAACAAAATATCTAACTACCCAAAATGACCATTTTGCCCTTAAGCTCAAATATCTCCCAAACGCTCTCAAAATGCGATAAAACATAAACAACGATGGAATATATTTTCATGAAATAAAAGTTGAAAAGAAAATTATAATTTATTGAAAATATTTTACCTATCAGAGAAATTAACCTATTAACTCAATTAGCAGGTAAAATGCAATAAATTCACACATTTCACAAAATTCAAATAAATGAAATAAATAAATAGAATTAAACAAATCGGGGCGTTACAATTCTCCCCCACTTAGACATTTTCGTCCTCGAAAATCTAACCGATACGAACAACTCCGGATACGACTCTCGCATCCGACTAACAAACCAACATGCCAGCAAAAGGCACACCACGAATAACACAACTGACAAACCACCTTGCTAACTACCACAACGACACGACAACGACGTCAACTACAACGACAAGATGCAAAGCCCATACAATGCACTTGACCACCAACTCACAACTCAAAGAAAACCAAGATACCAACACACAGGTTCACTCTAGAACCGAAACACAACAAGATCGTTACCCTACCCTAGGTAACACTCCCCTAATTCCCCACACAGGAATTAGCTACACACACTCGAAACATCACGATGGAAACGAGGCAACAACACAAACAAGAACATAAAGTTCCACGACACCACAAGGTCTCAACAACATCAACAAAACCAGAACACCAACAGCAGTGCTACGATTCATCAAACCAACATGCAACTAAACATCCTTCTACATAGTAGCCCATGGATAACATTTGAACCTTTCACCTAACACTTCCATTCTAAAACATCCAATGGCCTCCTCACTCCTACATGTTCCCAATGTTCAACCTATGAACTCTTACAAGTCCCCCACGCAAGTACAAATTGTGCCACACCACGCATCCGCTGCGCACTCTGATTACTCGTAACCATCACAATTACCAATTCACGTCCAAAGTCTAACTCTTTCTCATTTTCACCAAAAATCACTGTTCACTGTTAATATACCCAACCGCACACTATCAGACGTCAATTCACACACCAACCCAAATCTCTAAATCCTCCCAAAAGTTCCCACTCTTTAACCATCAAAGCAGACATAAGTAAAACTTTCGACTTAACTCATCACGCACGACATAAACTTTACCAATAGGATAATTCGACCCAAAGTCATAACTAATCAGGAATTCCAATCATCCGACCGTGCCTCAATCCGAGTCACCAATCAAAAGTTATAAAGGAAACAAAATGAGACAACCTGCCATGTTCGCTAGGCGAACCTTCTAGCGAACCTTCGCCTTTCCGTTCGCTCCGCGAATCCCTTGGCGAACCAAGGCAGCAACCACCACCATCAAAAACACCCAAACTTCGTTAGGCAAACAACTCAGCGAACCTTCGCTAACTGGTTCGCTAGGCGAACCCGCGAAAACCTCACTCGCTGCCACCTTCGCCCCAGGTTCGCTAGGCGAACCTGCGAAAACCCAGAATTTTACTGCGCTGTTTGAAACCCCAAAATCCACATTTTTCAACCCAAAACATTTTCAAACCCACATAAATATGGAAGGTACGATTCCTCTACTCCACAAATATTACAGGCGCATTACTATCACCGAACAACATCACTGCACGTTGTAATGCCCAAACAAACCAAACCTCATTCAAACTTGTCCAGACTCACATTAAATCAATCAAAGCCTCAACTCACACCATTCACCACTCTTATCAAACATTCCATCCAATTGCGATTTCACTCAAACTCAACCAAACCATTCCAGTTATCTATTCATGAAAGTGGACACTTATTCTCAATCGTTACCTTAATCAACTGTTAGTAACCCATACACAATTTCTTCTCTTAACAGTCCAAATTCCATAAATCCCCACGTGTAGCAACAACCATCCCAAAAGAACTCTCAAATAGTACATTCACACTTAAGGTTTTCTCAAAATTTCCATTAACACTTTATAATTCTAAAGACTCCAAACCTCTCCAGAACTTTAAGTTTCGCTTTCCATAGTCTCAATACCAATACCATCATAATGCTTGTTATTCCATTCAATCATCTCTCCATTTTGTTACTACCCATACTGGGGCTCTCCAAGACGACACACTTGGCCTCACAATTCTCCTTTCCAGTAAATCTTCCAACTGCTCTATCAGTCCAGGTACTTCTAATACTAACATCCCATATTCCATCCGGGAATACATCTAAAAATTACGCACAACCGGTAGCTCATCACTGTGTCCTTTCTGCTAATTACTAGAAAACTATCGTCACAAACATAATAACATCTTAGTTTCACGTCCTAAAAGTTCTTTTACTTACTCAGCAGATTCAACCTCAAATCCTTACCTTCGTCCAATTTGAGTTCACACTCTACTCTCTGAGAACAACCTTTAACAATACCCAATCGTTCTCTCCCAATGATTTCCCAACTTGACCAACATACCAAAAACCACTAATCTGTCTCATCTTCCAGTATAAGAGTCTTCATCAACTCATCAAAGCAATCCGTAATCATTTTCTCAATTCCAAATAATTCATGGCACACCCTATCCAAGCCGGAAAGACCCTCTATTCCATCCAACATAATTCCCGTCTACTATCAACAAGAGATTAAGGGTGATCAGTTCCTTAATTTGTCCATAGACAGCCGACAATCATGATGGGGCATAAACCGTCTTCACCAAACTATAATAGCATTCCGTACATCTCATGCACGAAACTAACTAAGGCACCAATCCTTAGTCGACATAACCCTTACCTCCGCTTTCCCTCCGGAATCGGGAACAACACTGTCCTAACAACACTTACAATCTTGCAATTCACAACACACTGAGCCAACGCTCCACAACCGAAGAAACTTGGAGAAGTACCAGCTTCTCCCCCACTTATCTCATTCTAACACCCGAGGACAAAAGATTAGGAAACTAGAAAGTACCGACAGTGCTCCACACACATATCACGTACTAAGGGACCAACAACATCGACAGTATTCAACTGTCACACCAACTGACTCAACAACTTGGCCGGACGGACCGACCTGCTCTGATACCACTTATGTAACACCCCAATTCCCATCGCGAATAAATAATACATAAATAAAATTAGAGTAACTAAAAATTTATTTTTCCGACAGAAACAAAGATGTCACATTTAAATAAACAAAACATCATCCCTGCTCATAAATTTGATACATAGCGTAAAATAAATTACCCTCAATTGGGAAACTTTTCCTTATAAAGGTAATACTAAATATATTCAACAATTTATAACATAATCGTTTCCCTGACTCTCGTGCTACGTATCAGAGCAGACACCAAGACCGACAACAGAACGGAGGGCTAGTCTCCACAAAAGACCTCCAGCAACTCTAATCTGCAATGCCTCATAGAGCATCATAAAACAGCAGAAGGGTGAGAAATAACAACTAAATCAAGATTGTATAATAATATGCAAACACACATTCAAACACATGAATAAATTATCTCACCCATACCATCACATACTAACACATATAGCATGCCACAAATACATCATATCACACATAATAAATTAAATAATGATTTTCCACACATAACGCATCCATTCATAATTCTCACCACAATTCATCACAACTCACTCATATACATCACAATGTATATATGTACAAAACCAAGCATATTCATCATGCACACTTCCACAATTCTTATCACTCCACATAAACATACATATTTATGTTTATTCATCAATGCACAAATACAGAGATGATAAATGCAAATCATAGAGACCGACTCACGACTCTATGAAAATGCAATGCGGTACCAACTCAATCATCTCAAGTTCACTTAGGAACTTATTGGAACCATCGCTCGTTACCAATGTAACTCCCCGTCGGGCATACGATGTTCCCCGTCGCTCACACCCCACACGGGCACACGACGTTTATGGATCGCTCACACCCCACACGGGCACACGACCCGATCGCTCACACCCCACATGGGCACACGATCATCTATAATCATCGCTCACACCCCACATGGGCACACGACGTTATAGCGGATTCCCTCTGGAACCAACCGTCGCTCACACCCCACACGGGCACACGACATTTCTGGATCGCTCACACCCCACACGGGCACACGATCGCACAAGATGCATATCATGATGCTTGGAACACAAGAAATCATGACAATCAAATGCATCACCACAATTCAACAATATGAATTATCTCATCATCATTATTCATGCATTGAAAACAATTCAAACAATGCATTTCATCACATACCACATACCGGGCACACAATCCGATTGCTCACACCTCACCTAGGCACACAATCCGATTGCTCACACCTCACCTAGGCACACAATCGTTTGTAATCATCGCTCACACCTCACATAGGCACACGATGTTACAACGGATTCTCATTAGAATCACACAACACAAGAATGTACATCATTATGCTTCACATACAAAATGACTCAAGACATTCTTGAAATTCACACATATTCACAATATATTCATGCATTCATCTCATACAATCACAATTCAACCATATGAATTAATCAACATCATCACACTCATGCATTGCAAACCAATTCAAACAATGCATTTCAAACCATAAAGGCCACCAAATAACACACATTGAATTTCACATAAACAATGCATATCATCACAAACCACAACAATCATACAACCACAATTACTTCCACCAGGGATTCACACCACAAAGGCTACCCACAACACATCATAACAACATACGTTGATATTCAATCAAACAATGTATATTACTACACAACATCATTAATTACGCATCGGAGTCTAATCCAAAACAATGCACCTATTTGCCATAGGGCCACAACCCATCATCACAACATTTCATCATGTACATTCACATTATATAACGGTCTACAAGCTACACGTTACATGTCACAAGCATATATCATGCTAACACATCAATCGCACACATTGTACGCGATAAAAACCCGACAACCTAACACTTTTCCAAAACCACGACCTAAATAATTCATCTACTTCCCTCCAAACCATTTTTAATAGAAAGAGCTTTTCATTAGCTTCCCAACGATTCGAACGGCGACCAAAACGGACTTACGGTTTGAAAATTACGACGAAAACAAAATTGGAAAATATCACGTTCGCTCCAGTATTCGCTAGGCGAACCCTAGCGAACCAAGGCAGTGGAAAATAGTCATAAAGTTCGCTAGGCGAACCTTCTAGCGAACGTTCGCCCGTTTCTTCGCTGGGGCTCGCTAGGCGAACCCGCGAAACCCAGAATTCGCAGCAGCGTCAATATAGGTCATATGGGACCAAAATACATCATTTTTATCACCCAAACCCTTCTAATTCATACCAGAACAACCAAAACCTGTTTAGACATAATCAAAGAGTATTCTACGCGGTTTATATCGAATTTCTTCCGTGAAAACATCGATTTCTATCAATTTCTCCTAATTTTAATCGATAAGAAAAAGTCGAGAAACAACCAAAACAATCACAACAAACAACACATATACATACACAAGCAAGATATAATTGAAACTTCTCACCCTTACCCGATTAATCGCGCTTGAAACGGAGAATCTTCGATTTTCTTCTCTTTCTCCTCTTTTCTTTCCTCTTCCTTTCTATCTTCTCTTTTCTTTCTCTCTATTTTCTTTTCTCTCTTTTTCTTTCCACTTTCTATTTATAACAAAATATCTAACTACCCAAAATGACCATTTTGCCCTTACGCTCAAATATCTCCCAAACGCTCTCAAAATGCGATAAAACATAAACAGCGATGGAATATATTTTCATGAAATAAAAGTTGAAAAGAAAATTATAATTTATTGAAAATATTTTACCTATCAGAGAAATTAACCAATTAACTCAATTAGCAGGTAAAATGCAATAAATTCACACATTTCACAAAATTCAAATAAATGAAATAAATAAATAGAATTAAACAAATCGGGGCGTTACACTTATTGGAAGTGATTTTGATGTATTGTTAGCTTGGTGCTTGGATCTTGAAGTTTCTTGCTGGGATCTTGAAGTTTCTTGCTAGGATCTTAGATTTCTTGCTTGGATTCTTGGATTTTCGTTTGCAACACTCACCAAAGCAATTCTCATCTTTGTAGGTTGGTTAATTTCAGATCCATATTTGATTTAGCTTAATTTCAACTTATACAATGTAGATCCAGGGTTTTCAATGTGATTTGATCCATTTGCTTGATTTGATTCATGATTTTGTTGTTTGATTGATGAAGTGTGTGTTTGATTACTGATATTTGATGTGGATTTTCGTGTATGTATGATTACATGATCATTTGGATGTTTGGATAAGTGATTGGTGCTGAAAAAGTGATTATGAGAAGTGATTTTTGTAGGTCAACTACTGTGCAATCGATTTGCACCCTATTGCAATCGATTGCACCTAGGTTTTTTCACTAGAAATTGCATTCTGTAACTGTGCAATTGATTTGCACCCTGCTGCAATCTATTTGCACCTGTAACTTTTGTGTTTTTGGCTTGTTTGGAAGCATGTATTGATACCTATTCCACCCCTAACCTTCATGGCTTTGTAGGATGCATATTTGTGGAATTTTCTAGGGTTGTTTAACTTCTAGTTGCTGGATGTATGTGAATCTTTGATGCACGAATTTCCGATTGTTGATTTGTTTGCATTCTTGAAGCATGTTCATGATGCATATGGTTCATGTGTGAATAATAACTTATTGAACTTGTGTAATCTTTTGGAACTGAATGTGATGTGATACATTTGAGTATGATGCTATGGTGAGCGTAAGTTGGATAATGTGTGCATTTTACATTGTATGAGAACATTTGAATCATTTTGGACTTAATCTTGTTGAATACATGCCTAGTTTTGACATATGCTTTGAGTATGATACTTGTTATTTCTTCTTGATTTATTCGAGCTTGATTATTGTTCATGGATGATGCATTTGCTACTGCCCACTTGGATTCATATCATGTTTTCACTTCATTTGATCATTGTGGATTGATTTTTATGATGCATTTCCTTAGCATTTGATTGTTGCTACTTTGGTTCAAGTTACATGTTAATGTGAAGCCTTCTTGCATGTTTGAATTGGAAGATTATAACATGATTTAAGTTCTGACTTTGCTTCATCCTCATCTTGCTTTGCTCACATTACCTTGGTGTGATGTTTAATGATGTTCAATTGTGTTTCTAATGCAATTTTGCTTGCATCCTTTCTTGTTTACTTGAATTTTCTTGTGTGATCTTTTGAAGCATGATTGATGATATGAATTGGATATGATATACATGATGTGCTTGCTGCCCTACCTTGTTTCTTATCTCATGTTTCATTTTCTTCTTCTTCTCTCTCACTTCTTTCCTCCCCCTTTGGATCTTAAGACTTGTTCAAGTCTTGGATTCACTTTTGTATGCTCCCTTAGGGTTCCCTAGTCCAACTTAATCTTTGATTAAGCTTGGAGTAGGGTAGACATTAGGATTCAAACCATGCATGCTAACATTAGGTAGAATCTTCCCCTCTTACCTTAACCTTAGGTCCAACTTTGCATGACAACTTTAGGTTAGAATTCCCTTAGTGTTTTCTTTTCAACTTGAGTCTTCTCATCTCATCTCTTAACAACTCTAAAACACTCAATAAAGGAAACAAGCATTGTGCACCATGAGCCTTAATTACATAGGAAATGAAGAATGAGGGGTCTCCCTTCACTCTTCTAGAGTGTTTAGCATACGTCCCATTGGGGGTGACCATGCGACGCATTTGTTCCCGTGTCATAGACTTTAGTGCAATGTAAGTTACAAACTAACTCAACTCACTTCTGTCTAAAAAACACAAAAACAAATTCAAATATTTTTATCCTTCAGGATTATTGGGTTCCAAACCGTTTTTCAGAAAAGAGCTTGTCGCTCACATAAAAAAACACTTAACCATTATGGTGGTTAGCGTGAACTACGGATGCTCTAATTCCTCTTTCCCATCCTATTGAGGATACGTAGGCACGAGATGCGATATCTCGACGAGCACACTTCCCCCTTTTCGACTCGTTCGTCGAACTACAACTGCTCTGACTTCCTCTCTCTCGTCCGATTGAGGATACGTAGGCACGAGATGCGTTGTCTCGGCGAGCAACCTCCCCCCTTAGTGCGTAGTCCGTCGAACTACGTTGACTCTGATTCGTCGTTCGTCCATGAAGATACGTAGGCATTGGATTGCTACTTCCCCCTTGTGAGTCCGTCTTTGTTTTCCCCTTTCCCATTTCTGTTTAGCTGAAGACTTTAGGATAACTCACCCTTTGATTAGACAACAAGCGTGGATCCCATCAAGTACGATGGACGCGTGGGGGTGCTAATACCTTCCCCTCGCGTAACCGACTCCCGAACCCAGACTATGGTTGCGATGATCATGTATTTCCCTTCGTCTAGGTTTTCTTCGATCGTTTCCTCTCCCTGCGTCAGGATAAATAATGCTCGGTGGTGATTCTTATGTTCTAGTTTCTCGCCGGTTGTTTTTTCGCGGTTGTGACAAGAGGGTTTTGTAAGTATTATAATTTTTTTAGCCATAAAACTTCTCAATGTTTTCTTTTCAGGGATCTTGTCCAGAATGTTATCCAAGAAGGAAGGCTCAAGTTTGGTGAGAAATCTAAAATCCAGATGAAGATTGATGATGATCCCTTATTGGTGGCTGATGCTCACTACGCTGATCCAATGGAGGTTACATGATCAAGGTTGCTGAAGGTCTCGACAACAATATCAACATGGTCGAAGTTTTTTATTACTTCAACAACGGAGCAGTCATGGTCAGGATCACAGAAGGTCTCGACCAAGAATTCATAAAGAGTTTTGCTAGTGAGGCTGTCGAAAGTTTCCGGCATCAACATAAGGGTTACTGAAGACTCCTATGAAGGAATCACAGAGGATTCCCAGTGGATTATGATAACCAAAGAAACCGCTGACAGTTTCGATCAGATGGACAAGGTTGCTGAGGGCCTTCAGATGGAATTACGTAAGCTTGATATCACTGAGGATGTCAAAATGGAAGTCAACATGGTGGAGATTTTGCAAGAGACACCCATAGAGGTCGATGACAGACGTCGACAGGAAGAATATAACAAATTGGCATTTCCAAAAGAGGAGGAAAATCTGATTGACTTTATACACAGGTGTCAAAAAAGAGATCAGAAGTCATGTTGTGCCCCAGATGCAGCGTTGTATTCGACAAAATGGCAGTGTAAAATCTCGAAGGGGTTCGAAAGGCCAAGCAAAGGCGCGAGGAGAAAGCCCTTCATGGCCAGCGGGGTTTTGACCTTAGGAAATCTGCTTCAAAGCAAGAACAGCCGAAGACCAGAGTTCCAGGGGCAAGGCCTGCCACCTTTAAACCATTTGTTGAACTTGCTAATGGCAAGTGGATAAAACCAAATGAAAATAAAGAAAAGAGCCAAAAAAATGGCAGAGTTTTGATGTAGACAGAGGCTCTTCGATGTCCTCAAAGAAACCAGTCTGTGTCTCAGAGAATTACAAAGGGAAAAACCCTATGTCTAGGTCCCAATGGAGGAGGGAACAAAGACGAAGGAAAGCCCAGAAAGAAGCTGAGGCGAAAGCAGAATCTAGCACCAACGTGCCAGTCGACAGGAAGGAGCCAAAAACTGTCGAAAAGGCTCATGCTGCTACACAAGAGCAAGCAGCCAAAGAAGAGCATGATCGAAAGGTTGTTAAGGATGAATTGCTCACTGATAATTTTGATTCAGGGACAGAGCAGTCTCTCAACATTTTGGTCAACATGGTATCTCTCTTACCAAGGGAATTCGACCAGATATGTGAAGTCGAAGATACGACAGATAACATTGATATAGAAATGGCCACACATAGGCCAGTTTGCTATTATGTGATGAATAACAGGTGTGTCGAAGAGAAAAATGCATTCTTCGAAAGACCCAGTGAGGCTATGAAAATCCATCTGAAGCCTCTTTTTATCACTGGGAAGGTTGAAGACGTGCCAGTTAACAAAATTCTGGTGGATTTTGGCGTAACGGTAAATTTGATCCCACGTTTTATGTTAAAGAAAATTGGCAAGTTTGATACACACACCAAGAATCACAACATGGTGTTATCCAATTACGAAGGGAAGGTTGGCACCATGTTGGGGGTAATCCAGGTTGATTTGACAGTAGGGACGGTTACCAGATCAACCATGTTTATGGTGGTAGAAACGAAGGCCAACTATAACTTATTGTTAGGAAGAGAATGGATTCATGGATTCGGAGCCGTGCCATCATCTATGCACCAACGGATTACCATTTGGCGAACAGATGGTATAGTGGAAAACATTGAAGCCGACCAGAGCTATTTCCTGGCGTCGGCTAATCATGTCGATAGACATAGTTTCGACAGAAATTTGGCTAACATAGCTCCATGTAACCCAGCCAATTTTGCATTCACTCCAGACAACAACGCGTACTGTTCACTGTACATGCATCCAACAAATGGGTTTCAGTGGGATCGGGAAGTTGTAGAAGAAGATGACTTCTTTTATGAAGGAAAATCCGGAGTTAACCCCATGGGCTAGGGAAGTGAATTCGACGATGATGCCTGAGTTTGAGGCACTCGAAAGGATTTCAGCTTACATAGCCGAAAAACAACTACAAGCGGACCTGGAGGCCGAATTTAAGCATATGGCTGTTGAAGCCAGCAAAAAAGTAAACCAAGAAGGTCCTGGTCAAGACTTCGATCCAGAGCCACCTGATAAGGTTCAGGACGAAATGCAAAGCCAGAGGCTCGACGCCATTTATGATGACGAGCCTTTGGATTTCGAGAAGGATCCGTTGGCAGCCAACATCAAAATGCTAGCGCAAGATCCTTTAGAAGAAATCAACTTGGGAGAGGGAGCAATGAAAATACCAACATATATCAGTGCAAATATCAGCCCACAACTCAAATTCGAAGTGATCCAGTTGTTAAAGGAGTTTAAAGACTGCTTTGCATAAGATTATGACGAAATGAATGGTCTAGGCAGAGAGCTGGTCAAATTGAAACTGCCAATTAAAGTTGGAAAGAAGCCAATCAAGCAGAATCCAAGGCGGTTTGCACCGGCAATTCTCTCGAAGATCAAAGAGGAAGTCGAAAGGCTTATTCATTGCAAATTTATTCGAACAACCATGTATGTTGAATGGCTAGCAAATATTGTGCCTGTTATAAAAAAGAATGGTACTTTGAGGGTTTGCATAGATTTTAGAGATCTAAATGTTGCGACCCCAAAGGACGAATACTCAATGCATGTGGCGGAAATGCTAGTCGACTCTGCCGCTGGCCATGAGTACCTTAGCATGCTCGACGAGTATTATGGATTTAACCAAATATTCATTGCTGAAGAGGATGTCCCTAAAACGGAATTTTGATGCCCTGGGGCCTTAGGCACTTACGAGTGGGTAGTTATGCCTTTTGGCCTAAAAAATGCCGGGGCAACATACCAAAGAGTAATGAATATGATCTTCCATGATTACATAGACTTTTATGCAAATTTACAATGATGATATTGTTGTAAAGTTTGTTTTAGGGAAGATTCATATCGACCATCTTCGACAATTATTCGAAAGGATGAGAAGCCAAGGTCTCAAAATGAATCCTCTCAAATGTGCTTTTTGTGTGCAGACGGGAGATTTCTTAGGCTTTGTGGTCCATAACAAAGGAATCGAAATAAACCAGAATAAGACCAAGGCCATTATGGAGGCAAATACGCCATCTACAAAGAAGGAATTGCAATCACTGCTGGGAAAGATCAATTTCTTAAGAAGATTCATCTCGAACCTCAGCGGAAAAACTCAAACCTTTTCACCTCTGCTTCGACTAAACAAGGAAGGATTTGAATGAGGGCAAGCTCAGTAAGAAGCATTCGACAAAATCAATGAATACTTTAGTCATCCTCCAATTCTAGCACCACCTTGTAGAAATAGGAGCATGAGATTGTACACATCTACGTCAGACAAAACTTTAGGGAGCATGATGGCTCAAGAGGATGAAATTGGCGCCGAAAGAGCCATTTACTACCTTAGCAGGGTTTTGAACGATGCAGAAACTAGGTATAACATAGTTGAAAAATTATGTTTATGCTTGTATTTTTCATGTACAAAGTTAAAGCATTATATAAAACCAGTTGACGTGTGTGTTTCATCTCATTTTGATATTATTAAACATATGTTGTCTAAACCAATTTTGCACAGTCGAATTGGTAGATGGGCATTGGCTTTAACTGAGTATTCCCTAACTTACATGCCTTTAAAGGCTGTTAAGGGACAAGTGGTAGCTGACTTCATCGTCGACCATTCTATAAATGAAAACATGTTAAACTATCTTGAGCTCGAACCTTGGAAATTGTATTTTGACGGTTCTAGTCATAAAGATGGTACATGCGTAGGAGTCCTGATCATTTCTCCTAATAAAATTCCAACAAAATTCAAGTATAGAGTCGAAGGTATTTGTTCGAATAATGAGGCTGAGTATGAGGCTTTAATAGTCGGACTTGAGATATTGTTGGAATTAGGGACAACTCAATTCGAAATAATAGAAGACTCAGAGTTAGTCATAAAACAAATTACAAGGGAGTACAAATGTGTTAAAGAAAATCTCATTATGTACTTCGTAATAGCCAATCGATTACTGAAAAAGTTTGAAGTAGTGAATATTCAACACATACCCCGGTTGGAGAATCAAGTGGCTAATGACTTGGCTCAGATTGCTTCTGGATATAAAATTTCAAAAGAAAAATTAGAAAATGCAATCGAAGTTAGAGGAAGAGTCGTATCAGTCAGATTGTCCCCGTCAGATTTAGAAACGACGAAGCCAGGATATGCTGATAAATAGAACTTCAAAATTTTAGCAGTGGATAGTTTAACAGACGAAGACTGGAGAAAACCAATAGTCGAATATATTCAGAACCCAACAACGTCCGCTGATCGAAAAATAAGGTATCGAGCTTTAAGTTATGTTCTTTTGGGTAATGAGTTATTTAAAAAGAATCATGAGGGAGTTTTGTTTAAGTGCCTTAGTGAGTCAGAAGCGTACATAGCCCTGTCGACTGTTCATAGTGGGGCATGTGGGGCTCATCAGGTAGGTCACAAGATGAACTGGCTTTTATTTCGACAAGGGATGTATTCCTACGATGTTAAAAGAATGCATCAAATTCGCTTAGGGATGCCAAGAGTCCCAAGTGCATGCAGATATACAACATGTCCCTGCGATCGAATTACACTTTATAGTCAAACCATGGCCCTTTAGAGGTTGGGATTTGGATTTGGTTGGTGAAATTCGACCAGCGTCATCAAAAAATCAAAGGTACATTTTGGTAGGCATTGACTGTTTTACGAAATGGATCGAAGTTGTGCCATTGCCAAATGTTGACCAAGAAGACGTAATAGAGTTCATTAAAAAACATATTGTATATAGGTTTGGAATCTCAGAAACCATTACGACTAATCAAGGGTCAGTCTTTACTGGTCGAAAAATACAAGAGTTTACTAAAGAAATGGGTTTCAAACTGTTAACCTCTACAACTTGTTACGCTCAGGCTAATGATCAGGTCGAAGCAGCAAACAAAGTAGTGATTAGCTTAATTAAGAAGCATGTGGGAAAGAAGCCTAGAAATTGGCACAAAACTTTGGACCAAGTTCTTTGGGCATGTCGAACTTCTCCCAAAGAGGCAAATAATTCTACACCATTTCGATTGACCTTTGGTCATGATGCAGTATTACCAGTTGAGATCTACCTTCAGTCGACGAGAATCCAGAGGCATCATGAAATCCCATCTGAGTTATATTGGAACATAATGTTGGACAAATTGGTAGACTTAGATGAGGAAAGGCTCAATGCTTTGGAGCTATTGAAAAGGCAGAAGAAGAGAGTGGAACAGTCTTATAATAAGAAAGTTAAAGTTAAGACTTTTTTGCCTGAAGAGTTGGTTTGGAAAGTAGTTTTACCTATGGATCGAAAAGATAGGTCTTTGGGGAAATGGTCCCCTAAATGGGAAGGCCCTTTTCAAATCACACAAGTCTTCTAGAATGATGCTTATGAGATTGAAGAGTTAGATCAAGATAGAAGAATCTTGAGGATAAACGGGAAGTATTTGAAGAAATACAAACCTGCACTTCGAGAAGTAAAAATAGCTAGAGAATAATTACGCATGCAAAACAATCAGAGCTAATATGGCGAAATAAAACATATTGCCAAGATAGATAGATTCGTTACATTCAAAGAGTAAAACTAATTATTACAAAACCCAAGGAATAATGATGAAGTTCACATAAAAGAGTGGAATTAGAACGACAGGTTGGCTTTCATATTGGAGTACTTTACCTTTAAAAGTTCTAGCCATCTCTCACAGAGGGATTGGTTCGACCTCATGGTCTCCAGTTCTGCTTCTAGTTCTGAGCTTTGTCAGCAAAATCCAGACTTTCTTCAAGCTCTTTTGCCACCTGAGAGTTGTCAAACTTTTCGAGCTCTGTGTTCTGTTTCTTGGTGTTCGAAATTTTGGTTTGCAGCTCTTTGATCTGTGCCTCCTAGGAGATAATACTTTGGTTATTGGCTTCTATCTGAAGTTTGTTCTACTCTTGGGTTTGCTCCAAATCAGCCAGTTGATTGGTGGATTCTGAAGCAGCATCCCATGCATCCGCGACTGAGTCAGTTTGATTTTCAATATCTTTTGAGCATTGTTTGATTCTGGCAATGTCAGCAACAATTCGATCGGTCATTAAGGACAGTTCCATGATAACATTAGCAATTTCTAGAGAAGCAGTTAGAATGTCAACCTCCTTGAGAAGATTCTTCAAAGCAATTGGAGAAGTGGGGTCAGACTCAATGAGTCAAAACAAGTCACCCTTAAAAACCTTTTCTTTCATCTTTGACAATATTTGGCTAGAAGGATCAGCAGTGGGTTGACCACCAGATAAAGAGGGCGAACTTCCCCTAGAGCCAAGTAAAACTTTCAAGTACTCACGGGGGTTGTTCTTTTTCAGAGCCTCTAGTTCTTCTGTAGAAAGGGTCATGGAGGCTTTGCTCGAATCCTTCACAGTTGACAGGTTAGGATTAGGGGTTGTTTCGACAGTTATCTCCTTAGGAATTTCTTCTTCTTCTTCATCTTGGTTATTTCCCTCTTCAACGTTTTCAGCATCATCCATAAACTCCTCAATAGGCATTGATTGGTTGGGGAACATAGAGTATTTACCATGTTCTTCCATAAAATCATCTTGTTGGGCGACATCTGAGGTTTCGACTCTTGGGGAACGATCATTAGCTTCGTTTTCGATTTGCACCTCAGGGATTTCTATTTCCATATTAGCCCCAGCTGTTTCAGCCTGTGTATCCTTATGTTGATCATCTTTATGATCGGATTCACTGATGTGAGAAGTTTGAGTGGTAGTCCTCAGTGGAGAAGTCATGCGTTGTTTCTCGACTACTTGGTTAATTTCGCTCAGTGAGCTCTTCTCAGAGTCCTTTGCTGAAGTAGGGTGATATGTTGGTTCACATTCACTATTGAGGATTGTTGGGTTGGGGCATCGTCCTGAAAAGTATAATCGAAGTTAGTGGTCGAACAGAAATACTAAGGACAATGAGGTATATTTGTGAATCATTTTGGTTCCTTAAGAGCTTCTGCCCCAGGGCTTGAGTTTTCACTTTCAAGCTGCTCTGCAGCCTTTTTCTTTTTTTCTTCACGCTTATTCGTTCTCTTCCATTCTCGTTCCTTTTCCTTTCTAGTAGCCGTGGAGCTCCAGATGACGACACCCTTTGATCGAGACAACAAGCGTGGATCCCATCGAGTACGATGGACGCGTGGGGTGCTAACACCTTCCCCTCGCGTAACCGACTCCCGAACCCGGACTATGGTTGCGATGACCATGTCTTCTCCCTCTTCAGGTTTTCTTCGATCGTTTCCTTTCCTCGCGTCGGGATAAATAACGTTCGGTGGCGACTCTTCTGTTCCAGTTTCTCGCCGATTGTTTTTCGCAGTTGCGACACTAATCTCATGGCAGAATTTAATCATCATATGCAGCGGGTTTGAAAGTTGTTTTCATCATCATGGTTGACGAAAATAAATTCATATGTAGGGGGTTTGGAAGATATAAGAAAGAAAGAGTGAAGTACTACTTCCGAAAATATATAGGAAGTCCAAAAGAAACGGACATGCACGAACACCCAATAGGAGGACTCCATAAGCAAGAAGGTACCCATATAATGGCCACATGTAAACATGGAGGGACGATTTATCTTCTCAAGGAATGCTATCATGAGGTGCATTTAATAATGCCCATGCTTCTTCCCCTTCAACACTCAATCTAGCCAAATCAATTGACGTCCCATCAATACTGTCATGTTTTCCCATACCTTTTGAACGCCCGTGCCACGTAGGTATTGGTATGACCGAAGCACTTTCAGCTGAGGGACTTACCTGCTATTTTCCTCACCCTATGCTAAGGGACTCTCCACGGTGAGGGTGTCGGCCTTAGCCAGGAGAATTGCTGGTAGGACGCCTTTAGAGAAGAAGAATGGTTTTAAAACACATCACTCTTTAAAGAAAAAAGCCATCATCGTGCTTAAGGGACTGTGTAGTGTCCTATTTGACAAAGTCTTAGATCAGGGTGCCCTTCACCTTACAAATGAGCCACCAGGATGTAGTCTAGTGGAGCTGCCCACACAACCCGTTTAACATAAAAGTTAAGTAAGAAAAATTCCTTGTTGGCTCTGGAGATATAGCTGGTCAACAACCTCCTTAAAAAAGGGGGAACAAACACGACCACGTCCATGGAGTCCTTAACCCTAGCCAGGGAGAATCCCTATAAATAGACTACCCCTCAAAGGGGAGAGGGGACTAAGGTGATATACACTTACTATGACCCAATGATACTCAGAGAACACTCCGCTCCGAGTAACCCTAACAACATCACTTTAACCGCCTGCCTGCAACCTAGCAGCGCTAGCCGCCAACAAGGTCTCTCACCTGGCATGAGCTGGTCCCTTAAACTGCCTCAAAAATCCCCCATACAGGGCTACTCGCCACCGTGAGCTAACCCTCACTCCATTCATGTAATATACCTACTAGGATCTATGAGTCTCTCTGCCCTTACAGGGGGAACACGCACACACATGTACTTTTTTGGACGATACAAAAAATATCTGAACGATTTCTCATTAAAAATGACCAAGTACATCGTGAAAAATCATTGATGAAAGTTACAAATTAATAATATCCTAAAGTTGAATTGACATAACTAGGACCCCAAATATCTGAATGAACTAAAACAAAAGGTGATAAACACTTTTATTTACTCGTTGACAATAGGTGTGACGAGTATGTTTTCCTAATTGACACGAGTGTCATTCAAATGACTTAAGTTTAGAAAAACTAAGAACTAAAAGAAGCATTTTAATAAAGCTAAAGTGACCTAAATATTGATGTGTAAGGCTCTGAGAAGCAATATAAGCAAATGCCACCGGTGGAGATAGATGATATAATCCTCGTGACTCACTCCCTTCTCCAATCGTCCATCATGTACGTTGATCCTAGACATAAATAGAAATATCATTAAAAAGGAGTGAACAATCAAGAGTACGAGTGAGCTTGTTAACTGATATTAGATTAAAAGGACAACATAAAATATAAAAAACAAAATCTAAAGACAAGTTTGGAAGTGGGTGTTCCTAACCAAGGCCTTGAACTTTGATTTTATAGCCATCTTCCACAGTTACAGAAGGAAAAGAATCAAAATAAGACCAGTGAGATAAAAGCGATTTATTACCTATCATATGATCAGAGGCACTAGAGTCAAGGACCTAAGGACCATGGGAGGATGTAGAGACAAAGTCTACGGGATTACCAAACTGATAAAAGCGACAGAAGATGATGGTTGATGGGATACTTTGAACTGAAGAAACTTGAAAGCTCTACTGATTTAAATAAATTTTTGGAAGAACAGAATGTCAAAAGATATGTTTAAACATGAAGAAGTCTGATGAAAGAAGACTGGCCAGATATGATGTCTTAACGGATGTCTCGACATCATAATCTGATATTGCAGGATGTTTCTAAATCTGTTACAAGATTTAAGGAGCAATCAGAAATTGGATCAAGGAAGAAATAAATAGAAGATTAGAAGGCCAAGGAAATAGAAGACTATAAAAGAAGACTTAGACCTAGTATTTTTAGAGGCCTTTTGTAACCTATTTCTCTTGTGTAAAAATAAGGGTTTATGGTTTTGAGAGTCATTGGCTCTCTAGGTTGTAAGTCTCCGTTTGTATCGTTTGATACACTGTGGTAGACATAGGTGTCGCACATATCCATAAGCCTTGAGGTATTGGATTGTGTATTGTTCTTGGATGAAGCTTTTAAGCAAATCCGAGTTAGCGTGTTTGTTAAGTATGCCTAACAGAGTTCTGTATTGACAGGGATGGTTTAGATATCACAGTTGTGATTTAGGGAAGTGAGTGGTGATTCTCATATCAAAAGAGATGTCTTTGATAAGGATTTCATTGGGTAGTATTTAGGAGATAAAGTTGTAAACGGGGGAGTTTAACTTTATAAGTTTACTACAGATAGTGGAGTCTTCTTCCTGGATTGGTATCCCCCAGATGTAGGTGAATTGCACCGAACTCGGTTAACAATTTCTGTGTTCTTTTATCATTCTGCAAATTTACATATTCTGTTAGTGTTCATGATAAACATGTTGGATCAGATGTCGTAACATCTGTGATTTTGCAGTTCTAATAATCAAGGTATCAGTCTACTGTTCTGGTCTTGTTTAAATGTTTATGCAGAACAATGTCTTGATATGTGTTATGACATCTATTGTCTGCTATACCAGAATTTCAATTGGTATCAGAGCAGACATCCTGTCTGTTTCTGGATGAGATCTTTGGGAGATACTTTCTGGCATTTAAACAAGGAGGAGTTTTGAAGATCAGATCAATCAACTCAAACATACTCAAGGGTATTAATGGATGGGATGGATGTTCTGGATTGAAGGTAACAAACCAAAGGTTGTTTATGTTGCTGAGGAGGTTCTACAACAACCGCAGGAGAAGTGGCTAGTTCTCTTGTTGGGGGTGTCTTATAAGATGTTCTGACGTCTTATTAGGGAAAGTTGAATTTTTTCCTTGGTGGTTCCGCTGCATGTGTTTCTGATGGAAGAGCTCTAGAATTATGGGATTCTGGAGTTGTTGCTGAAGATAGATGGTGGAATATCTCAATCGTCGGCCTTTATATTTGAAGATATCTGCATCTTTTTATTTCAAAGTCGGGAGCAATGGAGTAAAGAGAGTTATTGGTAGGTGTCTATTATGGTGACTTCGTACTTGGAAGCTTGGTTCCAGAGTGCAGTTTGAAGTCAGTTGAATAGGAGGGGAGTTGAGTTTAGGTCTATCAAGTTCTTGCTCTAGGAGTTTGATAGATTATTGATCGGCTAAGTTGTCAACGATACTTGAGAATTATATCAAGTCTGCAACACCCCAATTCCCATCGCGAATAAATAATACATAAATATAATCAGAGTAACTAAAAATTTATTTTTCCGACAGAAAAAGGAATGCCACATTTAAATAAACAAAACATCATCCCTGCTTATAAATTTGATACATAGCATAAAATAGAGTACCCTCAAATGGGAAACTTTTTCCATAATAAAGGAAATGTCAATTATGGAATAAAACGGAAGGATCCATAACCGACTTGTTTTACAAAATAAACTGTTTTATACATCAAAATATTCATACAAAATATTTCCTACAAATATATACATATATAACATAATCGTTCCCCGACTCCCGTGCTACGTATCAGAGCAGACACCAATACCTAAGCAAAGACGAAGATCTAACTCTTCCACTTGCCTCCACGCCTCTAAAGCTGATAATCTGCACTATGCCATAAAAAGCATATTCCAGCAGAAGGGTGAGAAATAACAACTATAACAAGATTGCATAATAATATGCCACAACACAAATAAATTCACATATATAATATTCCTCACCACATACATCATATACTAACACATATAGCATGTCATCAATACATAACATATTACTCACAACCAATGCATTTATCACCTATGCATAATAATTCACCAAAGCTATCACAAGCTCACACATAATCAATCCATTCATGATTTATGCAAATGCACAGAGACCGATACAACGACTCTATGCAATGCATATGCGGTACCGACTCATCACCCGAGCTCAATTGAAGAACTCAATGGAAATATCCTCCCTGCCGGGCCTACGATATTTCCCCATCGCTCATACCATCATGGCATCCGATGTTTCTGGATTGTTCACGCAGACACAATCCGATTGCTCAAACCCCACAAGGGCACACAATCATTCTGAAGATTCCCACGGAATCAAGTGTAACTCATCGCAACGATTACACCCATTGACTACGCAATGTTCAGAGGATCCTCAATGATCATTTGTGTAATCAATCACTCACACCCAACAGGGACGTGATATTACACCCGATTCTCCACGGAATCGCGACACATGAATGCATGTCATGATGTTTCTCATAAAAAATGACCACATACACTCATGCAATGCACACATATTTCACAATATAGTCATGCATATACCATTAAATACACACATTGCAATTTCTTGACTTTCGGCCATAATTCATCACCACAACATGTCATCACATGCATTCACATCATATAACGTCATACAAGTCACACGATATCCATATCAAAAGCACATTGCATGAACACCTCAATTACGCACGCTTACAACGACAAAAGTCGACAAAATAACACCATTCAAATATCATACATCCATCACCAATGCGTATCAATCATGCACAATATTTCATCACATATATTCACATCATATAGCGGCACACAAGCCATACGATACATATTAAAAGCATATAGCACGGTAAAACACTGACCGCACGCGTTTAACGCGATAAAAACCCGACAACCCAACACTTTTCTAAAACAACGACCTAAATAAATCATCTACTGCCCTCCAACCCAATTTTATAAGAAAGAATATTTCATAAGCTTTCTAACTCTTCGAACGGGGACCAAAACGGACTTACGGTTCAAAAGTTATGGCTAAAATACGAAAATACTGTTTTTGCTGTCCCAGGCAAATTCGCCTGGCGAATACCTGGCGAAATGGACTCGCCAGCAACTCGCCTGGCGAATCTGGACGAACCAGAATTTCTCCAAAATGGGTTTGGGACCCGAAAATGATCCAAATCTTCAACCCACATGATAGTATTACCCCCAATGACCCAAAACAACATGTTAGAACACGTTTAGGCATACATTTCATCAATTCATCCGTGAAAACATCGATTTCTACAAATTACTCCCAATTTCACCTAATTAGAAAAACATATATTTTTCACCCAAACATTCAAACAAAATATACATATACATATACAATCGAAATATAATCGAAACTTCTCACCCTTACCAGATTAGTCGCGAGTGAAACTCACGAATCTTTGATTTTTCCTCTTTCTCCTCTTCTCTCTTCTTTCTTCTCCTTCTTTCTCTTTTTCTCTTCTCTTTCTCTTTTTCTCTTCTTTACTATTTTTCTCTCTTTTCTTTCTTTTATGAAAATATCTACCCCCCAAAAAGACCAAAATACCCCTTGGCTCAAATATCTCTCAAACGCTCTCAAAATGCGATAAAACATAAACAATGGTGAAAAATAACATTTTGTCAAATAGAAGTCATGAATAAAATAATATAAAACCAAAACCAATTAAATCTACTCTATTAAATAAATCTAACAAAACTGGGGCGTTACAATTCTCCCCCACTTAGACATATTCGTCCTCGAAAATCTAACCGATACGAACAACTCCGGATACGACTCTCGCATCCGACTAACAAATCAACATGCCAACAAACGGCACACCACGAATAACACAACTGACGAACCACCTTGCTAACTACCACAACGGCACGACGACAACTACAACGACAAGATGCAAAGCCCATACAATGCACTTGACGACAAACTCACAACACAAAGAAAAGCCAAGTTACCAACACACAGGTTCACTCTAGAACCGAAACACAACAAGATCGTTACCCTACCCTAGGTAACACTCCCCTAATTCCTCACACAGGAATTAGCTACACACACTCGAACAATCACCATGGAAACGAGGCACAACACAAACAAGAACATAAAGTTCCACGACACCACAAGGTCTCAACAACTTCAACAAAACCAGAACACCAACAACAAAGCTACGATTCACCAATCCAATCGAGACCCGACAATACCACGCATCACATAACTGGAAATGACAGCATATTCATTCTACCCCAATACATACCTCACTAGGAACGACAACATAGTCATCCTACCCTAGTGCACCTCTCATTAGGAATGACAAAGTCGTCATTCTACCCCAATGAATATCCCACTAGGAACGACAACATAATCATTCTACCCTAGTGGACACCACACTAGGAACGACATCAACGTCATTCTACCCTAATGTGTTCGACCAAAACATTAATACCTCACTAGGAATGACATATAAGCCATTCTACCCCAATGAGTATTCTAACATAATTGGAATCCATTCCACACACCAAATATTACTACTATAGCAATCCCATGAAAATTAATACTTTACTATTCATCTTGCTGTGGATCTATGCCACAGAGGCCGCCATATCATACATTAATCATACACTCGAAACCACATACATTGATACTTACTTAAACAATGTATTTATCACTAACTACAACCCACAATAAATAGCATTTCATCATTTACACCCATATCAATTCACATCAAGAATTACTCACCATCAACCGCGACCAAATCCAAAAGAGTATAGATCCTTTTATAAATCCTGAATTGTCATAAAGCATAAGCCACAACTTTACCCTCTGACATTAACACCTGACTACACTCTTCAGAGACACATCACAATACCTCACAACGATTCATCAGGATCACGCAGAATCAAAACTAGAGCCAAAGACAACTTCTACTTCAGTTCACCAAAACGTACTCACAACGAACATCCAAAACAAACGACTCACCCTTTGCAAGTCAACTGAGATAACAGAAGTACAAACTTAGCACAAAACTTCGTCTCTTTTCAACACTTGTAATCTAATTCTCAAACACTCTACCTGTTCTTCCTCTGAGTTTACAACAGATTCGAATATCCTCAATCAAAACCATTACGAACTTATCCAAATAAATATGCAAGATACGATTCATATACTCCACAAACATTACGGACGCATTACTATCACCGAACAACATCACTGCACGTTGTAATGTCCAACCAAATTCCAAAAGATATAAATTCTTAAAGCTTTTGCAAAACCTTGCACTGGGTAACTGGCTACTCACCCATAAGCTTAACCGAGTAATTAACAACCTATTCCGATGATAACAACATAACCAGTCACATCAAATCGATCGAAGCCTCAACTCATACAATTCACCATTCTTATCAAACATTCCAAACAATTACAATTTCACTCAAACTCAACCAACCCATTCCAGTTATCTTTTCATGAAAGTGGACACTCATTCTCAATCGTTACCTTATAAAACTGTCTGTAATCCATACACAATTTCTTCACTTAACAGTCCAAATTCCATAAATTCCAACGTGTAGCAACAACCATCCCAAAGGAACTCTCAAATACTACATACATGTAGCAACAACTATCCCAAAGGAACTCCCAAATACTACATCCACACTTAAGGTTTTCTCAAAATTTCCATTAATGCTCTAAAATTCCAAAAACTCCAAACCTCTCAAGAACTCTAAGTTTTGCTTTCCATAGTCACAATACCATCATACACATCATGATCGTTATTCCATTCAACCATCATTCCCTTTTGTTACTAACAAAGCTGGAGCTCTCTAAGACAACGCCTTAATGTTCCATTCAAAAACACATCCGAAAACCATGCACAACTGACGGTCCATCATTGTGACTTCCTGCCAATTTCCAGAACACTATTATCACAAATATAACAAACACCTTGGTTTCATCGCCTACGAGTTTTTCTACTTACTTAGCATATTCCAAACCTCACATCTTCACCTTCGTCAAATTTGAGTTCACACTTTACTCTCGGAGAACAACCATTAACGATACCCAATCATTCTCTCTCAATGACTTCCCACTGGACCAACAAACCAAAACCTCTAATCCGTCTCATAAACAATAATTTCACTTTCCACAGCATAGAACACTTTCATAGCTTCATATCGATATAAAGAACGCTTAAATCGGACACCCGAGTCAAAAGATATGAATTTTTGAAGGAAAGTCAATTATTGGAAAACAGCCAGATTCGCCTGGCGAGTCAAGATTTCGCCTGGCGAATACCTCTTCGCCAGCCCTTCGCCTGGCGAACAAGCGGCGAATCCTGATTTGTCTGAAAACTCAAACTTCCAGTAGCTAACACATTTTTGTCTTTCCGTTTTCGCCTGGCGACTTCCGATTTCGCCTGGCGAATCTCCCTTCGCCAGCACCTCGCCTGGCGAACTATTGGCGAATCACAAATGTGGAAAAATCCCAAGAGTTACAGGAGCTACCCCATTTCTGTCATTCCAAATTTGCCTGGCGACTTACGATTCCGCCTGGCGAATCACCCTTCGCCAGCACTTCGCCTGGCGAACGAGTGGCGAGACTTAATCCGCCTGGCGAATCGCACCAGAACCAGAATTTTCTGCTGCATTTCCATGGTTTCCACACCTCAAAATCCAACTTTTCCAAACCAACACATTTTCAAATTCCAAACAATTGATCACACGCACTATCAAGGTCAGAAAGACACGTCTATTCCATCCAACATAATTTCCGTCTACTATCAACAAGAGATTAAGGGTGATCAGTTCCTCAATTTGTCAATAGACAGCCGACAATCATGATGGGGCATAAACCGTCTTTACCAAACTATAATAGCATTCCTTACATCCTGCGCACAAAACTACCTAAGGCACAAATCCTTAGTTGACATAAACCTTACCTCCGCATTCCCTCCAGAACCGGGAACCACACCGTCCAAACAACACTTACAATCTTGCAATACACAACACACTGAGCCAACGCTCCACACTTGAAGCAACTTGGAGAAGTACCAGCTTCTCCCCCACTTATCTCATTCTAAATCCTACAGACAAAGGATTAGAAAACCAGAAAGTACTGACAGTGCTTCCACACATATCACGTACTAAGGGGCAAACAACGACGACAATATTCAACTGTCACACTAACTGACTCAACAACCTGGCCGGACGGACCGACCTGCTCTGATACCACTTATGCAACACCCCAATTCCCATCGCGAATAAATAATACATAAATATAATCAGAGTAACTAAAAATTTATTTTTCCGACAGAAAAAGGAATGCCACATTTAAATAAACAAAACATCATCCCTGCTTATAAATTTGATACATAGCATAAAATAGAGTACCCTAAAATGGGAAACTTTTTCCATAATAAAGGAAATGTCAATTATGGAATAAAACGGAAGGATCCATAACCGACTTGTTTTACAAAATAAACTGTTTTATACATCAAAATATTCATACAAAATATTTCCTACAAATATATACATATATAACATAATCGTTCCCCGACTCCCGTGCTACGTATCAGAGCAGACACCAATACCTAAGCAAAGACGAAGATCTAACTCTTCCACTTGCCTCTACGCCTCTAAAGCTGACAATCTGCACTATGCCATAAAAAGCATATTCCAGCAGAAGGGTGAGAAATAACAACTATAACAAGATTGCATAATAATATGCCACAACACAAATAAATTCACATATATAATATTCCTCACCACATACATCACATACTAACACATATAGCATGTCATCAATACATAACATATTACTCACAACCAATGCATTTATCACCTATGCATAATAATTCACCAAAGCTATCACAAGCTCACACATAATCAATCCATTCATGATTTATGCAAATGCACAGAGACCGACACAACGACTCTATGCAATGCATATGCGGGTACCGACTCATCACCCGAGCTCAATTGAAGAACTCAATGGAAATATCCTCCCTGCCGGGCCTACGATATTTCCCCATCGCTCATACCATCATGGCATCCGATGTTTCTGGATTGTTCACGCAGACACAATCCGATTGCTCAAACCCCACAAGGGCACACAATCATTCTGAAGATTCCCACGGAATCAAGTGTAACTCATCGCAACGATTACACCCATTGACTACGCAATGTTCAGAGGAGCCTCAATGATCATTTGTGTAATCAATCACTCTCACCCAACAGGGACGTGATATTACACCCGATTCTCCACGGAATCGCGACACATGAATGCATGTCATGATGTTTCTCATACAAAATGACCACATACACTCATGCAATGCACACATATTTCACAATATAGTCATGCATATACCATTAAATACACACATTGTAATTTCTTGCCTTTCGGCCATAATTCATCACCAAAACATGTCATCACATGCATTCACATCATATAACGTCATACAAGTCACACGATATCCATATCAAAAGCACATTGCATGAACACCTCAATTACGCACGCTTACAACGACAAAAGTCGACAAAACAACACCATTCAAATATCATACATCCATCACCAATGCATATCAATCATGCACAACATTTCATCACATATATTCACATCATATAGCGGCACACAAGCCATACGATACATATTAAAAGCATATAGCACGGTAAAACACCGACCGCACGCGTTTAACGCGATAAAATCCCGACAACCCAACACTTTTCTAAAACCACGACCTAAATAAATCATCTACTGCCCTCCAACCCAATTTTATAAGAAAGAATATTTCATAAGCTTTCTAACGCTTCGAACGGGGACCAAAACGGACTTACGGTTCAAAAGTTATGTCTAAAATACGAAAATACTGTTTTTGCTGTCCCAGGCAAATTCGCCTGGCGAATACCTGGCGAAACGGACTCGCCAGCAACTCGCCTGGCGAATCTGGACGAACCAGAATTTCTCCAAAATGGGTTTGGGACCCGAAAATGATCCAAATCTTCAACCCACATGATAGTATTACCCCCAATGATCCAAAACAACATGTTAGAACACGTTTAGGCATACATTTCATCAATTCATCCGTGAAAACATCGATTTCTACAAATTACTCCGAATTTCACCTAATAAGAAAAACATATATTTTTCACCCAAACATTCAAACAAAATATACATATACATATACAATCGAAATATAATCGAAACTTCTCACCCTTACCCGATTAATCGCGAGTGAAACGGACGAATCTTTGATTTTTCCTCTTTCTCCTCTTCTCTCTTCTTTCTTCTCCTTCTTTCTCTTTTTCTCTTCTCTTTCTCTTTTTCTCTTCTTTACTATTTTTCTCTCTTTTCTTTCTTTTATGAAAATATCTACCCCCAAAAAAGACCAAAATACCCCTCAGCTCAAATATCTCTCAAATGCTCTCAAAATGCGATAAAACATAAACAATGATGAAAAATAACATTTTGTCAAATAGAAGTCAAGAATAAAATAATATAAAACCAAAACCAATTAAATCTACTCTATTAAATAAATCTAACAAAACTGGGGCGTTACAATTCTCCCCCACTTAGACATTTTCGTCCTCGAAAATCTAACCGATACGAACAACTCCGGATACGACTCTCGCATCCAACTAACAAATCAACATGCCAACAAAAGGCACATCACGAATAACACAACTGACAAACCACCTTGCTAACTACCACAACGGCACGACAACGACGACAACTACAACGACAAGATGCAAAGCCCATACAATGCACTTGACGACAAACTCACAACTCAAAGAAAAGCCAAGATACCAACACACAGGTTCACTCTAGAACCGAAACACAACAAGATCGTTACCCTACCCTAGGTAACACTCCCCTAATCCCCCACACAGGAATTAGCTACACACACTCGAACCATCACCATGGAAACGAGGCACAACACAAACAAGAACATAAAGTTCCACGGCACCACAAGGTCTTAACAACTTCAACAAAACCAGAACACCAACAACAAAGCTACGATTCACCAATCCAATCGAGACCCGACAATACCACGCATCACATAACTGGAAATGACAGCATAGTCATTCTACCCCAATACATACCTCACTAGGAACGACAACATAGTCATCCTACCCTAGTGCACCTCTCATTAGGAATGACAACGTCGTCATTCTACCCCAATGAATATCCCACTAGGAACGACAACATAATCATTCTACCCTAGTGGACACCACACTAGGAACGACATCAACGTCATTCTACCCTAATGTGTTCGACCAAAACATTAATACCTCACTAGGAATGACATATAAGCCATTCTACCCCAATAAGTATTCTAACACAATTGGAATCCATTCCACACACCAAATATTACTACTATAGCAATCCCATGAAAATTAATACTTTACCATTCATCTTGCTGTGGATCTACGCCACAGAGGCCGCCATATCATACATTAATCATACACTCGAAACCACATACATTGATACTTACTTAAACAATGTATTTATCACTAACTACAACCCACAATAAATAGCATTTCATCATTTACACCCATATCAATTCACATCAAGAATTACTCACCATCAACCGCGACCAAATCCAAAAGAGTATAGATCCTTTTATAAATCCTCAATTGTCATAAAGCATAAGCCACGACTTTACCCTATTACATTAACACCTGACTACACTCTTCAGAGACACATCACAATACCTCACAACGATTCATCAGGATCACGCAGAATCAAAACTAGAGCCGTAGACAACTTCTACTTCAGCTCACCAAAACGTACTCACAACGAACATCCAAAACAAACGACTCACCCTTTGCAAGTCAACTGAGATAACAGAAGTACAAACTTAGCACAAAACTTCGTCTCTTTTCAACACTTGTAATCCAATTCTCAAACACTCTACCTGTTCTTCCTCTGAGTTTACAACAGATCCGAATATCCTCAATCAAAACCATTACGAACTTATCCAAATAAATATGGAAGATACGATTCATATACTCCACAAACATTACGGACGCATTACTATCACCGAACAACATCACTGCACGTTGTAATGTCCAACCAAATTCCAAAAGATATAAATTCTTAAAGCTTTTGAAAAACCTTGCACTGGGTAACTGGCTACTCACCCACAAGCTTAACCGAGTAATTAACAACCTATTCCGATGATAACAACATAACCAGTCACATCAAATCGATCGAAGCCTCAACTCATACAATTCACCATTCTTATCAAACATTCCAAACAATTACAATTTCACTCAAACTCAACCAACCCATTCCAGTTATCTTTTCATGAAAGTGGACACTCATTCTCAATCGTTACCTTATAAAACTATCTGTAATCCATACACAATTTCTTCACTTAATAGTCCAAATTCCATAAATTCCAACATGTAGCAACAACCATCCCAAAGGAACTCTCAAATACTACATACATGTAGCAACAACCATCCCAAAGGAACTCCCAAATACTACATCCACACTTAAGGTTTTCTCAAAATTTCCATTAATGCTCTAAAATTCCAAAAACTCCAAACCTCTCAAGAACTCTAAGTTTTGCTTTCCATAGTCACAATACCATCATACACATCATGCTCGTTATTCCATTCAACCATCATTCCCTTTTGTTTCTAACAAAGCTGGAGCTCTCTAAGACAACGCCTTAATGTTCCATTCAAAAACACATCCGAAAACCATGCACAACTGACGGTCCATCATTGTGACTTCCTACCAATTTCCAGAACACTATTATCACAAATATAACAAACACCTTGGTTTCATCGCCTACGAGTTTTTCTACTTACTTAGCAGATTCCAAACCTCACATCTTCACCTTCGTCAAATTTGAGTTCACACTTTACTCTCGGAGAACAACCATTAACGATACCCAATCATTCTCTCTCAATGACTTCCCACTGGACCAACAAACCAAAACCTCCAATCCGTCTCATAAACAATAATTTCACATTCCACAACATAGAACACTTTCATAGCTTCCTATCGATATAAAGAACGCTTAAATCGGACACCCGAGTCAAAAGATATGAATTTTTGAAGGAAAGTCATCACATGCATTCACATCATATAACGTCATACAAGTCACACGATATCCATATCAAAAGCACATTGCATGAACACCTCAATTACGCACGCTTACAACGACAAAAGTCGACAAAACAACACCATTCAAATATCATACATCCATCACCAATGCGTATCAATCATGCACAACATTTCATCACATATATTCACATCATATAGCGGCACACAAGCCATACGATACATATTAAAAGCATATAGCACGGTAAAACACCGACCGCACGCGTTTAACGCGATAAAAACCCGACAACCCAACACTTTTCTAAAACCACGACCTAAATAAATCATCTACTGCCCTCCAACCCAATTTTATAAGAAAGAATATTTCATAAGCTTTCTAGCGCTTCGAACGGGGACCAAAACGGGCTTACGGTTCAAAAGTTATGGCTAAAATACGAAAATACTGTTTTTGCTGTCCCTGGTAAATTCGCCTGGCGAATACCTGGCGAAACGGACTCGCCAGCAACTCGCCTGGCGAATCTGGACGAACCAGAATTTCTCCAAAATGGGTTTGGGACCCGAAAATGATCCAAATCTTCAACCCACATGATAGTATTACCCCCAATGACCCAAAACAACATGTTAGAACACGTTTAGGCATACATTTCATCAATTCATCCGTGAAAACATCGATTTCTACAAATTACTCCCAATTTCACCTAATTAGAAAAACATATATTTTTCACCCAAACATTCAAACAAAATATACATATACATATACAATCGAAATATAATCGAAACTTCTCACCCTTACCCGATTAATCGCGAGTGAAACGGACGAATCTTTGATTTTTCCTCTTTCTCCTCTTCTCTCTTCTTTCTTATCCTTCTTTCTCTTTTTCTCTTCTCTTTCTCTTTTTCTCTTCTTTACTATTTTTCTCTCTTTTCTTTCTTTTATGAAAATATCTACCCCCCAAAAAGACCAAAATACCCCTCAGCTCAAATATCTCTCAAACGCTCTCAAAATGCGATAAAACATAAACAATGATGAAAAATAACATTTTGTCAAATAGAAGTCAAGAATAAAATAATATAAAACCAAGACCAATTAAATCTACTCTATTAAATAAATCTAACAAAACTGGGGCGTTACAAAGTCCACTCATAAAGGCATCTCAGTCGTGCATCTGGAGTCTTCTAGTTATTCTTCTGACTAGAAGGTGTTTCTGTGAAACATAAATCTGAAGAAAATAGAGGTGATTTATTTTCACTATCCAAAACAGCAAGGAAGGATTCATCTCTCTTAATCCTAAGAATGGATCTAATCTGATTAGAGGTTTTAGAACTGTTGAGGTAAATAGGGTTCGTTCGGAGAGAATCTTAGTTACTTGAGTCAAGGGTGGTAGCCATGGTATCTCAACAATTTGTCAAAGAAGATACTTGCAAAAGATTGAATACTTGATAAGTGTTCATGAAGTGATATGGTGGAGTGTGGCTTCAACAGTGAAACAAGATTATTGAACAAGGATTTAAGATCAATTGCAATTTGTGTTACTCACAAGTATTTAATTGATTATTCTTGTATATGGAGTTCAAGATTACTGATGTTCAACACGATGTTGAAACATCTCTTCATCTGGGTTTCTGCAGAATCATGGGAGGGGTACTGCATAAACTTTTGGTTCTATTTTTCTTGGGTGTTGACCTAAGAATCTGCTTCAGTTGGTGTGGCAGAAACATCTGATCTCTGGAGAGTTTCCTGGAAAGAAACGGGGCTAGACAACGGTGATGTGGAAGATGAAGAAAAATACATCATAATCTTGATGCATAGTTCTTGGATCAGTTTATTTCTGATCTAGGAATGTTGGAGTGCAGCAGGTGTGTTTAAGTTGCATCTGATGTTGCCCAGAATGGAGTACTGGTGATGGCCAGCTTAGATCAGTTTATTTCTGGTCTAAGTACTTAGGAGCATGTGATCTTGCTCATCTTGAAGATCAAGGTTAAGTGGCAGTTATCTCTGGCTTTCTACAGACTGCTCTACTCAAGGAAAGTGGTATTCTTTGGTATGGCTATGGTGTAGTCTAGGACTACTTATCTTCTGAAGAATCAGACGTGGCATGTGTGAATTCTTTGGAGCTTCAAAGCAGTTATTCATCAAGGTGTGAGCTTGTATGCAATATCTGTGATAAGTTTAAGCAGGATGAAGGTTGTCTACTCAAACTTGGTTGTTGAATCAAGTCTATGAGAGCATGGAACTCTAGTTCTGTAATAGGGAGGAGGTTATTCTAAGTGGCAGAAGGAGGAGCTGAATTCAGCAGCTGGATGTCGTATCAAAATGTTCTGACATCAAGCTTAACATCAGAATCTCAGCTAGTGATGTGGCACATCAGCTTAAGATAAGGTGATCTACAGGAGAATGGAAGTTATGGATACTTCAAAAAGGTCTATCTTATGCAGTTTGCGGGAGCTGTGGATTGAGAAGATGTTATATGTCTAAAGGCTTGGTGGATCCAAGATGTCTTGCTATGGAGCAAGTAGTTCATGTAACTTGAAGATCAGATTTCGTTGGTGGATCAGTGTATCTTGTGGGAGTTCTGAAGAAAAGTTAAGATTAATCAAACAATGGCATTTGGTTGATATTTATTGTGCATTTAAGCAGGGTGCTTGGAACTAATTACTCTTGGCCAGAAGGGTGGTTGGTTGAAGATTTAAGGAGGTTCTGGACTATCTTGGAGCTTGTGGTAGAAGTTCTAGGTTGATGGTAGAAGATTATCTTCTTTTTGTGGAAGCGAGTTTATTTCTCTCTGTGATTATTTGGAGTTCAGGTTGATCAAGCTGGTGGCGCAGTGTTGTTTGAAGATCTTCAGAATGGATTACTATGCAGATAGTAAGTCCAGTGGTAGAGCATATCAAGAACCATGGTGTGTGGTGTCTATGATATGTGAAAAAATGTCCTAACTGCTGTTTGAACATTTTCTGGGTTGGTTATCCTTGGATTAGGATACTAAGTTCTGTGTGGAACTTGACACTCACATCTTGTCTAAGAGGTATTTATCTTGTCATACGGGAGAATGATGGGTAAAGGATTGTCTTGGAAGTCTGATGTGAATGGGACATGCTAGAAGTGGATCAGTTTGGTGCTTGTGGAGCAAATGAACTGAAGATTTCTGGAGCATGTATACGATATCTGACATCGTTAAGAAGATAACAAACTAATAGGTATGGTATCTCTTTGAGGAATGTAGAGCATTCTAGATCAATTGGATTTTGTCTCAGGAACATGGAGATCTATACATGAGAATTCAAGAGGAGTTCGTGTGGTGTATAGATGGGTTCAAGAAGAGAGGGATCAATGGAGATTTGGTCTCAATCCAAGAGTTTATTAATTTACGATGGTGATCCTAATGTAACCTCACGGGAAGCATGATGGTGTTCATGTGTGAGTGATTATTGGTTCTTGTCAGAAGAAGCAATAAGGGATGTTGGTGATTGTGTTCAACAGGTAGGTTGGACAGAGGGCGCGTTCTTGAAGACATGAAGATGCGTCTTATGTTTTCCTTTCATCAACATAAGTGTTCATTGGTGGAGCACTGGTTATCTTAGATAGGGGGAGCAACTCCTTGATCTAAGATATATTACTGTAGGGGTACAGTTTTGGATCCAGTTTGTTTAGGGGTCAAGCAAGCTGTAGTAAGGTGTCAAGAAGGATGTCTTGACATTACTATTGCAAGGTCGTGGGGGACTTGACAGTATACAGTTAATTCCATCATTAAAGTGTCAATACAAGTATCTTGGGTGCTAACTAGGGGATGTTTGAAGAAATGTCTTAACATCTTGGTCAGGTTTATTTTTCTTCTGTTTAAAAGGATTATTCTTGGGACTCATCAAAAGGATGGTGACTATGCATCAGACGGACTAAACAAGCCTGACATTTGACATTATTTAAGACCCGAGGGTGGGTCCTAACTGACTGTTTTGAACGGTGGAGAGTGTTTCCTAGAGAAGGCATGGTTAACATGTGTCTCGATACAAGCGTTCTTTTTGGACGGTTACTCTTAAAAGTTGAAACAGTCTTATCCTAGTTGGGCGGTGCACAGTTATTAATGTTGAATTTACCTACCTAAATTTATTTCTCTATTGAATTATTCAGCGGTAACTTCTTTGGTCTGTGAATCTCTAGAGAAACTGTTTGGGTATTTAAGCGTGCGTTTGTTTATGGAATTCCAGCTTGTGGGATGATTCATCATGTCTTTCATTCGTGTTTGGGTAATTAACATATCGATATGGAACTGTATTGGCTACTTTTGTCAATTTTTGGCAAAAAAATGGGAGATTGGGTGTGTGGGGATAGGTCTTTCAACACACATCTGACGCATCTTTGTAGTTGTTTTGCAATGATGTTGGAAAGGGTGTTCTAACATTCTATCCGAGTCTTTCCCTTTGTGCCTTGTGATCTGAGTTAGGAAGCAGGTTGTGTCTTGTGACCTGAGTTACATGCTTTATGAACTCAGTGTTACGCATGATACAACTTAACCTTCTTATGGGCTCTTTTATGCCTCTTAAGAGGAAGATTTACCCCTCTGTGGCAAGTACTGGTTTGAGGGGGAGTGAGCTATGTACTCTTCCTCATGTACACCAACACACAATTAGGAACTTCAGGGGTAAGAAATAGTCTCAGCAGTGTTCCAATCATATCTACCAAACGTCAGAATTTCTTTTTCTGGCTAGGGGAGTTTTAACCAAAAATTTGTCAAAAGGGGGAGATTGAAAGCTCTGTTGATTTGAACAAAATTTTGGAAGAACAAAATGTTAAAAGATATGTTTAAACATGAAGAAGTATGATGAAAGAAGACTGGTCAGATATGATGTCTTAACGGATGTCTCGACATCATAATCTGATATGCAAGATGTTTCTAAATCTGTTGCAAGATTTAAGGAGCAATCATAACTTAGATCAAGGAAGAAATAAACAGAAGATTCGAAGCCCAAGGAAACAGAAGACTATAAAAGAAGACTTAGACCTAGGATTTTCAGAGGCCTTTCGTAACCTAGTTCTCTTGTGTAAAAATAAGGGTTTAGGGTTTTGAGAGTCGTTGGTTCTCTAGGTTGTAAGTCTCCCTTTGTATCGTTTGATACACTGTGGTAGACATAGGTGTCGCACAGATCCATAAGCCTTGAGGTATTAAATTGTGTATTGTTCTTGGATGAATAGTCGCGACGAACGAAGAAACAAGGTGAAAACGCGCCGAATAATGAGTCAGGTGTAACGTGTGAAGGGCTCACACACCTGGACAGTGATTGTGCGTGCAGTGTCGGTTGGTGGAGATTTATTGTCGATGGGCTCGCTGCAGAGTTGTGAACCTAGTGGTGGTAGCACATCGGTGCAGAGAACCGAGACACGCAATGGGCATGTGTATTTTGATTAACAATGACACTAGGGCTAACGGGAGAGGACCATGAAACCTATAACTTCTAATACCATATTGAAAAGGTATTTGTGTATAATGTTATATGTCTAATGAGACATTTATATTGATATGAGTAATATATAATATATTATTATAATTAATTGATACACCTTAATTATAATTGATTATTAGCACTTCTAAAGAGTGAAAGGTTGAAAAGTTGTATCTATTTCCTATGTTGTAATATGTGTTGCAATCGTTTCCTCACGTTTGAATAATTATAGACAAATCTACCATATAAAAAAGAAAGAGGTTCTGGAAATTCTTTTTTTAACCTTGCCTAAAATATTGACATGTCATCAAGTTAGGGGAATTTTAAGTCTTTTGTTCCAATACCATAACTATTGAAAGCTAATATTTGATACCAAACAAAATGTCTGATAACCGTACCATTTTCGCCTCGGTTTGGTGCTTTCTCTTTGCAACATCTACCCTATTCTGACAACAGTCTCATTTCCCTTTTTCCAAGCTCAATTTCAAAATTTCAATTGGAATGCTCAAATATCTCCTGACACACACACACACAGTCTCTCTCTCTCTCTCTCTCTCTCTCTCTCTCTCTCTCTCTCTTCTTCTTCTTCTTCTTCTTCTTCTTTGTTCTCCCTCTTCTTCCTCCTTTTTCCTCTTCTTTACAAACTGTAATGATACCTTGCTAACAACAGATTTAGATCCTTACTCAGTAGGAAGCCCTAACCGAAATCGATAAAGCTATCAAACTCGATCCTACATCTGCAATTTATATTCTTCTTAAAGCTACAAATGCCTTTGTCTTGCCATTTTGTATCTAACTTTTTTTTGTTCTTTCAAGAACTATGGAACCAGGATTCGAGCGGGTAAACCAATGTTTTGGTTACTTCAATTTATGTCGCTGCTGAAACCTAATCTTCTCAATCAAACCCTAAAAGCTTATGTGCTAATTCAAGATATGAAATCAGAAGGGTTAGTGCCAAACAAGGTTTGTTTTCCTATTGTATTGTTGGATTATTAAATTGCTTGAAAGTTTAAATCTTTGAAGTTTATATAGTGTTATTCTTCAAGCGGATTTTTAGGGTTCTTTTAGATTAATTTTAAATCTTTATGTTTACTTTTATAGGGTTTTTATATGTTGTGACTTTTCTGTTTTATTGGAGTTTAGTTCATGTTGTTGGATTTGCTCCGGGTCCTGTTCTTCATGCTGATGGAAGTGACAGTGGTGTTGATTTGCATTGGAATTTCGGGTTGAAACCGGAGAGAAAGAGACTAAAAGAACAAGATTTTTTGGAGAACAATTCTCAGATATCTTCCATGGATTTCCTGATGAGAAACCTCTTATGGTAACTAACTTCCTAATCAATTTCATGATTTCATCTAATTGAGAACAATATCATGAGAAAATTGTGCATGATTTATATATTCGTTTGTTTTATCTTATTGCTAGAAACCTGAGATTCTCCCCAATGAACGTGTTTATGCAAAATAAAACATAGAAACAAACATGAGTGTGGATCATATGAGAGAGCCATTTTGAAGAAGAATCACCATTACTACCAGAATTGTTCTGGTTGTAAAGTTGAACAAGCAAAAAATCTTAATCAAGGTGTTTCCATTACAAATATTTTCATCATTTGGATGGTGGTATTATCTTCAAGTAACCATCATTCAACTTCTTCACTATTTCATTTTTTCAATTCTAACACTTTTAAGTGTTAGTTCTTCTCTGATATGTGTTTTTTCATGTTCAGCACTTCCTGCATCATCACTCTTTCCATTACTTTATTTCATGGTGAATTTACTGTATTTCTTGGAAGTGGATTAACACATAGCATAATTCTCAATGATGCAACATTTTTTTCTTCAAATTAGGGATTTTAAAATTACGAAATCTGAGGCGGATATTAGTTACTATGTTGGTTATGTAGGTAAGATTATTTTTATTATAATGTTGTTTCTTTGAAGTCTTTATCATAAGTTGTTTCAGTTCATTGATGATGATTGAAAATGTTGTAGGATCATCATTCATGCTTGATAGGCTTATGCTACTGAAATTTTTCGAGAAGAACACCAAGCTCTTGAACTCTCAACGGTATGTCTCGCCTGCGATTATGTACTATAAAATGTTCTGCAATTGCGATTAAGGTCACAATGTCTGTATTTTATGTCTTTTCAACTGCATTACAACTAGAATTTAAAAAATATGTCCAATATGAGCTGTTAATAATAATGAATTTCATCATAATGATTATAAGGGTGATATGTGGATTTAGGTGGGCGTAGCTTGGGGAACAGGTTTAATCATTGGACCTTGGGAGGCTATTTGGCTCAGGTACGATATTGATTCTTTGCTTTCTCAAGTAGGGATGTTCATGTTACAGTTCGGTGAGAAAACCAATCAAGATGAGCCATAATAAAAGGTCATCTGACACGAACCGTTTCAAATTACCCAGAACCAAATCAAACCATGATTATTGGTTAGGTATACTGGTTTGAAATTTTGAACTATATCAAACTATTAGAAGATTTTCAAAAAAAGCCTATACATGGGCATACTATTATTCTTTTAAATATCATTCTCCTATTTTCTTCTTGCATCCAGCTGAGAAATACCCACATATATTTCCAAAGGGTTCCTTTTGGGATAAGTAAGTGAATTTTCCCCATATTTTCACTTTATTAAAAAAAAAGGTTTGTATGTATTTCAAAAATGTTTTCTATTTTTTGTTTTCGGTTTTCATGTATAATTACAAATCTTTCATTTTGTTTTCGTTTTGGTTCCTCTCTTCAACTATCCGTATAAATGATACTGTAAATAACTTTTTAAAACAATAAAATGGAAACCGAAAATATTCTCTAATACACCCTAAAGATTTAACTTTGGCTCAAATCTGATCTTGTGTTTCTACCGGTTTATATATCCTTACCCCTTGCCAAGTTTTATAATATCAGCGGTTTCATTGGTAGTAGTTATTGTCTGCTTCTGGATTTCGGTACGTATCTTTACTTTTTATGATTTTTTTTTCAACATTTTTGTTCTGTAATTTCATAATGTAAAGTTTCTACCTCAATAAAATACTTTAAACTACATGCAGGAAACACTTCACAAGCACAATGGTAACAATGTGTCCACGGATGATGCTGAAGCTTTTGAAAATGGAAGCAACAATGTTGACAAAGAAAAAACAGTTCAAAAGAATGAAAGCCTCTTCATGAATTGGCCCTTAATGTTATCTCTAATTTCTTATTGTGTCTTCTCACTTCATGATATTGCTTATCAAGAGGTAAATATCAAATTCATGAAGTTAAAATCAATTTAGTTCAATATATGGTTTTTAGGGAATCTCATGCTTCTTTTATCTGTTTTCTTTAGGTTTTCTCTTTGTGGTGTGTTAGTCCTCCAAGTCTAGGAGGTTTGAACTTCACAACTGACGATGTTGTTTGTTTGTATCATCTTCACAACAAATTTTGCTTGGGTTATATCATCTTTACCAACAAAGATCAGCAAGGACTCGAGCACGAACAAATCACTGTCTGTTATTAATAACGGGGGTGTTGGTAGTTTTAGCCCTATTTCTTTATGGAGGTAACCATGTCCTATGTTTAGCACATTCTTTTAGATAATTTACTCAAAGTTGTTTGTGGCAATTTTTAAACATATTTTAATTTATGTTGGCACTGAAACGAAGGAATAAGATTGAATTAACTGTATGGTATAATTTTTAAGCACAAGCCAGGCCATTGACTGCTCCCTACAGTAGGCCATTATTGATGCAACAATGGAATGTCAAGTACCAAATAAGAAAACCAGACTGCAGAGGATGTGTTGGATGTTACATACAAAACAATTATTGCAGTTTCGAAAGGATTTAGACTGTCGCCTCTCTCGCCTTTGAATATTGCCACTGCTCTTCATCGTATTGCTAAGAATATGGAGAGAGTTTCTATGATGAAAACTCGAAGAATCACGTTTGCTCGATAAATTGTTTCGTCCATGCTTGTCGGAATTGCAGTGACATCCTTACCTGATTGCTCGGTTCAAGGAATCTCAATCACAACTTAGGCACTGTCTAAAATTGGAGGGGAACTGCTTTACTTTTCAGAAATGGATAGAATTGCAGAGATTGCACTGACCAAAGTTGAAGAATTAAACTTTCAGAACATTGCTAATACTATTATATCTAGCATACTTCTTGGCACTATACTATACTTCTTAGCACATGGTCCACATTTCTTTTTTATTATATCTAGCATACTTCTTGGCACTATACTATACTGTTGTATATAATAAAGTATTAAATTTCTAAATAGCCGAATTATGTGAGATATTGGTCAAAAAAGCCAGATTTTTCCAACTTCGATTTAATAAATATAAGAAACATATCTTATCAATACTACAGTACCACAACGTATTTCCATCATTATTTTTAACAGGTGTGCTATTTTGACATTGCATTTCCATACACCGTATGCAACAACAATGTAAGAATTTTTTTTAATATAACATATTTTTTCAAGAAAATTCCCAAAAAAAACACACTTTTCAGCATATTTACTAAAATGGCTATGTTTGAAAATGCAATATAAGGGTGGCGCCATATGGGATGGCGCCTCAGTTAAAAGGTAAAAACCATACCATATGGCACCTCAGGCTATTTGGAGGATGCCCTAAAATTTTTTATACTGCAAAGGGGTGGCGTCATTTGGGATGGCGTCTCAGTTGATTTTGTTTTTTTTTGTTTAATTTGTGAAATGAAAATTATATTGAAAATAAAATTATGGTAGCCATAAATACATCAGAATGTTAAGGATAACAATTAGTACAATCGGTGGTAAAGAAAAATTTAACGATCGTGCCTATCTAAACGTCCACCAGTTCCAAATGCAAGGGCTCTTGCACGATGTCTTTGTCTATCACCACGAGTTTGTTAAGGTGTGGCTGGTCGTTGCGTCTGTTGAGATGGCCCCGGCGCATCACACGATGGCCCTGACGCATGAGACAAATTCTGAAGCATCTGTGCCCAATAGTTGGGGGGGCGGGGGGGGGGGGGGGGGGGGGGGGGGTTACCGCCGACGGCGCTTCCGTAGTCCAGCAGCATGCCCATGTTTGCATAGTTTGTAAGGGGGGTTGGGTTGGTTGCATACGGCATGGTTGACCGAAATGTTGCAATGATGGGTGTTGGTACTGATTCAGTGGTTGATGTGGGGTTTGGTAGTCGAATAGTGGGTGGGTTTGTTGGCTGCAGGATATTGTGGTTCTTGGTTGTAGGAAGATGGGGTGTTCATTTGTGGGGGGCTATAGTGGGCTGGGTGGGTTCGAAAGACTCGTCAGGGCTATAGGAATTAGTGGTGTCGGTGTAGGATGGATGGGGGTAGGGGTAAGGGTTTTCTTGTTGTGATTGAGTAGGTGGCATGCTAGGGTATGGGTAAGGCTCTTCTTGTTGTTGGGTATAGGTAGGTGTATGATGTTGGGCATATTGCTGGGTATGCTGCTGCGAAGAAGACGCACGTTGGCGGGGGTCAATTAGATACGTCGGCTGAGAGAGGAATGGTTGCGGTGTTGTAACAGACCTAAACCAACTCATATATTGTTGCGTTGGAATAACATCTTCTACAACGGGGTCGGTTAAGACGTGCTGGTGTCGATTCTCCCAGTGTTGACACATCTCTGTTGCAAAGTTAGTCCACTCACCGACTGCCCACTGCGTGCTGACTCTATGCAGATGCCACTTTCCCAAAGTTGTAGGAGCCACTGGAATATCCTGATGCATTCCGAACTGAAGTTTGACTCGATCACTCTGATGCATCTTCACAGTGGTGAACCGAATGATGGGCGTTTTTGAAGTCCACACAGCAGGAAGTGGGGCTAAGCGCAGTCATAGCGCCATCCAACCTCTCAAGGCAGTGGATTTTGCGCTAAGCGTGGTCTGGTGTCACTTAGCCCCACTTAAGACGGTTTGCTCTATTTTTGTCCGGTAGACGCGCTAAGCGCAGTCTCTTGGGGCTTAGCATGACCTACTTTTTCTGGATTGTATAAATACCCTCTCACTTTATTTGGAGAGGGTTAGACACCAAATTTGGGCACCAAATACACCAAAAAATCATATTAACTCAAGAGTTGAAGAATCAATGCTAGATTTGCATCAATCTTCAGAAAATCATTGTTGACGCTCTTTCATCTCTTCTCCTTTCTTGTAAAGCAAGCTACCATGATGATGTGTAGCTAAATCTCTTGTGTCTGGATTAGATGTAATTAGCTAAACTTATATGTATTTCTTTTGATTGCTGTTTTGTGAACATATTATGAATCAATATTGATGTTATCTTTGTTTACATGTTAAATGTATGAGTTTTAATGAATATTGAGAAATATCTTCCAAGTCTTGACCTAAGATCTTCATCTATCAAAAACCAAAGTCTAGAGATGGATTTGAGATTTTATATTCACATGTATCAAGTCTTAAACATCATTGTATTATTTAATAGGTAGAGAGAACATCGATTAAACAATACGGTAAAATTTTGCGTCATTATTTAGATATAAACAATGTTGATGAGTGATATGTGATGAATATTGATTGGTAATGATGTTCACATAGTATATTAATGGAATACATATGAAATAGGTTAATTAAATCTAATCCTGACATGTTTCTTTAAACGTTAATTTCCAAATCATTTACCGTTGTTACAATTTTTAGTGAATGTTTCTCTACACAATCAAAAAACCTTTCAAACCCTTACTTAAAACATTATTAATTTTGGAACGGTGGTGATATCGCACTAATCCCTGTGGAGACTATACAAAAATGCTTTTCCTAGCAAAAGTATTTCAACACCTTTCCCCGTTGTTGAAAGCCTTGTTCGGGATAGACGTGTCGCTAACCCACCAAGGACTATAGAGTGGCAAGCTACTATAGGGGGTGGGTTGTTATTCCCTGTGGGGGATTTGATTGTTGTAGTTGGACGTGTAAAGCGTCTACGTCAACACCCCTGACATTCGGTGAGGAAGTGATTGTTGTAGTCGGATGTGCAAAAAGTCTTCGACGACACTCCTAACTTTCGGTAGGTGTCGCTCCCGGGATTTTCATCCAAGTACAAACGCGAAAGTGGCACCGAAACAGAGTCGCCAACAATGTGTATTTATTCCATGAGAGGGAAAGGAAACATTGTGTAAACCTGAGAGAAAGGAAAGAGCATGGTCTTGCGACCAAGAGAACTGGGTTCGGGAGTCGGTTACGCGCGAGGAAGGTATTAGCACCCCCACGCGTCCATCGTACCCGATGGGATCCATGCTTGCTGCTTCAATCAAAGGGTGTAAAGAACAGATGCTGGAAAAGGAACTGCTAGCTGGAGAACTGGAAGAGGGAAGGAGAGAGAATGAGAAACAAATGTAGTGAAAACAAAAGAATTGCTCGAATGGGCCCTACCCCACTGGCTACGTATCTCATCGGAACATGAAAATCAGAGCGACGTAGTTCCCCTCACCTAGGGAAAGTTGTTTGTATTTTTTAGTGGAATGCGTCGACGTTCGCGTTCCAGCAGTTAGGTGTTGCAAGTCGCTGTAGGGAGACTTAGGCGTTACCTGTTTGCGGTAGAACGGACGTGACGAATCCTTAAGGATGGAGTGAATGAGATGAGGAGAGAATTCCCGAAGGAAAGACGTGTTTGTTTGAAGTCTTTTAAGAAAGAAGTGTTTTTGAAGTTATTTGTATTCGTAACACATATTTCATTCAAGTCTATGATATAGGATCGAATGCGTCGCATGGTCGTCCTAACAGGCCGTATGCAACACTCTAGGAAGGTGGAAAGAAACCCCCCTCCTTCCATTTCCCACATACTAGGCTCACATGCAATATGCATCAACCTTTATTAAGTGTTTTTTGCTTTTTGTTTTGAGATGAGAAAGAGACTCAAAAGGGGCACAAGGTGAAAACTAATGCGGGATACTAAGACTCAATCTTAATGTTATCATACATGGTGATCCTAAGGTTAATGTGGTTTAAGAAACCTACTTCTAAAAGAAAGAAGAAGAAAAGCAAAAGAAGCAACTTACTTCCAAGGTGGAAGTTAAGTTGATCTTGAAGAGGGATGAAGGAGAAGTTATTCAAAGAAAGCATATAAATGCTCATCATGATCACAAATTGAATTATTAAAAGAAATAAGAAAAGATGAAAGAAACAAGTGCATGTGGAAATATGCTCCCACTTACTTACCTTTAGCACCTACATGAAAAGGTTAGTTCACAAAATATTTACAAGAAATCCTAAGTAAAAGAACTTGGTCAAACAAGCCAATGGAAGGAAATAGTGAAAACAACAGCTATTGCAGCCCATAAATGCAATGCAGGAGTAAATCTATCATCATGTACCAAACAGCAATTAACAGCATATGTTCAGCTTACAAAATGGGTGTAAAAAGCATTTGGCAGCACATACAACAGCACATATGTGTATAATCAGCAGTAGAAACAGGACAGCATGCAATGCATTTAAATGCAATTCAATCTTGACATAGCAAACATGTATCCAACATCATGCATTCCTCAACTAATCATGATCACAAACACATCATACATCATATTGAATAAACTTAAAAACATCATGGAGAAATGTACATCATGAAAGGATGCATAACATTGAGCATGTGAACAAATTGAAGCAAGTATGCACCTCAAGGAATAGAAAGCAAACAAGCATGCACCACATAATTCCAGCAACACAAACATTAATTCACAATTAGCATGTTCAAGGGGTGTGTGCTATGTGTTTATCACATCAAGAACGCAACTACGCAAGCATGACCATAAACGATGAAAATCCAAGAGTCGCGTGTCAGAAAATTGTGTGCATACAAAGGTGATGTGAACAAAATGAAGTGAGGATGGAGAAAAGTAAGAACTTAAAACATATCATGATAGTTCAATTCAAACATGCAAGACAATTTCACATTAACATGCATCAAGATTAATTAATCATACACCATGATCGTTGTCAACGGAAAACAAATGTTCAAGCAAGGCAAAAGCATACATGATCCAATTTATGCACACTACAGCATCACATTCACATATATCACCTCACACTCATCTTCAAGAGATTACACAAATTCAACAAGTCATTATTCACACATGAACCAAAATGCCTCAAGAACAAGCTTCAAGAATGCAAGCAAATCAACAATTGGATAATCATGCATCAAAGATTCACATACATCCAGCAACTAGAGGTTAAACAACCCTAGAAAATTCCACAAATATGCATCCCACAAAGCCATGAAGGTTAGAGGTGGAATAGGTATCCATACATGCTTCAAAACAAGCTAAAAACACAAAAGTTGCAGGTGCAAATCGATTGCAGCAGGGTGCAAATTGATTGCACAGCTACAGAATGCACTTTCTAGTGAAAAAACAAAGCTGCAATCGATTGCACCAAGATGCAAATCGACTGAACAGTCTCTGACCTGCAAAAATCACTTCTTATAATCAGTTTTTAAGCACCAATCACTTATCCAAACATCCAAATGATCATGTACACAATTAGGCACGAAATTACATTGAATTACAGTCAACAAACATCAATTGGATTCAATTAACAATCACATCAAGAATCATATTCAAGCACATGAATCCAAATCAAAATCCATAAAATCTACATCGAATAAGTTGCGAATAAGCTAAAAACATTGTACATTTAGGGAAAACCAACCTACAAAGCGGAGACTTTCTCTGGTAATTTTTGCAAAGTAATCTTGGTGCAGAAAATGAAAGAAAACCAGAGATTCTTCAATCAATAGCCGAAATGTGTCGAAACCAAACGAAATCGCGAAAATCCACCAAAATCCAACTTGCACCAAAATAAATGGTGAGAGGCCTTTGGATTGAAGAAGAATACTCTGAACTTCCAGAAATCCAACCAAAGAATGCTAAATGATGAAGTTTAGCTCAAGAATTAATCACTTTTCAATGTAAAAAGTGATTATTCTTCAAGAAATAAGAGCTTTTGTGTGTGGTTTTTGGAAGAGAGAAGTAGAAGTTGATGAAGAATGAGTAGAGAAATTAGAGAGAAATGTGAGAGAATTGAGAGTGAAAATGGAGCAAAATGGTTCAAACTTGCCATTTTTGGAAACCCCAAAGTTTCTATTTTTGGCAGTTTTGTAATTTCTTGATTTTTCATTACTCCTCCATCATTTCTTGATCAAATCTTGTCCAATGAACAAATATAACTTGAATTTCACGAATTTGACCTTAAAAAGTTAGGAGTTGACTTTTTTCACTGCACAGTTGACTTTTTTTCCAATTTCTTGGTTATCAAGCAACTGACCAATTGAACCTTTTCTGAAATGAACCAATGGCCAATCTTCCATCCTTAGACACTTAATATCATGTAGAAAACATTGAGATCAAGTTTGAATCAAAATTTCATCAGGAGACCACTTGAATCCAAAACCCTAATTTCGACTGTTTTGTGTAGGAGATGATGCACTGTCCAATCTTTTTGATGAATTCTCCTCTTCTAATGCCTTGTGGGATCAATTGAGATGATATATGACATAAGAGACCCTTGAGGCTTGTTTGAAGACCCTTGGCTCTTATTCTTTAGCTTTGGACAATCCACCTCTTTGAGGAACACCTGATCACATGCCCTTATGCAGGATGCAATGCCAAATGCTTAATGTTTTATTTTTCTATGCTTGAATGCAATGCAATGAAATGAAAGCTCATGCTAAATGATATGAAGAAATGAGAGGGCAAATTTTGGGGTATTACAGCTGCCCCTATTCAATCACTGTAGACCTGAACGGATGATAGCGATTGCTGTCAGACTTTCAAGGTATGGAGGGATTGAATTCCAAGAATAACCAAAAATTTGCACTATGTGGAGAAGAAGAAAAGGGATATAAACCCAACCAAATGAACTCTGCTTGTATAAAACTCTGATGGGAAGAAATAACACTGAAGAGATGTCTTTTTGAACAACGCCAGACGATTACTGGCTTGCCACACTGCGGGTGGACTTTAACAACGTCTTTTGTACAAAGCCAGAAGACTACTGGCCTGCCACACTACGGGTGGACTTTTGCAATGTCTTTTAGCACAGCGCCAGACGACTACTGGCTTGCCACACTACGGGTGGACTTTAACAATGTCTTTTGTACAACGCCAGACGACTCCTGGCCTGCCACACTACGGGTGGACTTTTGCAATGTCTTTTAGCACAACGCCAGACGACTACTGGCTTGCCACACTACGGGTGGACTTTAACAATGTCTTTTGTACAATTCCAGACGACTACTGGCTTACCACACTGCGGGTGGACTGTCTTTTTGAATGGAGTTAGACGACTACTGACCTGCCACACTGCGGGTGGACTTGTGCCAATCTATGGTTGGACTTTGCAGCTGAATTGCCACACTGTGGGTGAACTTTTGCCAATCTACGGTTGGACATGCCAATGATTTGCCACCCTTGGATGGACTTTTTCCAATCTACGGTTGGACTTAGCTGCGGTCTTTTCAAAGGGAGTCAGACGACTACTGACTTGCCACACTGCAGGTGGACTTGTGCCAAGCTACGGTTGGACTTGCCGATGACTTGCCACCCCTGGATGGACTTTTGCCAATCTACGGTTGGACTTGCCAATGATTTGCCACCCTTGGATGAACCTTTTGCCAATATACGGTTGGACTTTTGCAAAAGCATTCAACATTGGATTACGCTCTGCATCCATATCAGACATCTCTGCTGACTCTACTGAGGAACAATAATCAATGATTTGATCTTAGAGACTCCTGAAAGGATAATATCTCTGCTGGAGAATGAATGAACAATCCGTCTGCTTCGAACTGTCAGGCTTGCCAAAAATAAATTAGACTTTGGGATATGAGGGGAGTGATGATTCTGCCAGGAATTACTTCATCTGCTTGGGGATGAATTCTGGTCACAGTAACTCCGCTGGGGATGAGAATTTTCTAAATGACATTCTGCTGGGGAAGAAACGTCGTTAAAACTCTTCTTGAGGATCTATCAAACCCAAGATCCCTTGCGGGGAGAATCAACCTTCTACTCGGCTAGGGAAGAGACTCTGTTGATCAATAAGCCTCATGCAGGGAGAAAAACAACAACTCAGCTGGGGAATATTGTTGACAAGATTCGATGATGAACTCTGTGGGGATACCATTACCAGAGATACGATCTTGCTGGGGGATCATGGCTACCCTATCGGGGATATACAAATCCGGTTAGAAGACATCCCGTTGCAACATGCTGGGAGAGAGTTCTTAGAGATCTGCTGGGGAAACCCAAGGCAATTCCCAGGTAATCTACTGAGGAATAAGACTGTCAGCTTAGGATAAATGTAACAATGCCCCATGTTAGGCAAACTTTCCGTTTGATGACTCCGCTGGGGATGATGAGTTTATAATAAACTCTGCTGGGGAGAATCGCTTTCAAGCATCTCGTGCTGGGGGAATGCCTTTTAAGAGGATTTTACAAAAGACCAAGTGTCCTCAACTCTACTGGGGATAATAGATCTGGAACATCTTCTGCTGGTGAAATTCAATATGCCCCATGTTTGGGAGGTTCACAACCTCGCTTTTGCCCCAGATTACGCGGCTGATCTGAAGAAAACGTCATAAGAGGATTTTACAGAAGATTAAGCATCTTCAAACTCCTGGCGACTTCATTGGGCATTGACCGTTAACTTCGGTGTCTACGAAGCAACTCTACTGGGGAATTCGCACCCGCTATCGACACAGAAAAGCTTGTAGCTGTTGGAAGTACTGAATGAGAGAATCGACTTAATAAGATACCACGATACTCAGTTAAACTTAACTTGTCGATATCGAATCGTCACGAGCAATCGTCGGCCAAACGATGGACTCAATCAGTAAATATTATGACAAAAGGTGACGCGGGGACCCTTCTTGAACTTGACTGCCCCGGTATTCTATATGGGAATAAGTGATTCCTCGTCTAGGAGAAATGACTCTTGTGCTCTTGGGATGACCTGCCCCAGTATGAACCTTGAAGTGGTTTTGCCCCTGACTACTAATCTTTGAATGAAGACCCAGAATACCTGCCTTTGGAGAGATTTGAATCTCGAAGTAATTGCCCCAGTCTGGATGGACTCTTAAGAGATTTCTCGACGTGATTGGCTCAGATTGGCTACACCTTAAAGAGAGGATTCGACGTGACTGCCCCAGATCGACTACGCCTTAACACCACTTTGTTGGAAAAGACCCCGCTCAACAAAGTTTCCTGAGGAAGTACCATTGGATGTGGCTGTCCTTCGGGAGTGTCAGAATTCTCAACTCGGTAAGATTAAGCTTCTGGACTGAATTTCCATATGTAAACTTCTTTTGATGTCAAACAAATGTATGCACGCAGAAAATGTTTTATTCTGAGAATGAAAATTCTAATGCAACACACATGTTAATCTTGAAGTCTTACTGAAACGATGTCGCAAAGCTATGAACGAATCACTGCTTAGGATACGACATTGATTTTTGAAAGAATGCAATGCACATGCAACACCGACAAAGATCTTTTATCACAACTCACAGGATTCAGGAACGCTATCTCTTGGTAGTATGCTTTTGAATTAAACCCTGTTTCAATTAGGACTTTTGAGGGTTGTATCGTGGCCTGGTTCACGGTTTTGAGAAAAAAAAGATTTAAGGCTCAAAGTTTATCAGTGCCCACCCACTCTTCGTGATGTTCTCCAGTCCTACGTTCAACTAATTTGCACAAGCGTTCGCCGCGCAAAAAGATTTTGTGATCTTTAAGGAACCCATGCATGTGATGGTTTGACACCTAATGAGGCTTTGGAGTGACAGTCACCCGTTTTGTCTTTTTGTTCGTAGTCACGCGACTTTGTTCTTGCTCGAGGATTTTCTTTCGTAATCCTTTCGTTTTTCGCTTTCGCATTTTTTTCTTATCCCTAACTTTTTCCTGGACAGATTCTTTTGAATCTTTAGATTTTGAAGTCCAGCGGGATGCCCCAACTTTTTCCTAAGTTGCTTGTTTTCAAGTTTCAACTTAGCGGGCTCTTTCTTCTTTTTTATTCCTTTTTCTCAGAACAAATCATGTGACACTGGCTTGTCTTGACTTTGTTAAAAGGGTTGTGACCGCCTCACTCTTTGATTGTTGATGGATAACCATTGTGGTTTCACATCTCTTGACCTCTTGACAGTGGAAAAGAAGGTAATGGATCCTCAGATGCACACTCCTTTTAAAATTTGAACGCTCGGTCAAATTAACTGACACCTACCCTGTCCCTGGGTTAAATGTGAGGGGTTTTTTCGTACGAAAAGAAAATCCTACTTCAAGGCTCAAAGGGGTTAACGAGGGTCTATCTCCCTTATATCTTCAATGTTTGGGGAGTTGAAACAATGCCTGTACATCCTCAACAGGGTTTTATCCGAGAGCACACAATTAGAGATTTTTTGCGGTTTAAATCATCATCCTCCCTCAGAGAGTTTAAGCAAGAAAATTGGTATTGCAATGCGCATTATCATTAAATGAGTAAACACAAATGAAATTCTTCAAGAAAACATATTCATTGCATTAAAATCATCATACCAAATACAAACAAGTTTTAACATGCAAACAATGTCTGAACAAACAAATAAAGACTACATATGAAAATGCAGCAAAGAAACGAAGATTGCCATTGTTGAGGAGGCTTGACTCCGTATGGACTTATTGCTTCTGATGATGTCTTCCCTTTTTTACGTGCTCGCTTGGGAAGCTTTAGTTAACGTACAGACCATCTGTAGTGAAAATAATGATCCTTGCGTCAATCAGATCTTGCACTTTATGCCTGAACACCTTACAATCTTCAATGGCATGCCCCAGTGTCCCTGAGTGGTACTCGTACCTAGCATTCTTGTCATAACCTGGCGGAAGAGGATACGGGATAGGAGCAACTTCCCTTAACTGAATCAAAGAGTCTTGAAGTAAACGATCGAGCAGCTGACTGTGAGGAACAATAATGGGATCAAATTTTCTCTCAGGCTTTTTGGGTCTTTGATATCTCCTCTGGGAGCTAGTCTGCTGCTGATACTGATTCGGGTACTCCTCTCTTCCCAGCACTTTCCTTTTCAAACTTGGCCTAAGATCGGGAACAAGTCGCTGATATGGGGATTTTGAGACCAAAGACTGCAAGATACACCCTTGACTTGATGCCGCTTCAAGAGGGAACGCCGGGAAATTCATCTTTCTTGCAGCAGTAGGAGTAGAATTATTTTGTATGCTTACGCCACCTGGGGCGAAATCTATTGCCTTTGAATCAATAAGATCTTAGACCACATTATGAAAGGCTTTACATTTTTCCACATTGTGCCCCGGCGCACCAGAGTGGAAATCACAATGGGCACTTGCATCATAATTGAGTGGGAGCTTTCCACTAGGGGGATTTACTGTCTGAAGTTCAACCAATTGGAGTTGAAGTAGGTGCCTCAGTAGCTGAGCATAAGGCATAGGAAGTGGATCAAAGATTCTGTCAGTTTTCTTCGACTTTGGTAAGTACTTCCTAGCCTTGGGGCCATCTGGGGAAACAAAAGGTAACTGCTGGTGAGTAAGTTTCTGAATTCCAGGTTGTGCAAAAAATTCGCGAGGCATATCACTCTTTGGGATAGATCCCACAGGAAATGGTGGAACGACAACTTCTGTTATAGCCTCAGGTGTGGGATTATCATCTTTTCTGAGCACATTTCTCACAACTTCCATAACAAAACTCATCTGGGTCTTCACTTGATTGACCCCCTCCTTCAGCATTTTCTGGCCCTAAATCAAAGCTTGCATGTACACCATAAAGTGCCCCAGTTGGACCTTCATCTCAGTCACCTCCGCTCGGAGTTACTCCATATCCGAACCTTGATTGTGGTGAATCGAGTAGTTGGAAGAAGTCATGTTGGCCGTTTCTGCAGAGAATACCCAGTCAGAATGAGAAATCCGCTCCGGAACACCTGTTATGCATATGAGTATGAGAATGCCATGCAGAATGCCATGTTTGAATATTTCCAAGGGATCATTATGCTTTAATTCACGAAATTTTTTTTAGAAGAAACATGAGAAATGGATGGAAATGCTCAGTGGCAAGTCTCAAAGTTAATATCCTTTGGAAATACAAGAACATGTATGTGAGTATGATGATGCAGATGCAACAGACATGGGATCAAGGCTTCCTTATAATCTGGATAACTGCTGTGCTGGTGACCGAATAAGCTCATAGGCCGGCTCTGAAGAGAACACCAGAATACCTGAATATCCAACTAATTAGAATACCAGGATGCCGGGATATCGGCATAATCAAAATACCAGAATAAACAGAACACCGACGTGATCAGAATACGGGAATGCCAAAATATCGGCATAATCAGGATGCTGGAATAATCAGAATACCATAATACCAGGCTGATGAGTCCACACTGATAAGAGAACCAGAATACCAGGTAGGATCAAAGTCAAGGTTACCTGCAAACCTGTAAACAACCCGCCCCTCTCACATGTGGGTGCTAGGATCCTCAGTATCCCAGGCTCTCAGGTCGAGAAATGATGATACGTTCACCACTTCTGGTTTGGCATCATCATCAATCGAGGAGGCCTCAACTGATTCTCCAAAATGAAAGGTCCTCAGCTTCTGGCACTGAGGTCGAGAAGTAATAGTACATTCATCCCTCGGGGTACAGTACTATCGCCAATCGAGGAGTGCCTCCACTGATTCTCTTTCAAAAAAGGACATCCTATAGCAAGTTCCCAGCATTGGGTCCTTGGATCGAGAATGTGCAATGGGTTTACCACATAATGTGGTCTGCCACTATCATATCTCGGGAGGAGTGCCATAACTGAGTCCTCGGGAATGGTCACCAGAGTCGACAGTTCCTCAGGAGAAAAACTACTGGCCTGCATAACATGCAGTAGCAGATAGCTCCTGATAGAACCTCGTCTGGTTGTGGGTCTCATGAACAACAATACGTGGTCACCACCACGCAAGCATCACGACTATCCACTCTAATACCTATGTGTGTACTCAAGCCTGGGTAGTGGGCTTATCTCTCAGAACACCCTGCCCACCAAACAGAAAAGTCCAGCGCAACACAGTATAATGTAATAATGAAATGAAAATGCCATAAGTGCGGTAAAATAGTAATGCAGTAAAGCAATAATACAGTAAATAACAATACAGTAATACAATAAAATATAGCACGTCAGTAAACACCCAATGAAAGAAAGCAGACAAGCGCTAGGATTGACTCGCTAAGGAAACCAGAGATTCTGGATTCAGTCCCCAGCAGAGTCGCCAGCTGTCGTTACCGGGATTTTCATCCAAGTACAAACGCGAAAGTGGCACCGAAACAGAGTCGCCAGCAATGTGTATTTATCCCATGAGAAAGAAAGGAAACATTGCATAAACCTGGGAGAAAGGAAAGAGCATGGTCTTGCGACCAAGAGAACTTGGTTCGGGAGTCGGTTACGCGCGAGGAAGGTATTAGCACCCCCACGCGTCCATCGTACCCTATGGGATCCACGCTTGCTGCTTCAATCAAAGGGTGTAAAGAAAAGATGCTGGAAAAGGAACTGCTAGCTGGAGAACTGGAAGAGGGAAGGAGAGAGAATGAGAAACAAATGTAGGGAAAATAAAAGAAGTGCTTGAATGGGCCCTAGCCCACTGGCTACGTATCTCATCGGAACATGGAAATCAGAGCGACGTAGTTCCCCTCACCTAGGGAAAGTTGTTTGTGTCTTTTAGTGGAATGCGTCGACGTTCACGTTCCAGCAATTAGGTGTTGCAGCTCGCTGTAGGGAGACTTAGGCGTTACCTGTTTGCGGTAGAACGGACGTGACGAATCCTTAAGGAAGGAGTGAATGAGATGAGGAGAGAATTCCCAAAGGAAAGACGTGTTTGTTTGAAGTCTTTTAAGAAAGAAGTGTTTTTGAAGTTATTTGTATTCGTAACACATATTGCATTCAAGTCAATGATATAGGATCGAATGCGTCGCATGGTCGTCCTAACAGGCCGTATGCTAACACTCTAGGAAGGTGGAGAGAAACCCCCCTCCTTCCATTTCCCACATACTAGGCTCACATGCAATATGCATCAACCTTTATTAAGTGTTTTTTGCTTTTTGTTTTGAGATGAGAAAGAGACTCAAAAGGGGCAAAAGGTGAAAACTAATGCGGGGTACTAAGACTCAATCTTAATGTTATCATACATGGTGATCCTAAGGTTAATGTGGTTTAAGAAACCTACTTCTAAAAGAAAGAAGAAGAAAAGCAAAAGAAGCAACTTACTTCCAAGGTGGAAGTTAAGTCGATCTTGAAGAGGGATGAAGGAGAAGTTATTCAAAGAAAGCATATAAATGCTCATCATGATCACAAATTGAATTATTAAAAGAAATAAGAGAAGATGAAAGAAACAAGTGCATGTGGAAATATGCCCCCACTTACTTACCTTTAGCACCTACATGAAAAGGTTAGTTCACAAAATATTTACAAGAAATCCTAAGTAAAAGAACTTGGTCAAACAAGCCAATGGAAGGAAATAGTGAAAACAGTAGCTATTACAGACCATAAATGCAATGCAGCAGTAAATCTATCATCATGTACCAAACAACAATTAACAGCACATGTTCAGCCTACAAAATGGGTGTAAAAATCATTTGGCAGCACATACAACAACACATATGTGTATAATCAGCAGTAGAAACAAGACAGCATGCAATGCATTTAAATGAAATTCAATCATGACATAGCAAACATGTATCCAACATCATGCATTCCTCAACTAATCATGATCACAAACACATCATACATCATATTGAATAAACTTGAAAACATCATGTAGAAATGTACATCATGAAAGGATGCATAACATTGAGCATGTGGACAAATTGAAGCAAGTATGCACCTCAAGGAATAGAAAGCAAACAAGCATGCACCACATAATTCCAGCAACACAAACATTAATTCACAATTAGCATGTTCAAGGGGTGTGTGCTATGTGTTTATCGCATCAAGAACGCAACTACGCAAGCATGACCATTAACGATGAAAATCCAAGAGTCGCGTGTCGGAAAATTGTGTGCATACAAAGGTGATGTGAACAAAATGAAGTGAGGTTGAAGCACAGTCAGAACTTAAAACATATCATGATAGTTCAATTCAAACATGCAAGACAATTTCACATTAACATGCATCAAGATTAATTAATCATACACCATGATCGTTGTCAACGGAAAACAAATGTTCAAGCAAGGCAAAAGCATACATGATCCAATTTATGCACACTACAGCATCACATTCACATATATCACCTCACACTCATCTTCAAGAGATTACACAAATTCAACAAGTCATTATTCACACATGAACCAAAATGCCTCAAGAACATGCTTCAAGAATGCAAGCAAATCAACAATTGGATAATCATGCATCAAAGATTCACATACATCCAGCAACTAGAGGTTAAACAACCCTAGAAAATTCCACAAATATGCATCCCACAAAGCCGTGAAGGTTTGAGGTGGAATAGGTATCAATACATGCTTTAAAATAAGCCAAAAACACAAAAGTTACAGGTGCAAATCGATTGCAGCAGGGTGCAAATCGATTGCACAACTACATAATGCACTTTCTAGTGAAAAAACAAAGGTGCAATCGATTGCATCAAGATGCAAATCGACTGAACAGTCTCAGACCTGCAAAAATCACTTCTCATAATCACTTTTTAAGCACCAATCACTTATCCAAACATCCAAATGATCATGTAAACAATTAGGCACGAAATTACATTGAATTACAGTCAACAAACATCAATTGGATTCAATTAACAATCACATCAAGAATCATATTCAAGCACATGAATCCAAATCAAAATCCACAAAATCTACATCGAATAAGTTGCGAATAAGCTAAAAACATTGTAGATTTAGGGAAAACCAACCTACAAAGCGAAGACTTGCTCTGGTAATTTTTGCAAAGTAATCTTGGTGCAGAAAATGAAAGAAAACCAGAGATTCTTCAATCAATAGCCGAAATGTGTCGAAACCGAACGAAATCGCGAAAATCCACCAAAATCCAACTTGCACCAAAATAAATGGTGAGAGACCTTTGGATTGAAGAAGAATACTCTGAACTTCTAGAAATCCAACCAAAGAATGCTAAATGATGAAGTTTAGCTCAAGAATTAATCAATTTTCAATGTAAAAAGTGATTATTCTTCAAGAAATAAGAGCTTTAGTGTGTGGTTTTTGGAAGAGAGAAGTAGATGTTGATGAAGAATGAGTAGAGAAATTAGAGAGAAATGTGAGAGAATTGAGAGTGAAAATGAAGCAAAATGGTTTAAACTTGCCATTTTTGGAAACCCCAAAGTTTCTATTTTTGGTAGTTTTGTAATTTCTTGATTTTTCATTATTCCCCTATCATTTCTTGATCAAATCTTGTCCAATGAACAAATATAACTTGAATTTCACGAATTTGACCTTAAAAAGTCAGGAGTTGACTTTTTTCACTGTACAGTTGACTTTTTTCCCAATTTCTTGGTTATCAAGCAACTGACCAATTGAACCTTTTCTGAAATGAACCAATGGCCAATCTTCCATCCTTAGACACTTAATATCATGTAGAAAACATTGAGATCAAGTTTGAATCAAAATTCCATCAGGAGACCACTTGAATCCAAAACCCTAATTTCGACTGTTTTGTGTAGGAGATGATGCACTGTCCAATCGTTTTGATGAATTCTCCTCTTCCAATGCCTTGTGGGATCAATTGGGATGATATATGACATAAGAGACCCTTGAGGCTTGTTTGAAGACCCTTGGCTCTTATTCTTTTTCTTTGGACAATCCACCTCTTTGAGGAACACCTGATCACATTCCCTTATGTAGGATGCAATGCCAAATGCTTTATGTTTTATTTTTCTATGCTTGAATGCAATGCAATGAAATGAAAGCTCATGCTAAATGATATGATGAAATGAGAGGGAAAATTTTGGGGTATTACAGTCGGGTAGTGATTGTTATAGTTGAACACCATTCACTTTTGCTAGGGAAGTGATTATTGTAGTCGGGTGTATAAAGGGTCTCCAATCGCACCCTTGACTTTCGGTAGGGAAGTGATTGTTGTAGTCAGATGTGTAAAGCATCTCTTACAGGACCCCTGACTTTCTTTTGTGCGTGCTTTATGTTGTGGGGAATTGATTATTGTAGTCAAATATACAAAGCATCTTTGACAGCACTCCTGGGTTTCTTAGCACCAAGCCTCGATCCCGTTGAAGGTACCCTGAACTCATTGTTACTATACCCAATCACAAAGAAATGAATGTTGAAAAAGAGTCATATTTCATTTATAATTGTAGGTTGCCCTTGTACATGAGGAGAATGATTATACAACCACATCATTTAATATACATGGAAAGAAAACATAACCAGGCAGGCCAGCCACCACTTATTCGTCCTATGCGCACTTTATTCCCCTATCCACTTTTGGGGGGATGGATTCCCATCACGTTGAGTTAGCTGGTGAGGGAAGCTACATTGATCTCCATATCCACGCCTTCTCCTTGTTCTTTATGGAGCACTTGATAGATTATTTTTACTCCCTCGAGGTCGGTGTTAATGGTGACTGGCTATCCTTAGAGGTTGTGATACTTGTGTTTGAGTTGGATTGGCAATTCTACAACGTCCACCGTAGAAGCAACGTGCCTTCCTAGGATGCAATTGTAGATACTCTTCAACGGGATGATGAGGAATTACAAATTAATTTCTTGAGCATCTTTTCCATTACCAACCGATATCACCATCTCGATGTATCCCTATGGTCAGGTGGTCGTTCAATTGAATTTCTACAAGTCAAAGTCTTCATATAATAATAAGTTTCCTCTTTCGAGGTCCATCTTTTCAAATAACTCTAAATACATTATATTGCAAGAGGTGCCACCATCAATCAGAGTGTGAGAAATATCAAACTGCCCGATTATAATTGTGATCACCAAGGGAAAATTTTGTTGGGGATCCCTCCTATCTTCTTTGAGTCTCAAAATCCCAACATAGGTTGATCAAGGATCCTCTTCAATGTAACCCTTCTTTTTTGTGGTGGATAACATCTCAGCGATTTTCCTCTTTATTGTCCCCTTGAAAGGGATATTTTCCCGATGTACCCCTCCCGTGATAACAGCGATATACAAGTGTTTCCCTTTGTTGGTCTCCTTGCCCTTTCCATTAGTCTTGGCATCTGCAGTATTCGAGAGAGATTTACCTTTAGGGGTTTCTTTTGTGCCTCGTTTGCCCTATTTCACATACTCGGTCAGACGACCCCTCTGGATCAACCATTTAATGACATCCTTCAGTTGGATACAGTCACCGATGTTATGGTGGTGACCATTTTGAAAACAACATTACTTTGACTTGCTGGTGCGGTGTGTCTCTCTGTAAGGGTATGTGGATCAAACTCCTCTCTTTCTGAATTATTTGTTGACATAATCCCTGTCATACCCCAAATTTTGACCACAATATTTCCCATCATTGTGCAAATCATCACCACAATATGGATGTACCTTCATGGCTCATCAACCTTCTCAAGGATTGTTGAGCTTTCACTACAATCAAGAATTAGGGTTTTGAGCCCTTTCAGAGCACTCAGACAAAGGATCAATCAAGAACTGACATGATCTTTAACTTGTATGGTCTCTCAAACATCCATGAAGGGCCAAAAGGTCTCCCACATCAAGAATTAAGCACAAGGTTGCAACATTCCAAGTGGATCAAGCCTCAAGATCGCCAGTGTCACCAAATTAGGGTTTTGGTAGACCAAGGCCTCCAGATGAAAATTTTCATATGGGCATGAGCTAATACTTTAAAACATGATTCAAGAAGCTCAAAGGGACCTTATGAGTCCAACCATCAAGTCAAAATAGCCTCAGGGGATGCATTCATCAAAAAATTAGGAATTAGGGTTTCTTGACCTAATTCACCCCTAAGTTGACTTTTAGAGCAAGACATGAGCCAAGAACTCAAGAAGTGTTTTGAAGACCTCCAATACATCATATTGATCCATTTACAAGATTGGATTGATTCAAAGAACTTGGTTCATGAGCAATACAAAGATTCAAGTTCATTTGGGCCAATTAGGGTTTCCTGATGAAAAGTCAATTGTACCTTTGACTTTTGACCAAGACATGATCCCAAAACTTGGGACATGATTCAAGACACTCTAAAACACCTATAGAATCCATTAATAAGGTTTGAATTAGGTCAAGGACTTAATTTCATAGAGGATCGCACAGTTTGAAATTCATCTGACAAAAAGTCAACTGTGCCAAAAATCAAGTTTGACCTTTTGAATTTCTTGACAAACAGGGCTTACCTAGGTCAAAAACAATGTTAAATTATGGTTTGGATCATCATCCATCAAGAAAAATCAAGAAAAGTGAGGTAACTTGCAAAAGGGGCAACCATAAGAAACTTGAAATTTTCTAAGTTATGGAACAAAAGTGATGTGGTACCAACTTTGCAAGGTCATAACTTCCAAACCACAAGGCCTTTTTCTTCCATCCAAAGCTCAAATGAAAGCTCTCATGACATACTTCAAAATTGTCAGCTACATCAGATTCCAAATCCTCATGGATTTTGAGTTATGGATTGATCAAAATCACAAAAACATGAAAATGTCCACTTTTTCCAACACTTAGTGAAAATTTTGGAACATAATCTGTCTTGGTTTTTCACCAACTTTGAGGCTATTTTTCACCTTGATCCAAGTTGAATCAAGACCAATGTTGGACTTAAAAGTTAAAGTAGGATATACAGGCTTTCCAAAGAGTATTAGAACATCATCAAACTCCATTTGAGTAAGGAGATATGGAGTGTCCAACATGCCTTGCTGCAAACTGTCTACAAGACAGTTTTGGACATTTCTTGCTAGCCACGATTCTTTTTGTCAAGAGTAATGATCAATACCACTCACATTCAATGTATCACAGATGAATCATAACAAAACTACAAGGTTGGACCAAGGAGTCAAGGAAATCTCAAATGGCATGATGGGTTTTGTCACTTTGTGCCTTGAATTCAAAATGGCATTTATGTGCAATAGTGCACATTCAACAAAATGACTCTTTTCAGTCAAGATACTCCTATAAACAACAATAAAAGCATCTGAGGAATGTGGATTGAGTCAAAAGATAAGCTAGCCAGGTGGAGGGCTATGGTACCTTGTGTGAGGGGCAATGATACATCTTGCCAAAACTTTTGAATTCAAGCCAATCTTCAAGCCAACACTATTCCTCCAAGACAAACCTCCTCTACTATAAATAGAGGTCACATTGCTTCATCCAGATCCCACCAAAACAAACACAATGCTTGTTTTCTCACAAATTCTCTTTCTTG